>OZ035825.1:15517704-15970204 GCA_964034765.1 Knipowitschia caucasica | reverse complement strand
GCACCTCCTCATCTCGCCACTGCCTGAGACATTCACTGAGTACGTCATCCGTTTTGGCCT
This sequence comes from Knipowitschia caucasica, assembly GCA_964034765.1. Classification (NCBI taxonomy): domain Eukaryota; kingdom Metazoa; phylum Chordata; class Actinopteri; order Gobiiformes; family Gobiidae; genus Knipowitschia; species Knipowitschia caucasica. The sequence goes on along the minus strand of OZ035825.1, from coordinate 15,970,144 downwards.
TCTCCATGATGTAGTTATGGAGTTTGGATGTTTCGTCCTGGACAGTGGCTCTCACACTCACTAGTCCTCGGCCTCCTTCTTTACGGCTTACGTACAGTCTCAGGGTGCTGGATTTGGGATGGAACCCGCCATGCATGGTAAGGAGCTTTCGAGTTTTAACATCCGTGGTCTGAATCTCTTCCTTTGGCCACCTGATTATCCCTTCAGGGTATCTGATCACTGGCATGACGTAGCTGTTAATTGCCCGGGCCTTGTTCTTGCCATTGAGCCGGCTTCTTAGGACCTGCCTTACTCGCTGGAGGTATTTGGCAGTTGCCGCTTTCCTCGTCACCTGTTCGAGGTTGCCATTTGCCTGTGGTATACCGAGATACTTGTAACTGTCCTCAACGTCTGCTATTGTTCCCTCTGGGAGGGAGATCCCTTCTGTGTGGACTACCTTGCCTCTCTGAGTCACCATCCTGCTACATTTCTCGAGTCCGAATGACATCCCAATGTCATGGCTGTAGATCCTGGTGGTTTGGATCAGAGAGTCGATGTCTCTCTTGCTCTTGGCGTACAGCTTGATGTCATCCATGTAGAGGAGGTGACTGTAAGTAAGTAAGTTTAGTAAGTTTTTATTTATATACCGCCTTTTCACTGCAGATCTGAGTCTCAAAGCGGTTTACAATTGTTAATTATGGGCATTTGTCTCTCACTCCACACAGAGATGGGAGCGGGGTCGCCAGTACAGGAGGCGCATGCCAGAACTATTGGACATATTTTTAGTGATCTTTGTTCCGTTCCTGAGGCGGTGTCCATAGCCAGTCTGGTCGATTATTTGGCTTAAAGGGTTCAGGCCTGTGCAGAACAGTATAGGGGACAGCGCATCTCCTTGGTAGATACCACATTTGATGGTTACTTGTGCGAGCGGCTTGACCGGCAGTCTTGGGCGACTGTTCTGTCAACCAGGAGCTGGTGTTTGGCTCCTCTGGTGTCTCTACCAATGCCCTTCTGTGCTGTGCTCATGAAATGTTCCATATGCCCACTTATCTTAGCCTCAATAATGCCGGACATGAGCTTCCATGTTGCGGTGAGACAGGTTATTGTCCAGTAGTTGGAGGGGACTGCACCCTTCACAGGGTCCTTCATGATCAGGACCGTTCGCCCTTCGGTTAGCCATTCCAGGTGAATCCCATCTCTCAGCAGCTGGTTGATTTGTGCTGCGCTCATGGAGTGCTGCGCTCATGGAGTGATGTGAGTGTCCTTAGCCAGTAGGCATGGACCATATCAGGGCCATGTGCTGTCCAGTTTTTCATACCTGAGACTCTTTCTCGGATGTCTGCCTCTGTGATGGTAACTGAGTTCAGTTCTGGGAGGTGGCTGTGCTTCGCTCTCAGGGACACCAGCCCTTGTGCACTGCTGTTATGTGCTGCTTCCTTCTCCCATATGTTCTTCCAGAACTGTTCAGTTTCCAGCCTTGGTGGGTCTGCTCCCCTGTTGTTACCCTGCCACTGAGCGCACACCTTCGCAAGTTGTGTTGTGAACAGCCTGTTTACTCTTCTGGCTTCATTCTGTTTGGTGTACCTCTGTAGGCGGCTGGCCAGGGCTTGGAGCCTTTGTTTGGCAGTTTTGAGTGCTTCAGGTATGGTCATCTGGCTGTACTTTTTGGGTACTGGTCTTTTCATTGCACCTCTATGGGTCTCTGTTAATTGACTCACTTCCTCTGAGTAGCCTTGATCTTTGCCTCCAGCCGTCTTTTCCATGGTGGGTATTGTCCATGGCTCCTATTGTTGCTTTGATAGCCAAGCATCTCTAGGATCAATGTTGTACGTATATCAGCTTATTGGTTTCAGTGATTGTGGTGGTAGGTATCGCCCTCATTGCTGCATTCACACATTCTATGTGATCCTTAGGTGGTACTTCACACAAACGCTGTAACCGGTGTCTATGCCCTGTGCCCATTCTTGCCATGATCTTAGCTTTCAGGTCAGTCACTGTCTCGTTCAGCATTTTTGGTTCCATTGGAGCTATGTACCCAATATCTGGTTGGGAGTTGGTTTGGGTGGGACCTCCCCTCTGACCTCGGCAACTGTGGCATCTTACATGTGTTGTACCTCATCAATCTAAAACTGTGATAGCAGTGTGTTTCGAAGTAACCATTCAGCCCACATTCTCTGCATGTAACCTCTTTGGCCAGGGTTACTTGAGTAGTAGCATTCCAGCAGAGCCCTGTTGTCGCATCTCGCCCACTTTCGCCTTGTTCCAGTAGCCCTGGTTCCCCAGCACCTGACGTAGACCTTGTTTGGCCAGGCGACGTCATAGCCGGCCAAACATATTTATATATATATATATATATATATATATATATATATATATATATATATAATCCCAAATCCATCCCAAATCCAGCACCCTGAGACTGTACGTAAGCCGTAAAGAAGGAGGCCGAGGACTAGTGAGTGTGAGAGCCACTGTCCAGGACGAAACATCCAAACTCCATAACTACATTATGGAGAAGGCCAAAAACGGATGACGTACTCAGTGAATGTCTCAGGCAGTGGCGAGATGAGGAGGTGCTGGAGGAGAGCCCATCATGGGAGAACAAGCCCCTACACGGCATGTACCACCGGAGCATAACAGAAGTGGCTGATCTCAAGAAGTCCTACCAATGGCTAGAAAGGGCTGGCCTACAGGACAGCACAGAGGCACTCATCATGGCTGCACAGGAGCAGGCCCTGAGCACCAGAGCGATAGAGGCCCAGATATACCACACCAGACAAGACCCAAGGTGTCGGTTGTGCAAAGAGGCACCTGAGACGATCCAACACATAACTGCAGGGTGCAAGATGCTGGCAGGGAAGGCCTACATGGAACGCCATAACCAAGTGGCTGGCATAGTGTACAGAAACATCTGTGCAGAGTATGGGCTGGAAACTCCAAGGTCTAAGTGGGAAACTCCTCCAAAGGTGGTGGAGAATGAGCGTGCAAAGATCCTGTGGGACTTCCAGATATAGACCGACCGAATGGTAATGGCGAACTAACCTGACATCGTGGTGGTAGACAAAGGGCAGAGGACAGCCGTGGTGGTGGACGTGGCAATTCCAAGCGATGGTAACATCCGGAAAAAAGAACATGAAAAGCTTGAGAAATACCAAGGTCTAAGAGAGGAGCTGGAGAGGGCCTGGAGGGTAAAGGTGACAGTAGTGCCCTTGGTGATCGGTGCACTCGGGGCAGTGACCCCGAAGCTAGAAGAGTGGTTACAGCGGATCCCCGGAACAACCTCGGACATCTCGGTCCAGAAATTTGCAGTGCTAGGAACAGCAAACATGCTGCGCAGAACCCTCAAGCTCCCGAGCTTAGAGAGGGATAACCGCCCGCGGAGGGCCAAAGGTTAGTGGACAATTTTTATATATATATATATATATATATATATATATATATATATATTATTCTATAATTCTATAATATAAAGAAGTTTTACAGCCGCTAAAGATAAGATAAGATAAGATATACTCACCAAAGAAGAGAGTTTCTTCATATGTTTTGTTAAAGGCATGATTCAACAGTAAACACAGAGCTCCATGATGACTCTGCTGATTATAAATCAGAAAATGGAACCCATCCTAAACATGTTTTATATGAGTAGGGAAAATATACAGCCTTAAACACACAACCTAATACCTCTCCGACTTGTGGATGATGATTTAGTGTGCTGGAATACCAAGGGGAATGCCGGAAGATGCTAACGTAAGCAAAGATATCCACCTCGGTTTTGTGTCTTTGTGCTTCTCAAACAGCTTCCTGGTTGATGTGTGAGGATGAGTGATTCTCAAAGTAGCTGAGGTATTGATTTGATGCGGATGACAAGGATAAGAGTATACTGCATCTGAGAGAGTGAGGCTGCAGGGACTAAACCCAGACTCTATGAGGGATGGAGAGAGAATGTTCACTCAACAAGTATTGGTTGTTTTTATTTCTATATCGCTTATGTGGATAGAAAATGACTGTGAGCCTGCTGGTGCCCAGAATCAGGACTAGACATGGGGAGGAAGCATTTAAGGTGTAGGCTTCAAGAATCTGGAACAGTTTTTTCAAAGATGTACGGGAGGCTTCATCTCCAATTGTTTTACTTAATATGTTTTAAAATGTTTGCAAATACGTATGGGTTGGGGTTATTTTCCATTTTAAGTAGTTTGGTTGTAGTTTTTGCATGCATTCTCATAACTCGAGGGGGGAACTGGCATTATCATTTGCTTGTACGTTATAATGACATCAGGATAGTGAAGAGGCAGCTGAATGGTGCAAATGGGTTGTGCGTGTGTGTGTGTGTGTGTGTGTGTGTGTGTGTGAGAGTGTGTGTCGGCTCACCTGGGTGTTAACAGTGGCTCAGACAGGGGGACGCGCAGATGAATCGCTTTTGTTTATCAGATTTATAGAACAACACAATCTTGGCAGAGTCATTATGGTAAGTCATCTACAACTGCATAAACACACTTAATATTCCTCAGCATCCTTCAGCGGAGCAAATGAAGTGTGAACATAACAAAAGCGGCTACTTTGACGTTATTTACACCTATTCAAATTAACTGCAACAAAATTATTTCACCTTTTTGTCACTCATGGCTGATTCTTTTTAATCTTCATTTCCGTTTGTGGTGGATGTCAACTAAGGACGTAGTTAATCAATGCGGCTGAATCCCAGAGCTAATGATAAATCGAGTCTCTGCGTGCCAAAGGTGTAGCTCTGTTTTGAGGAATTGCGTTCTGGAAACATTTGTTCATTGGGAGACTTAAGAAATCCGATTTGATAAGGCAAAAGGCTTTTTTAGAAATTGTGTTTTATTACATTTTGCTCAAGCTATTTGTAATCAAAAATGCTTTCAGAAATAATGTGGTTTCAAGTAGGTGAGGGTTTGTCAGACCCACTTGGAAAGAGTCTGCAAAACAACAGATTTATTCTTCTTTGGCCACAGAACACATATTTTTAGGTCTGACAAACTTAAAGGTTTTGTCAGCAGTTTACATTGTATTTGAAAACTAATCTATATTTATGTATGCACGATCTGCCGTATCGTGCCCAGTTGACAGCAGAGCATTAAAGAGCGCTCGGACTAACAACTTTGCAAACAAGGCGGAACTTTGCGCTTGCATGCTTTGGTTTTAAGTTGTTCCATGGACTCTCGCCTGCTGCAGTGCCCACTGCAGATGAGTGCTCACATCATGCAGAGATTGTGTCTCACTCTGGCCACCAGGATGTGGAACATACTGGACTCTAACTGTGTCTCTAGAGAAACTTTGGGGGAATTCAAGGAGCACCTCAGGGTGAGGCTCAGGGGTGAACTATTTGAAAACTTCCCTCATAACTAGACTCTGGGGTGGGAGGGGGCATTTAATTCCAACGGTCATGTGACCATGGAAATGAAATGGGTTTCTTTTCAATTCAATTTTTGCAAGGTTTTCTTGTTAAATGATTTGTACATTTATTAAAGATAAAAAAATATATATATATTTCTGACCATGAAGGACTGTACTATTATTGTATAGTATGTCATTTTCAATAGAGAGGAACTAAAAACCAATGATACTTGCTGGACCCATGAAATAGACAGAACATCCCCCAGGATCAAAAAATGTAAAAAAAAAACAAAAAGAAAACACACTTAAATAACCCATAAACATTGTAACACATTATATAGTTAAATTTGTGCCTCAAATAAGAGGAAAGACTTTTTTTTATATTATTACTATTATTATAGTAGTAAATAAGCAGTGGCCCGAAATGATCACAAGATGATTTAATAAAAAAACAAGATTTTAAAAAGTGGAACAAATATAAAGCCCTTAAATATTTTTGTCGCAACTGATTTGATTCAATTGGACTACTTGTCATTATTGTGTTTGGAGAAGAGTCTGATACAAATTTTTAGATGTTAATTACATTTGTAATTTTGTTCCAGACAGAATCAAGTTACATAGCTTACATAGCTTACTCTTGCTGTTGTTTGCTAAAGCTAAAGGTGTTTGGAGGCTACAAACAAATAATACCTGCATTCCATGCGACAGGAAGGGTTGTGGGGCAGCAGCGCAGGGAGGTGCAAGCTAAAAACTTTGGGGACCCCTGATTTAGAACAGGTTGGTGGCATTGCAGGATGGGTCAAATGCAGAGGAAAAATTACCCTATCGAGATCTTACCCTGATCTTAACGGAGAAGTTCCTCACTTCAAGTAAAGCCTGGTTCACACGAGACGATTTTAAAATTGTCGGCCGTTTTTTTCTCCGTGTGAGACCTCACACACATAAAAAATCACGGGTCTAACCACTTTGGTCGTGCAGTGTGTGGTGCGCAGCCACACGGCAATATCACGCAAACCACACACATCACACACGAACCGATTTCTCCCCCGAGCATTCCCAGGTCAGACGGAAATCTCACAAAATTTCGTGAGATCAAGCGTGACTTCAGAGTAAACAATCATGGCGGACGAAGAGGATGCAGTGCCGATAGTTTGTTTTTAGCAGAGTTTTTCTACATCGTGATATGGAGGTGAGTTGTTTTTTTACGGTGTTTCCTCGCCGCCTCGTCTCGTCTTCTGATTGGCTACACGCCGCAGTCATGGCAACGCACTCGTCTGTCCTTGGGGGCCACCACACACAAGGAGAAATCGGGCCAAAACAATCTAACATGTTAGATATCCCCGATATTGAGATCGGAGCAGTCCCGAAGTCCTTCCGAGCGACGAACACAGTCTTAACACACCACACACGGCAGGAAAATCCATCAGATTTTTTTGTTACAATATTCGGAGTGTTCTTACGATTGTCGTAGGGGTAAATCGGGTCCAAAATCGGCCTATTTATCCTGCCGTGTGAACCAGGCTTGATATTCTGAATATTATGTATTCTCCTACACATTCCCACAGCCCTAAACCATATCATTTCTATGTAAACCTTGGCATCAGCCAGGAAACTTTTCCCTGAACTCACCACACCATAGTGACATGCTAGAAGGCACAAGAGAGCTCAACACTGAAACACTGTTGGATCACAGCAGTATTCAGAGGAAAACCTCGGAATTGACCTCCTGCTATAGAAGGTTAAATCCATGGCTCTGTCCTCAAGCGCAGTGTTCAGAAGTCCATGTTCAGCAGGAAATGGAAAACTAGTAGTAGTAATGGTTTACTAGTTTGCTTTTTAAGACTCATAATAACCCAACCTGAAGCACAATGTTGATCCTGCTTGTTTATCCCATTTGACTTTCTTGAAAATGCTTGTCTTGTAAACACAATACAGAATAAAGAAAGGAAACATTTCTAAATGTCATTGTTTATCTTGTCATCTCCAGTCCAATTCTAATACAATCCTTTTTTCTCATTCTGGTTTTAGTTTGTGCAAATAACTCTGACCTGTAACTTAGCCTGGTGCTGTCACTTGCTGTTGAATTTGATTATTAGTCTGCAAAAAAGAATTACTGTGGTCCCTTGTTTATCGAGGGTGTATGTTCTAATAATGACTCACAATAAGTGAAATCTGTGAAGTAGCAGCTATATGTGTAAAACCCCCCACCACACACTTTCACACGCTTCTAACCACCTGCACTCACGACTGCTGAAGTGCAATCACCAACATATCAAACCTGTTCGTTGTCGTCGTCGCCACAAAAGTCAACTGTCATGTTTTACTTGTGGTTATGTGATGTTGATGGAGTACACACGCGGTGCATGAGTGGTACGCCGAAAAAAAATACTACGCTGTGTTTTAGTGAGGGACTACGGCACATACATTTTTTGTATATCTCCAGTACAGAAAATATAAATGCACAAATGGCATTGTGTTTTCATTCAAATGGGGCAGAGCATGTGATAAATGGTTACACTCTGCTTTACTTGTAATGATTCATTGACATTTTTTTAAATATTGTATCTCGTCCAAAGTCCCCTGCATTTGATAAGAATCGAATCGGCACGCTCTGAATGATACCGCACATGGAGTGGACAGTGATGGCAGAATCAGATGCGTCATTGGAAGCGTTCAGAATAGACAGACTATCATACTGAGTTTTAGACAAATAATGGTTTATCTTATTTGCACATATAAAACACATAATTACTGGCCACCTTCTTCGATCGGAAATAAGTCATTAGCATCCATCTAACCCTACTTGGTCCGCCTCACAGCTGACACCCATATGGTCTGTACCGGCTCACCCATTCTTCCGTCGGTTACGCTGTCCACAGAGGAATGTGGACTCAAATGAGAAGCAGCATAAATGAATTATTGCACTGTCATCATAAAATAAGTGTGGACGTAAGCTCTTTCCCTCACACTGTTCCCCTAGACTTCATTTCCACAATTAACTCGTCTTATCAAGCACACAAGCGGTGACAAAGTCTGGACACGGACGGCTTTAACATTGTACGTTCCATATGCAAGCTTTTGGAATTTTCATTATTCCATCCCTTGCTTTTCAGTTGATTTTGAATAACTCCACAATACATATTAACTGACAAAATTGCATGGTAGACTTAAGTGAATCTGCAGCAAGTTAATATCGTAATAATTGAAGAGTTAACGCAACAGGTTGACAATTAAGTTTTTCCACCAAACCCCCGTAACAATAATGACTTCAAACAAAACTTGATTATAGTGATTTGTTGCGTTCGTGTGGTAGAATTAGATTTCAGTGGCAGGGCAGGTGCTTTTACAACACTGTGGAAATCAAGCAATTTTCAAAAGAAATGTTTATGTTCCGACTTTACTTTATAGAGATAAGATTCACAAATCCGCCACATAATTCTTTCTACTGACCAATATTAGGCACATGTTTTTTGATTTTTTTATTACAGAAGAATTAGATATAAATACGGCGAGAAAGCTGACATTCTTTTGACAGTTACCATATTAACCAGGCAAGATTTCTGTATGCCACCACAATTTTAAACCATAGACTTATTGTATTGTTGTGATTTCACATAGAATCTATTGTCTCTTGTCACTACACTGAAAAATGTTAAACTACACCTGTTCCTTGATAAAACGTTTGTTGGAAAGTTTGTTGAATGAGATGACATTGCTAACACAAACTAGGGGCTCGGGCTCGGTCTCAGTGTTATGACCAGCCGATTCGGAATCCTCTCCTTTCTTCCCTGGGAGAGTGAAGGCAGAAAAGCGTATGAAGGTGAGGAGGGTGGTTAGAGAAAACAGCTTCAAACTGTGATTGATGCACCCGACTGCGTCATGAGGCGTCTGGGAGTGAGAAGCGTGGTGAGTGGAGCGAAGTTAACATATTAACTACATTTGTTTCAAGGGCAGTAGTATTTTTTTGTTATTCCAAGTGAGAATTTGCCTGTCTGTTAGAAAACTTTTGATCGTCCTATTGGGATTTGTTTGTTTTTGCATTGCTTTTGTCCCAACAGAAAAAGTCATGTTCAAGTAACATTTTGTGAACAAATCTTAGCACAACAGGCTGTCTTAAAACATTTGATCATGTATATACTCAGAGCTGATTGGCTGAGAGGGGGCTGCTACTCCTTTTTTCACTGCAAACGATGTGACAGATGTAAAAATACATTAATGTGGAAACTAGCTCGGCAGTACATGAACATGTATTTTGTGCTATGTTTTTAGTTGTTTCAAAGTTAGGTACTCCAGCTTTAAATTGCAAGTATATATTTTTAGTTGTTTCAAGATCAGGTACTCCAGTTTAAAATTACCGGTAAATATTTTTAGTTGTTTCAAGATTAGCAGCTTTAAATTGCAAGTATATATTTTTTGTTGTTTCAAAGTTAGGTACTCCATCTTAAAATTACTGGTATATATTTTTTGTAGTTTCAAGATTAGGTACTCCAGCTTTAAATTAGTGGTATCTGTTTTTTGTTGTTTCAAAGTTAGGTACTCCAGCTTTAAATTACCGGTAAATCAAACATTTGTATGATGTCCATATTGTTCTCACTATAGTATATATGAGCGTCTCTGCAATGCCTCCCCAAATCCTTAAAGTTATGAAAACAATTGCTTTATTATTGGAAGGTGAACGCTCTTTCTGTCAGTCTTTCATGTTTGTTTTTGTTGTTTGTTTACATGGGAAGGACATTTTTGAGTGCTCCCAGCCAATAACACCAGCTCGCAGAAGAAAGAGGTAAACAGAGAAGAGATATATGGCAGGTGTCTATAGTTTGTTCAAAAGCCAAAGTAAACCTGCATTTACCGATTTCATTGTATTGAAACGCTCCGCTGGGTTCTCCATAGCATACTTTTTTAATAACATGCACAGACAGCACATTTAAAAGCATAACATTAATAAACAACTGAAGCAAAAGCATTCATCAGACGCAGAAACACAATCTAAACTGTTTGGGGTTTGATTGACTTTGATCGCGTGTGTGAAGGTTGCATGAGTTCCGTCTCCTTGGCCTCATAATACAGGATCAGGTGGATAAAGATGGCCTCCTGTGATGTTGTTTATTCCCCCCCAAGAGCTGCGAACGCAAACAGAAAATGCACTGAAAGTAGAGCCTGGATGATTTGTTCACGCTGGTAGAATCGCCGTCTGTGGGAACAAGGTCAAAGCCAAGCAATACCAAGCAATACATTCGTCTTCAGACAAATGTTAGCAGGTTGTAATTCTGCAGTGTTTAACTTAAGAAAGTAAGTGAATTTACAGTTGTGAGGAATCATTATTTGAGTGGATGAAAAATGGCGTGATAAATGGATTTTCTACATTGTCGTTTAATAATGATCAATTTATTTTGTAATTTATCAATCACAGCTGTTGCATGTATTGCTCTTTGTGGCTAAGTCTATAGTGAGGATAACAGATGTTGTGCTTATCATTGCAAACACAAACAAGTGAAATCTTTAACAGACCTGAATGAATTCACAATTATGGCTCAAAAGGAACCAAACTTGTGAGAACAATCCGAGACTCAAATAGTCTATTGTAATTATTTTGTCCTGTGTAATCTATATTTTTTGTAATGATCTATGTAAATGTGATGTCTTTTTATGTTTATGGGACCTGGTTTGTAAATCCCCCCTCCCCCCTGGACTGCCACCTTAACGTGGTGGGGGAGTTTGAGTACTCGGATGATCCTGGGAGCTATGCTGTCTGGGGCTTCATGCCCCTGGTAGGGCCTCCCATGGCAGACAGGTCTCGGGTGACGAGTCAGACAAAGAGCAGTCCAGAAGACACCATGGACAGCACTCATACGAAACCAGTGACGTCGCCCGGCATGGCGCAGCCGGGGCCCCACCCTGGAGCCAGGCCTGGGGTCGGGGCTCGTAGGCGAGCGCCTGGTGGCCGGGCCTTAGCCCACGGGGCCCGGCCGGGCTCAGCCCGAATGGACGACGTGGGCAGTCCCTCCTGTGGGCCCACCACCTGCAGAGGGGTCCGTGGTGGCATGGTGCAGAGAGGACTGGGCAGCAGTCGAAGGCGGAGACCTCGACGACCCCAGTCCGCACACACAACAGCTGGCTCTCGGGACGTGGAACGTCACCTCACTGGGGGGGAAGGAGCCCGAGCTTGTGGGGGAGGTTGAGCGATACCGACTAGAGATAGTCGGCCTCACCTCCACACACAGCTTGGGCTCTGGAACCCAACTCCTTGAGAGGGGTTGGACGCTCCACTTTTCTGGTGTTTCCCGCGGGGAGAGGCGACGAGCTGGGGTGGCCATTCTCATTGCCCCCCATCTCAGCCGCCACGTGTTGGAGTTCTCCCCGGTGAATGAGAGGGTCGCGTCCCTCCGCCTCCGGGTGGGGGACAAGTCTCTCACTGTTGTGACGGCCTACGGGCCTAACAGCAGTGCAGAGTACCCGGCCTTCTTGGAGTCCTTGGGAGGGGTACTGGACGGTGCACCGCCCGGGGACTCCGTTATTCTCCTGGGGGACTTCAACGCCCATGTGGGAAACGCCAGTGACACTTGGAGAGGGGTGATCGGGAAGAGCGGCCCCCCTGATCTGAACCCGAGCGGTGTTCAGTTGTTGGACTTCTGTGCCAGTCACAGTTTGTCCATCACGAACACCATGTTCGAGCACAAGGGTGTCCACCAGTGCACGTGGCACCAGGACACCCTAGGCCGGAGGTCGATGATCGACTTTGTTGTCGTATATCTGACCTTCGACCGCGTGTCTCGGACACTCGGGTAAAGAGAGGGGCGGAGCTGTCAACCGATCATCACCTGGTTGTGAGTTGGATCCGCTGGCAGGGGAAGAAGCCGGTCAGACCTGGCAGACCCAAGCGTATAGTGAGGGTCTGCTTGGAACGTCTCGCTGAGCCCCCTGTCAGACGGACTTTCAACTCACACCTCCGGGAGAGTTTCTCCCAGGTCCCGGTGGAGGAGGGGGACATGGAGTCCGAGTGGACCATGTTCTCTGCCTCAATCGCCGATGCGGCGGCCCGTAGCTGTGGTTGCAAGGTCTCTGGTGCTGGTCCCGGCGGCAACCCCCGAACCCGGTGGTGGACACCGGCAGTAAGGGAAGCTGTCAGGCTGAAGAAGGAGTCCTATCGAGCCATGATGGTTCGGGGGACTCCTGAGGCAGCTGTCCAGTACCGGCAGGCCAAGCGTGCCGCGGCCCGGGCTGTTGCAGAGGCAAAAACCCGGGACTGGGAGGAGTTCGGAGAGTCCATGGAGCATGACTATCGGTCGGCCTCAAAGAAATTCTGGCAAACCGTCCGGCGCCTCAGGAGGGGGAAGCAGTTCTTTGCCAACACCATGTACGGTGCGGGTGGAGAGCTGCTGACCTCGACGGGGGATATTGTCGGGCGGTGGAAGGAATACTTTGAGGTTCTCCTCAATCCCCCCGTCACGTCCTCTGTCTCAGAGGCAGAGGCTGAGGATGCTGGGGCGGATACATCCATCTCCCTGGCTGAGGTCACCAAGGTGGTTGGTAGCCTCCATGGTGGCAAGGCTCCGGGTGTGGATGAGATCCGCCCTGATTATCTAAAGTCTCTGGATGTTGTAGGACTGTCTTGGCTGACACGTCTCTGCAACATCGCGTGGCGATCGGGGGCGGTGCCAGTGGAGTGGCAGACCGGGGTGGTGGTCCCTCTCTATAAGAAGGGGGACCGGAGGGTGTGTTCCAATTATCGTGGGATCACACTCCTCAGCCTCCCCGGTAAGGTCTACTCCAAGGTACTGGAGAGGAGGCTACGGCCGATGGTCGAATCTCGGATCCAGGAGGAGCAGTGTGGTTTTCGTCCCGGTCGCGGAACACTGGACCAGCTCTATACTCTCCATCGGATACTCGAGGGTTCATGGGAGTTCGCCCAACCTGTCCACATGTGCTTTGTGGATTTGGAGAAGGCGTTCGACTGTGTTCCCCGGGGTGTCCTTTGGGGGGTTCTCCGGGAGTACGGGGTCGGGGGTCCTCTGCTGAGGGCCATCCGGTCCCTGTATGACCGGAGCCAGAGCTGTGTTCGCATTGCCGGCAGTAAGTCAGACCTGTTCCCGGTGAATGTTGGCCTCCGTCAGGGCTGCCCTTTGTCACCGGTTCTGTTCACTGTATTTATGGACAGAATATCTAGGCGCAGCCAGGGGTCGGAGGGGGTCCGGTTCGGGGACCACAGGATTTCATCTCTGCTGTTTGCGGACGATGTTGTCCTGTTGGCTCCAACGAACCAGGACCTGCAGCATTCACTGGGACGGTTTGCAGCCGAGTGTGAAGCGGCTGGGATGAGAATCAGCACCTCCAAATCTGAGGCCATGGTGCTCGACCGGAAAAAGGTGCCCTGCCCTCTTCAGGTGGGTGGAGAGGTCCTTCCTCAAGTGGAGGAGTTCAAGTATCTCGGGGTCTTGTTCACGAGTGAGGGAAGAATGGAGCGTGAGATTGACAGGCGGATCGGTGCAGCGTGCGCAGTGATGCGGTCGCTGTATCGGACCGTTGTGGTAAAGAGGGAGCTGAGCCGAAAGGCAAAGCTCTCGATTTACCGGTCAATCTTCGTTCCCTCCCTCACCTATGGTCATGAGCTTTGGGTAATGACCGAAAGAACGAGATCGCGGATACAAGCGGTCGAAATGAGCTTCCTCCGCAGAGTGGCTGGGCGCTCCCTTAGAGATAGGGTGAGGAGCTCAGTCACACGGGAGGAGCTCGGAGTAGAGCCGCTGCTTCTCCACGTCGAGAGGAACCAGTTGAGGTGGCTCGGGCATCTGTTCCGGATGCCTCCTGGACGCCTCCCTGGGGAGGTGTTCCGGGCACGTCCCACCGGGAGGAGGCCCCGCGGAAGACCTAGGACACGCTGGAGGGACTATGTCTCTCAGCTGGCCTGGGAACGCCTTGGGGTCCCCCCGGACGAGCTGGAGGAAGTGTGTGTGGATAGGGAAGTCTGGGCGTCTCTGCTTAGACTGCTGCCCCCGCGACCCGGCAACGGATAAAGCGGAAGAAAATGGATGGATGGATGGATGGATGGTTTGTAAATGATCTGTTAGTTATATGGCCTATGAACATGGCATTGGTTACCTGTAACAATGCTTTTGTTCTGTCCCGATCAAATACACATATAATAGTAAAAAGACATGTTGAATGTGCAGGTTCACAGTCTTTCTGAGCTTGTATTTCTGCATGGGACATATACGTATGTAACTCCCTCTGATTTTACGCTGGTGGTAACTGCACACTGGCAAAAGCTCCTGAAAGTGCCCCTCAGGAGAACCACATTCGGACAGTCGGTCTCCTCGGTCCAGGGGGCAAAGCTCTGGAACTCTTTAAGCCCTCAGCTAAAACTGAACTCTGACTAGGCTGGTTTTAAACATGAACTAAAGCAATTTTTTAAAACAAACCAGGTGTGTGAGCATCAAAGAGTTGGAGAACATCTATCTGCTTTTGTATAATGTAAATTTTATAATGTATAATGTGTTTTAATTGTGTTAAAAGCCTTCCTAGGGACGGACATTGCAAACTAGCCTTGGCTAAAAATGTTGTAGTGTTTCACATGTTGATTGTGTACACTTGTCCCTATCAAATAAATCAATAAATAAATAATTAAATAAATGTCTACGTATTTACATTGGAAAACAAAAGCAAGATGGATTTTCTTCTCAGTGCGTGTAGAAGCACGGTTGCCATTCACGCATTCAGTGGCCAAGCCCCATGTGATAAGGAGCACAGAGAGATGGTCAAAAAAGATGAGGGAAAATGCCTCACCCTGAGCAAATTCCTCCCTAAAAATACAGTATGCCCACATAAGGAAGACAGACCTTCAGATTCAACTTTCATTAACATTCACAATAAGAAAATGTAAAACAATACCAAATACCAAAATGTAAAACAATACCAAGTGCGGCACGGTGGCTGAGTAGATAGCACTCTCGCCTCTCAGCAAGAAGGTCCTGGGTTCGAATCCCGGCCGGACCAGGGCCTTTCTGAGTGGAGTTTGCATGTTCTCCCCATGTCTGCGTAGGTTTCCTCCGGGTACTCCGGTTTCCCCTCCCACTAAAAATATGTACAATAGGTCTGGCATGCGCCTCCTGTACTGGCGACCCCGCTCCCATCTCTGTGTGGAGTGAGTGGACCAATGCCCAAAAAATAATAACAATTGTAAACCGCTTTGTGACTCTGGTCTGTGAAAGGCGGTATATAAATAAAGATTACTTACTTACTTAAGTAAAACCAGCAGAGATGTGCTTTGATCCAGGAATCCTTGATCCTTGTCTTGATACACAAATGTCTTTGTGATGACCCCATCTTATAATGGCAATGTTTTCAACTAAACTGTTAATATTTAATGGGCCCTGGGCAACTATGGACAATACAAATTGGGCCTCAAGGTAAAAAAAGGTTAAGACTTAGACAAGGGGACTACGAATGAAGACTAGCTTTTTAGCTAATGGTTCACAGGCTCTTTCCTACAGATATGAAAAAGGTATGTATTCTAATAAGCACAAAATTTTCCTTTTTTTTCTTTTGCAATAAATCATACAAACAATATGTATGATTTATATATGTATTATTTATAAGTATGTAAATTCACCACATTTTTCAGCTTTAAAAACCAATGAAATAATGTACAATATAAATAAGTCCCTCCACATCTCTGCTTATCAAAGCAGAGATGTCAATAAGGCTCTGCAGGCCTATGGACACAGACTGCTTACAATCAATACCTCTTCCTATTGGCTAATAATTCAGTAGTTGCCTTTAGCTCCTTCGGGAAATCCTCTGTGTCGCCCTGCTTTGTCTGTCACCTTTAAGTGGAAATGCCCCGTGACCCGTTTAGCGATGCTGTTTGGCTGGGCCGATAGTGGCTGGTGCTCTGGTGAGAGTGGACAGGGGCTTTGATGTGACGATGGATGTATTTTACAGATTTGGAGTGTGGCCGACTCCACGGAGGCTTGCTGCTCTGTGGGCATCAATGCAGGGCTGAAGGTTAATTGCCAGCAGATGTTCGTCCTCACTAGTTAGTTAATCAAGTGGAATTATCAGTGTCCCACAGCGAATGAGCCGAGCTATAAGTGTGTATTTATAGAGCCTGAAATTGGGCACAATACATGATTAATCTATTCTTTTGAACAAAGAGTCCTCCACTTTGCCTTAGTGTTTTGTCTCAATTTAAAGAGCTACTCGATGTAATAGGCTCCTAATAGAGAAATATTATGTTTCCTTTTTTTTGCGTAATTGTGCTTTGTCATTTCCAGTTGGGTTCATAAATGTAGTTCTTGATTGTACAGGCTGATTCAGTTATATTAACAGTTTATCTACAGTTTAATCTGTTTCACTATGTATTCCTTTTACAGTGGGCCGTTATATCAGTGGTTCACAATACAATACCACACAAGTTTCAAATACCTTTTTTAGGCTATATTTTCATAGCCTCCATTCTTTTCTTCGTTTTTGTGCGTTTGTGGATTTTTTATATATGACTCACTCCACACTAAACTGTATCAATGTGTTACATTTTGGTCAATGGCACAAAAAAGTCCCGAAAATGTCCGCGGCAGTTACCGCTGAATGTTCACAGACCCACTCTTGTTTTGTCCCCAGCTTGTTTGTCCAGTGAAGGGCGCACTACTTAAACACAGATTTGTTCACTGTATTATTATCAGCGCTTCAAGACAGGCGTTTTGGACGTAACAAAAGTGGATACGATTGTTACGTCCAAAACACGTACAGTAGTTTGTCCACAGTCATTGAATAACATTGTTTTTGCATAATGTAAAATCTATAATTGCATATTGATTATAGTGATATCTCATTCTTCCATTCACAAAGCCTCCAACACGACATGTCCTAAATGTAACAATTATGTCCCCAAAGTTCAATAAATTTTTTTGAAAGGCATCCATTTTTCTTGAAATAGTTTTAGCTGCCCTTCTGAGATTATACTAAGTATATATAGGCTACATAGTATAAAAAAATGTTTAGGTGCTAAAAAACTTTGTTCAAACATTTTTTTTTATTGTGGCTTGAAATGAGATCAAGCAATGGTACAGTTTAGCGTGGAGTGAGCCATACCTCTTTTCATTATATCGGTATTGTGACCACAGTACAGAAATAATAAAGATATGTCTGAACAAAAGGAGTGACACAAAACTAGACCAAAAGGAAGAAAAGTCTTTCATTGCAGACTGCTTTCAATGTTGAGAACAGATTAGTTGAATTGAAATGAAATGGAATGAAATGAACCATAGCGCATAATAACCTCTTACTATCAATGTACTCTTGAAATCAAAAATGTAAAATCATGAAAGGCCACTAAAAAGAGTCAAGGATGTTTCTCGCATTTTGTCCCCGGTTGTGGACAATATGGCCGCTGTTTGTTTAACCTTGTGTAAGTTAAGTCACGTGAGGGTTTTCCAGGTGGAGACCAGACCGTCACAGAGTGCTTCCATTTACAATTAAAAACAGTACAATCAATCAAATCCTTTATTCAAAGTCTACAAACAGGAAGCTAAAAACTACTCAATTGGATAAAGGACGTGTGATTGTCTTCATTATACATGTGCTTTCCGGTAATAGCTCCATATTTAAGTCACACATCAAATCCATTCAATGAGAAGCTTGTTTAGTGCATGTTTATGGCGTAGGGATTATGAAATGCTTAGAACCCACTACAGATTTAAAGAAAGAAGCGAACAAACGTGAAGGACACCACGGCGGTATTAGATTGTTTACAAACATTTAATCTCTTTTCATTCCAGGGTTAGCATTTTAGACGTTCGGAGTGTAAACCTAGCTGCGGTACAATATGAGTTTGTCTTGCTGAGCCTACATGTAAACACTGCAGCTGATTGGCTAAAGGCTTCACGGGCGGTATGTTAATGATGTGATGAGCTTCTTACATACATTGATTTATTTGAGATGGACCGTTGCTAAATTAACCCCATGACCACACATGGATTTTCCTCCAGGATGGTAATAATGAATCACTTCCTTACCTAAACATGTAAATGAATTAGTAAACAACATTTTTACTATATATAATGTTTTTAATAAGCACAGTCAATGAGGTCATACTCCTATACAAGCAGCGCAAAAACATTTTTGGTTTGTTAGTTAGTTAGATTAATTTCAATTTCACACATCTTGACGGTAATACACATACCACCCCCCAACCCAGAAATGGATTAATGGCCACTATTTATGTTTGCCATTTTTAAACTGCCACTTTGTTATGTACATAATATAGCCTGCATTTAAAATGTTTGCACATTTCCTCCCTTTTTTGCACAATCTGAGTGTTTCTATCCATTCCAAATGTGACATGTACATTTCTAAATAAAGAATATCTTATCTTATTATACGGCTCCTCACAGCAGCAGTAGAACGCTCCATTGATTTGAATGTAATTTCAAAACTTTCTACCGGTCATTATTTTTTATAACGGACCTCTCAAAACAATAATGACCGCTGCCCATGGCAACGCACTCTCTGCTTGTCTTTCAAATGCGTGGATAACTCCGCAAGTAGTTCCGGCCACTCCGGAGCTAGCCACGCTCAATCAACACACTTAAATGTTAATGTAAAAGAATACTTATACATATACATTCTTCACACACGTGCACAGAAATTTTCAGAATTTTCTGGTCATGTCTTCATGACAAAAATACTATTTATCTGCGTCAAAAAGCGATCGTGAAAAACCCGGAAGTTGTTCCGGCCGCTCAATAAACGCAAATGCCAATCAATCAACGCAATGAAATGTTAATCGGAGAGTAATTTATACATATCCAGTCTTAATACAAGTGCACGGAAGTTTTCAGAATTTTCCGTTTACGTTTTCATGACAAAAACACTGATGTTATGCGAGAAAAGGCGATCCCGAAAAGCCCGGAAGTAGATACCGGCACATTTTAAGATACCGGCACATTTTCTGACACATTTGCAGAGGATCGAATTTTGGATTTAGGTTAGGTTTATGTATGGGTCACTCACCGCTGATGTTCAGAATTCTTTGTTCAGTTTTCATGCAGTTCCAGAGAGTTCTAGTTTGGTCATTATTTATAGTGACCAAACAATGCAATGCTAGCAATGCTAGCAATGTTGCTAGCATTGCCACGGGAAAGCCTTTGGGAACTATTTTATTTTCTGTCATTAAATAAACCTTTCGGCATTCCTAAAAGTGGACTGAAGTTTATGTTGTGTGTTCTGTTGGTATAAAGCCGTATAATAAGCGGGATAACGTATATTACGCAGGTCATTATCGGAAAATAAGTACCGACAGGGCGAAGCGGACCCCGACGCGCCTATCCTATCCCTATCCGTCCTGAAGATAACGTTATACGTTATCCCTTACTTATCTTATCTTAATCTCATTCGTCTTCTGATTGACTTCCCTTCTTCAAACACAGTAGCTACGGCAACGTGATTCACTGAGATCCTCAAAGTGTTGACTCTCAAAAACTGTATACTTTTAAAAGATCTCCACTTGGTTTTGGCAGAGACTAGAGAGAAACCAGAGGGAAATCAGAGAGAGACCAGAGGAATTAGCGTTAGACCAGAGAGAACTCATAGAGAGAGAGACCAGAGAGAGAGTACATACTCATATCTTCTCAACAATGGAGTCTGTGAAGGACCCACTGCTGCAGCTGCTGAGGTCACAACTGGAGGAGACTTTGACCAAAGTGGAACAGTGCATTCTGGATCTGGTGGAGTGGTCTCTGCAGGGACTGGAGCCACAGGGAGGAAGACTGGAGCCTCTGAGTCAAGCTTCAGGTGTGGCCCTCTTCTATACACAACACAAAAGCTCTTCTAGATCTGACAAACTGTAGGAAAACTATGTAATTGACTTATTGTAACTTATCGTAGCTTAGCACATCAGAGTCTGGGTTAAAATCATCTCCATTAGAGGAATATTGAACTGGCTATGGTCACGGAGACTGTAGAGTTCTTACATTCTTCTTGAAACCATATTTACTGATGTCCTTCCAGTCCAGTCTTGTAAACATTTCTCTCTATGCAGATGCAGTTGAGCCTGTAGCTCCTCATTCAACGCAAGAGAAGGAGTTTGTGCTCAGACCCGGTGACGACGAGGAACAGAACAAGTCTTTGGTGAAGATCAAAGAAAAACCTGGAGCAGACTGCGTTCAAGCGACCAACATGGTTCTACAGGAGGATGCTCCAAACCCTGAACCTGAAGAACCTGGACCAACAACGGACTCAACATCTGACAGAGGCAGAAGTGACAGAGAAAGACCTTATCCCTGTGACGTCTGTCCGAAGTCCTTCAGTCTGAACGGTTGTCTTAAGAAACACAAACGTGTCCACACAGGAGAAAGACCTTATCCCTGTGACCTGTGTGAGAAGTCCTTCAAACAGAGCTATCATCTTATGAGACACAAACTCCTCCACACTGGAGAAAGACCTTATCCCTGCGTCGCCTGTCCGAAGTCCTTCAATCAGAGTAGCAGTCTCATGAGACACAAACTCATCCACACAGGAGAAAGACCTTTTACCTGTGACGTCTGTCCGAAGTCCTTCAGTCTGAACGGTTGTCTTAAGAAACACAAACGTGTCCACACAGGAGAAAGACCTTATCCCTGTGACTTGTGTGAGAAGTCCTTCAAACAGAGCTGTAATCTTAAGAGACACAAACTCATCCACACTTGAGAAAGACCTCATCCATGTGGCGTCTGTGTGAAGTCCTTCAGAGCCAGAATTGAAGCAAACCAACACAAGAACATTTACAGCGAGAGAAGCTTCAGGGGAACAGAAGCAGAGCCTACGAAGAGCGAAAAGACTCAAGCAGACATCACTCCACCTGCTATTTTGAGATGACTGAATAAATGGTAGTAAATGGTAGAAATAAAGGTTTTCAAGTGCAGATTATGCCTGGTGTCTGTGTTCCGTTTTGAAGATGAAATGTTAGATTCTTATAAACTGTGCTAAAACATACAGCATACAGTGTCTTTTCATGGATAAATACATACTTTACTGGATCCCATGTCATCGGAAAAGTACAATACAAATCTTTAAATCGGTTGACAAGTCTTAACATTAACCCAAGAATTATGGTAAGGATGACACTTCGAAATCAGAGAGAAAGAGACGATATTGTAATTCATGGGTTTTATATGTAGTACTTTTTTGGACAGTCAAAGACGCAAATTACAGTAGAAAAGTTGTGAGTAGTGTATATAATGTAAATTAAACAAAATAGCAGACTCTAGTATCTGAAATTAGACATTGGCATCACTCCAGACAATCACAACTAACAGTCAGACGTGGCAAATATTTTTACTCAAGGCGCTGTACGTAATATTAATATCTATTTAGCTACTCAACATGAAACACCATTAAACCTCAATGTAATCTCATTCATCCTCTGATTGACTTCTCTTCTTCAAACACAGTAGCTACGGCAACATGATTCACTGAGATCCTCAAAATGTTGACTCTTGAAAACTGTTTACTTTTAAAAGATCTCCACTTGGTTTTGGCAGAGACTAGAGAGAAATCAGAGTAATCAGAGAGAGACCAGAGGAATTAGCGTAAGACCAGAGAGAACTCATAGAGAGAGAGACCAGAGAGAGAGTTTACTCCTCATATCTTCTCAACAATGGAGTCTGTGAAAGACCCACTGCTGCAGCTGCTGAGGTCACAACTGGAGGAGACTTTGACCACAGTGGAACAGTACATTCTGGATCTGGTGGAGTGGTCTCTGCAGGGACTGGAGCCACAAGGAGGAAGACTGGAACCTCTGAGTCCAGCTTCAGGTGTGGTCCTCTTCTATTCACAACACAAAAGCTCTTCTAGATCTGACAAACTGTAGGAAAACTATGTAATTGACTTATTGTAACTTATCGTAACTTAGCACATCGGAGTCTGGGTTAAAATCATCTCCATTAGAGGAATATTGAACTGGCTATGGTCACGGAGACTGTAGAGTTCATACGTTCTTCTTGAACCCATATTTACTGATGTCCTTCCAGTCCAGTCTTGTAAACATTTGTCTCTCTACAGATGCAGTTGAGCCTGTAGCTCCTCATTCAACGCAAGAGGAGGAGTTTGTGCTCAGACCCGGTGACGACGAGGAACAGAACAATTCTTTGGAGAAGATCAAAGAGGAACCTGGAGCAGACTGCGTTCAAGCGGCCAACATGGTTCTACAGGAGGAGGCCCCAAACCCTGAACCTGAAGGACCTGGACTAACAACGGACTCAACATCTGACAGAGGCAGAAGTGACAGAGAAAGACCTTATCCCTGCGACGTCTGTCCGAAGTCCTTCAGTCTGAACGGTTGTCTTAAGAAACACAAACGTGTCCACACAGGAGAAAGACCTTATTCCTGCGCCGCCTGTCCGAAGTCCTTCAAACAGAGCGGTCATCTCATGAGACACAAACTCCTCCACACTGAAGAAAGACCTTATCCCTGCGACGCCTGTCCAAAGTCCTTCATTCAGAGCAGTCATCTTAAGACCCACAAACTCATCCACAATGGAGAAAGACCTCATCCATGTGCGGTCTGTGAGAAGTCCTTCAGAACAAGAAGTGATGCAAACCAACACAAGAAAATTCACCGCGAGAGAAGCTTCAGTGGAACAGAAGCAGGCGAAGGAGAGCCTAAGGAGAGCGGAGAGACTCAAACAGATGTCACTCCACCTGCTGATTGTGAGATGATTGAATAAATGGTAGTAATCAATGTTTTCAAGTGCAGATTATGCCTGGTGTCTGTGTTCTGTTTTGAAGATGAGATGTTAGATTCTAAAACAACTGTGCTAAAACATACAGCATACAGTGTCTTTTCATAGATAGATACATACTTTACTGGATCCCATGTCAACAGAAAAGTACAATAAAAATCTTTAAATCGGTTGACAAGTCTTGACATTAACCCAAGAATTATGGTAAGGATGACACTTTGAATTCAGAGAGAAAGAGACGATATTGTAATTCATGGGTTTTATTTATAGTTCATTTTTGGACAGTCAAAGACGAAAATAACAGTAGAAAAGCCGTGAGTAGTGTATATAATGTAAAAAACCGCACACTCTAGTATCTGAAATTAGACATTGGCATCACTCCAGGCAGTCACAGAAAGAGACCAGAAAGAGATGTCATAGAGAGAGAGAGACCAGAGAGAGTTTACCCCTCATATCTTCTCGACAATGGAGTCATTGAAGAACCCACTGCTGCAGGAGACTTTGACCACAGTGGAACAGTGCATTCTGGATCTGGTGGAGTGGTCTCTGCAGGGACTGGAGCCACAGGGAGGAAGACTGGAGCGTCTGAGTCCAGCTTCAGGTGTGGTCCTCTTCTATACACAACACAAAAGCTCTTCTAGATCTGACAAACTGTAGGAAAACTATGTAATTGACATATTGTAACTTATTGTAACTTAGCACATCAGAGTCTGGGTTAAAATCATCTCCATTAGAGGAATATTGAACTGGCTATGGTCATGGAGACTGTAGTGTAGACATTAAAATGACATATGCATTATATAGTAAGTAAGTAAGTACATAAGAAAAATCAGATATCAGAACAAACATGTAAAAGAGTTCTATTATGGTTTTTGGGGACCTTGTTTGGATTGTTGGGCAAAAAAACTTTATCTTTCTCGTCTCTACTCAAAACACTGCAATTGTCTGAATTCTGTATGAGTGTCTATTGACTGTTGGAAGAACGTACTTGGAAGAAACAAATTTGGGCTTTGTGTGTGTGTGTTATAACATGGCAGATAAGTGGCTCCTGGAAAGCTGGGACTGAACAGAATTGAGACAGATGTGGACAATTTCTAGAGCGCAGGTGGCTGTGAATTGTCTATAACAACATGAAAGGCCAAACAGAAACAGTGGCAGAAAACAAATCACTTTATTCAAATAATGATTTGGGATGTGTTTCTCTGTTATTTTGTGTGATGATAGGGGACGGCAGCGGCTCAGTCTCTGCATGCATAGTTGGTGGGTTGATCCCTGCCTCTAACCCTAACCCTGCCTTAAGAAGAAAACTAGTCCATGTGTTTGTGTGGGAGTACATAACAACTCAGGTTTCAAGCACTTCCTGAACCTTGAAAATGTCCAATAATCAGCAGAGACAATTGTGCCCGGAGTGTGTATGGTAAAGGGACCATGAGTGTAGCGTTTCAAACTCGAAAATATATCTCAAAATCTCAAAAAACTTGCCCTGCCCATCACTATTGAGCCCAATTTTGCAGAAACCATACTTAGCCCTACTCTACGTGGCTCTACTCTAACTTGTTGTCTTGACATTACACTTTAGTATCAGGTACCATATCTGAGCAAACTACCAACAACAAACCCTTATCTGGGGGAATTCCATGTCAACCATGGCTTCCAGTAGCACTCTGGCCAATCACACTTTTGTACCAGCTCGGCCTGGATAGAACCCAGACCAAGCGGGTACTAAAAAGTACCTGGTCCCTGTTGAACAGGGCCGGTGGAAAAACTCTCAATTGGGGTAGATCAATATTCAAGAATTCAAGAATTAATTTGCCATTTTCAGTAAAACCACAATGGAAAGACTGTGCAAGACTAGCCCAGTGTGCACCAGATACTGTAGTACACGCCAGAGTAGAGTTGGACCAAGTAAGGGAGGTGAAAGCTGAGCTCTTTTTGGGACGGAAAGGGCTGTGAGTTTGAGACGCACCCTGCCCTGTTGCCTCATGATGGTTCCCAGTCTCTGCTTGTGATTTGTTCACAAGCAGCAAACAAATCTTTATGTTGTGTATCTCTTTAAACACACTTAAAACTGTGTGAACCAACCTGACTATTTTGAATGTGTGAGAGTTTGGATAGACCTTACATTGTCTCACCTGACGCTGAGGAGCTCAGACATTACATCACACCAAAGAAGACAGGTGAGGGATTATCTGCAGTTTTATGAGCCACAGTTGATTTAGCTGAAGTGTTCTCGCCGAATGCAAAAGAGATTCAGTTCACAACTTTTTTTCAAAAAGGCAAAACTTTGGCTTCTGTCTGTGACCTTGAATCCTGCACCTGACAAGACTGACTGGTGCCACTTCATCAGGAGAGCAGAAATGAGCGTGTGTGCCGTAAACAGGGATTTGGGGATTAGCATGCCTTTTATGTGGGAAGATAAAAGACAGGCAGGATTAGAAGAGAAATGATTATTGTTGAGCATGGACAAAAAGCAATAAATATTAAACTTTAATCCACAAGTTTATCATCCAGATGAGAAACCCAAGAAAGAAACCTCTTAAGTTATATACATTATGAAATGACTTACTCCATCCCATACACATGTTTATTATTTTGTCTTTATCTTTCCGATCTATGTACTGTATATAAACAATTGTCAAGTTTGAAGCTATTGGCATTAGTGCAGAAACAACAAACCGAGTACAGCGCTCACAAAAGACGAGGCTTCTGGTGGTTCCATATTCTGAATCAAAGAGCGACAACTCTTTGATTCAGAATATGATGTAGTTAAGGTAAGGTCTTACTCAGGTAAGACTTCAAAATACAACACAGCCTTCAAATAAAACACAGCCTCAGTCCTCATTCTACAACCTGAGTCCTGGATCTATAGTCTGTCCATCTGTGGGAGCGGATGGACAGACTTAATGTCCTCAGGCCTCCCAAAGGTTTCTCACATTTTTCCCACTGAGGGTCAAAGGACATTTGTGATCCGGGACAGTAAAGACATTTATTGACATTTATTAACATTTACGGACATTGGTCATCCTGCTCCCTGTGGAAAAATGGCTCCTACGTATTTTATTTAATTTCCTGTGTTCGAACTAATTGATTCTCTTATCCGCTGTTGATGAGTCAATAAGTAAGTAAAGTCCTCTTGCTGCTATTGTGATTTTGGGCTATTCAAAAAGAAATGTAAAGGATTTGGACAGAATATTTTTATGTTATCATCAGTGGTTTGGAAGACTTCGAAAGTCCAGCACAGACACACTTCTTCACATCAAGTTTGCACACACTATCTCCTTTCTCTTCCCTAAAACTCAGGAGTTTGTAAATATGCATTGACTCACAGAGTGGATGTGAGAGAAGGAGGTGTCTGCAGAGGCAGAAGGGCGGGAGGTGTGTTCCATATGCTCTTATCGCTGTCTGCATTCTGGGAGCAGAAGCCTTCCCCAATATATGAAATAAAACTATTAGTAGATTTCTTGCAGCTGCTCTTGCACTGACTACTGTGGCAGAAAGAACTAGTCTGTGATTTGGTGGAAAGTTTTTGTTCTTTTTCTGTATTTAAGGACTCGAGGAATGAACAGATATCCAGGCATTTGGATGCAAAGGAGGGGGTCTTGGTGCTTAAACCATTACTATCTATATTAATGGGTGATGACAACTCTATCTATCTGGCAAAAATAACTTAAGTTACTATCGTTGATGCTCCGATCCATTTTTGTGGT
Source organism: Knipowitschia caucasica (assembly GCA_964034765.1). Classification (NCBI taxonomy): domain Eukaryota; kingdom Metazoa; phylum Chordata; class Actinopteri; order Gobiiformes; family Gobiidae; genus Knipowitschia; species Knipowitschia caucasica. The sequence continues at coordinate 15,943,389 of OZ035825.1, read as the reverse complement.
CAACATGTACTGTCGGTGTGCGTATGAATTTCTGAACAGAGCAGGTGCCTCAAGGGTTTGTCACACAGCACTAACCAAAGTAAAATTGTTTGAAACCATCAATTAGAGCAATTAAAATCTTTAATTGTAATAAACAAAACACAATTAACAATGACTGACACCTATAATATCATGTGTACGCATTTTATTTTCTTCACGTTGCTATATACAGTACGTCTCCTTTGTGCACTAAGCAAGCACACAGACCATTATGCTCAAAAGGTCAATATGAGTATATTGACCTTTAGTAGTATGTACTATTGTCATGCAAGGTTTGCATCGTATCTGACCATCGTTCATGTACATGATGATATTTATTGGCTATTTACATTAATTTTTATTTTTATTCATGTTATTGTTTTGTATAAACTATGTATATTTTCATATTGATTCAATGCCTGCTCTGAGATTTTCCTTAAACTTTAAACCTACCCTCTTAGTATCGATTTGATGCAAAGTGGGCAGGTAATATAATAATCAATTTGTAATTGTAATTGTGTTGTTTTTTCACAGAAGAAGGATAACTTTACCACCATGAGCTGAATGTCATAATGTGACTGTCAAAGTAATAATAATGAAAGGGCTCAGGGCATGCTAGTCCGCTCCTCGTTCACAGTTTAACTGATCAACATAAGTTTTGAAACAAATCCTGTTTAAATTGTGTTAGAAGTGTGAGGTGTAAACTTGAGAGATATTTTGATGTTCTCATTAACACAGAATATAATTGCCAAGACAACACAGTATAAAAACAAAAAAAATGTAAAGTCGCAAGCGGCGTCAAATGGCCCTCGCGCACCGCCCCGTGCCACGCCGCCCCGTGCCACGCCGCCCCGTGCCACGCCGCCCCGTGCCACGCCGCCCCGTGCCACGCCGCCCCGTGCCACGCCGCCCCGTGCCACGCCGCCCCGCACCAAGCCACCCCGCACCACGCCGTCCCGCATCATGTCGCATCATGATAAGTGAGCTGGTTTGGCTCCCCATGTAAACTTTGACTCAGTCTTTAGGGGGCGCTAATGGACCAATTTCAAATATTTCACTTTCTCCTGACCTAAACCCTGGAGTTGAACAATGGATTCAAGTTTAATGCAAATCAGACTTTGTTTGTGCAAACGGGAAAAAAATTAATGTTGTCAAAAACGGCCAAAAAAACATTTTGCCGCTCGGCTGCTCAAACAGTTTCACTGATAAAAATTTCCTGAAGTCATTTTGAAGGTACATGGGTTGTGATAATTTGGAGACATTTTGAGGCCAATCGGTGAAACGGCCGAGGAGGAGTCGCTTTCCAACCGACGTGTATGAAAATGATTGGTTTTCATTTTGCAGTGAAATTTATGGACTTCCTGTTTGTCAGAGGGCGGAACCATAATAATATTGTTTTCATGTCTTGACTTGAGGAACATGTGTACCAAATGTCATGGCTCTATGACAAACTTGATCTCCGAAAACTTTTCATGCATGTTCAGGGGGTCAAATTAAGGCTCAAAGTGCAGAAAAAAAAAGAAAGAAAGAAATGAGGATTTTTTTTTTCGACGTCTCGAGCAAAAACAACATAGGTTTCAATGGCACGTGATACATCATTTTAAAGAGTTTGAGTTTACGCACGGAACCGACACGTGACGGACGCGTCGTGAGGAGAAGTAGAAACTTATTTAATCCCACCCCTTATTTCAAAGCACTATTTAATTTTTTTCAAAACTCTGCTTTTCCAGGTTTAGTCCTGACTCTGGGACCAGCAGGAGGCCAGTCCCTGTGCTCCTCAGAGTCCCAGCAGGAGGCCAGTCCCTGTGCTCCTCAGAGTGCCAGCAGGAAATTATAAGAGACGGCTGATTTAAGGCTATACAAAAATACATTTAATTGCATTTTTGAATGCAATCAAAAATAGTTTAATATCTTTTTAATACTTTTGAGTTTTCCAAAGACTATTCTGCAGTTCGTTCGTATCAAGATAAGATAAGATAAGATAGACTTTATTGATCCCACAAAGGAGAAATTTCCAAGAGCAGAGGTCTCGAAAACACAGACAGAGCAGAGACCTCCTCATCTCGTCTGAATCCATCCATCCATTTTCTTCCGCTTCATCCGTTGCCGGGTCGCGGGGGCAGCAGTCTAAGCAGAGACGCCCAGACTTCCCTATCCACACACACTTCCTCCAGCTCGTCCGGGGGGACCCCAAGGCGTTCCCAGGCCAGCTGAGAGACATAGTCCCTCCAGCGTGTCCTAGGTCTTCCCCGGGGCCTCCTCCCGGTGGGACGTGCCCGGAACACCTCCCCAGGGAGGCGTCCGGGAGGCATCCTGAACAGATGCCCGAGCCACCTCAACTGGTTCCTCTCGACGTGGAGAAGCAGCGGTTCTACTCCGAGCTCCTCCCGTGTGACCGAGCTCCTCACCCTATCTCTAAGGGAGCGCCCAGCCACTCTGCGGAGGTATTTGCAGTTGCCGCTTTTCTCGTTGCCTGTTTCGAGGGTTGCCATATAGCCTGTGTATACCGAGATACTTGTAACTGTCCTCGAACGTCTGCTATTGTTCCTCTGGGAGTGAGATCCCTTCTGTGTGGACTCACCTTGTCCTCCGAGTCACCATCCTTCTACATTTCTGTTCAGGTCCAACCAGGAGCTGGTGTTTGGCTCCCTCTGGTGTCACTAAGGAGCTGGTGTATGGCTCCTCTGTTGTCCCCCTACCAATGCCCTTCTGTGCTGTGCTACATGAATAGTTCCATATCCCACTTATCTTAAGCCGCAAAGATACCTGACATGAGCTTCCATGTGTGGAGAGACAAGTTATTGGCCGGTAGTTGGAGGGGACTGCATGAACAGGACCGTTTCGCCCCCTTCGGTTAGCCATTATGGGTGAAGACCATCTCTCAGCAGCGGTCCATTTGTGCTGCGAGGCGCTCATTAGTGATGTGAGTGTCCTTAGCCAAGTAGGCATGGACCATAATCAGGGCCAGGTGCTGTCCGTATTTTTCATACCTGAGACTCTTTCCGATACTGCCTGCTGTGATGGTAACTGAGTTCGTTCTGGGAGGTGGCTGTGCGTCCTCTCTCAGGGACACCAGCCTATTGTGCACTGCTGTTATGTGCTGCATCCTTCTCCCAAATGTACTTTCCAGAACTGTTCAGTTTCCGCCTCGGAGGTCTTCTCCCCGATGCTACCCAGTTTGTTACCCTGTTGTTACCCTGCCACTGAGCGTAACACCTTCGCAGGTTGTGTTGCGAACAGCCTGTTCACCCTTCTGCTTCAATCTCCTTTAGTGTACCCACTGAAGCGGCTGGCAGGCTTGGAGCAATTGTTGGCAGTTTCGAGTGCTTCAGGTATTGTTTATCTGGCTGTACTTTCTGGGTACTGTCTTCTTCATTGCACCTCTCTGGCCTCGTGTAATGACCTCACTTCTCTCCGAGCTCAACCTTGGATCTCCGCCTCCACCCGTCTTTTCATGGTGGGTATAGTCCATGGCTCCCATGGTTGCTCTTATAGCCAAGCATCTCCCTAGGATCACTGCTGCAAGAAGTGTATACAGCTCATTGGTTCAGTGATTGTGGTGGTAGGATATTGCCCTCACTGCTGCATTCACGTTTCTATGGAGATCCTTATGTGGGTACTTCACACAACGCTGTAAACCGGTGTCTTATGCCCGTGCCCAATTTAGCCATGAATATAAGCATTCAGGTCAGTCCTGCCATCGTTCAGCGTTATTGGTTCCATTGGGGCATTGAGCCCATATCTGGTTGGGGAGTTGCAGTTGGTGGGGACCTCCCCTCTGACCTCAGTAACTGTGGCACCTTTGGCATCAAACTTGTGTTGTACCACATCGATCTCAAGCTGTGATAGCATTCTGCCGTTTGTGGATGTTGGAGCATTGAGTACCGGTTTGTTTCCGGGTCAACAGTGACAGTGGTTTCGAAGTAACCATTCAGCCCACATTCTCTGCATGTAAACCTCATTGGCCAGGTTTACTCGAGAAGTAGCATCCAACAGAGCCCTGTGTATATCAGATCTCGACCACTTTCACCTTGTCCAGAAGCCCACTCTTTCATTAAGGGCTCTGTTCCCCAGCACCAGGACCTTGTTTGGGCGGATTTTGTCGGGCCTTCTGAGCCGTCAACATATATACGCACTGTTGTCGGTTCTATAATCATTATAAATGTATAATTCAAATCTGCAGTGAACAGAACTGTAAGAGAATGCAAAAAGGGTGTAAGGACGAGTGAAAGGACATGTATATTTTATATAGCACAAATTCATACACAAGGCAACTCAAGTGCTGAACAAGGCACATAAACACAGAAGATAGAATCCCCCCAGTTATTCACAGCTAACAGAACTGTTCGAACCTTGATTTGAACATTGTCTGACAGAAGCTGTCCTCACATTTTCAGGAAGACTCTTCCAGATTTTAGGCTGCATAAATCTTAAATGCAGCCTCCCCATGTTTAGTCCTGACTCTGGACTAGCAAGGAGTCATGTCCCTGTGCACCTCAGAGTCCCAGCGGAGTCCAGTCCTGTGCTCATCAAGTCCCCAGCAGGAGCCAGTCCCTGTGCTCCTCAGAGTCCCAGCAGGATCCAGTCCCTGTGCTCCTCAGAGTCCCAGCAGAGTCCAGTCCCTGTGCTCCTCAGAGTCCCAGCAGGAGATCCCAGTCCCTGTGCTCCTCATAGTCCCAGCAGTGAGGCCAGTCCCTGTGCTCCTCAGAGTCCCAGCAGGAGTCCAGTCCCTGTGCTCCTCAGAGTCCCAGCAGAGTCCAGTCCCATCTGCTCCTCAGAGTCCCAGCAGAGTCCAGTCCCTGTGCTCCTCAGAGTCCCAGCAGGAGTCCAGTCCCTGTGCTCCTCAAGTCCCAGCAGGAGTCCAGTCCCTGTGCTCCTCAAGTCCCAGCAGGAGTCCAGTCCCTGTGCTCCTCAGAGTCCCAGCATGAGTCCATCCCTGTGCTCCTCAGAGTCCCAGCAGGAGTCCATCCCTTGTAGCTCTCCTCAGAGTCCCTGCAGGAGTCCCATTTAAGAACTGTGCTCCTCAAGTCCAGCCACCGACTGTGCAAGTTCTCCCACTTAAACTAAAGACAGAGGATCTGAAAGTACATCAGAGTTTCACTTCAACTGTGAGAGACAGAATTGAAAAGAAATCCAGGAATTCACATTGTAATTTTTAAAGAATTTATTTGTAAATGATGTTGGAAAATAAGTATTTGTCAATAACAAAAATTCAACTCAATACATTTGTAATATAACCTTTGGTTGGCAATAACAGAGGTCAACGATTACTAATAGGTCCCTTTACCAGTTGCACACAAAGCTGGTATTTTGGCCATCCTCCAGCAGATCCCTCTCGAGAGCAGTGACAACGGACATTCAACTCCCTCCACAGATTTTTCAATGGTTTGAGGTCTGGAGACTGGCTCCAGGACTTTCAAAGGCTTCTTACGGAGCCACTAATCCTATTCGTTGCCCGGTGACGACACAGCGGTGTGAATTTGGGATCATTGTCTGCTGGAAGACCCACCCACGTTTCATCTTCAAAGCTCTCACTGATCGCAGGAGAGTGTTGCTCAAAAGTCTCACGATACATGGCCCCATTCTTTCTTTCCTAAAATAAAACGATCATTCGTGCCTGTACCCTTAGCAGAAAAACAGCCCCAAAGCATGACGTTTCCACCCCCCATGGCTTCACAGTAGGTAAGGTGACTTGGGATGTAGCTCAGTATTCTTCTTCCTCCGAACACGACAGTTGAGTTTATACCAAACAGTTGTACTTTGGTTTCATCTGACCACAAGAACATCTCCCAAACCTCTGCTGTATCATCCATGTGCTCTCTGGCAAACTTCAGGAACGGGCCTGGTCATGCACTGGCTCAGCAGGGGGAGACACGTCTGGCACTGCAGGATAGATTCCCTGTCGTCGTAGTGTGTTCCTGATGGTAACCTTTGTTACTTTTGTCCCAGCTCTCTGCAGGACATCTCACCAGGTCCCCCCCGGTGGTTCTGTGGATTTTTGATCACAATTTAACAGTGTGATCTTTTATGTCTTCCCTTTTCTGATAATTTGCTCCCACATTTTATTTGTTCACACCAAGGCTGCTTGCCAATTAGTAGATCACCTTTAGACACCAAACCCAGACACACCCACTTTTTCACACGCATCAAGCCAAAACCTTTTTTTTTTTTTCACCCAAAAAACCTTTCAACATCACAACATCCAACAATCCAACCCACACCTACGCACATCACTTTTTTTTTTTTTCTCAACCAAAACCCAATCACAACGACTTTTTAAACAAACCCCACTTTACTTATTTTTTTTCACACTTTCACTTTTTTTTTTACCTTTTTTTCCCAGTCTGGTGCAGGTCTACAATTCTTTTCCTGCTGTCCTTCGACAGCTCTTTGGTCTTGGCCATATGGAGTATGGAGTCTGACTGTTTGAGGCCTGTGGACAGGGTGTCTTTTTATACAGATGAGTTCAAACAGTGCCATTAATACAGGTAAAACGAGTGGAAGGACAAGAAGAGCTTTCTTAAAGAAGAAGTTACAGGTCTGTGAGAAAGCCAGAGATCATCCTTGTTTGAAGTGACCAACTACTTATTTTCCACTCATCATTTACAAATAAATTCTTTAAAAAATCCTACAATGTGAATTCCTGGATTTTTTTTCCATTCTGTCTCTCACATTGAAGTGAACCTATGAAGAAAATTACAGACATCTGTCTTATTTTAAGTGGGAGAACTTCACAATTGGTGGCTGACTTTTTTGCCCCACTGTATGTTCTTAAATCCGGACTCTGAGAGCACAGGGACCTGGCCTCCTGCTCTGAGGATGCACAAGGACTGCCCCTGCTGGGACTCTGAGGAGCCACAAGGGACTCGCCTCCGTGCTGGTGGGGGAAAAAAAACCCCTCTGAGGAGCACAGGGACGACTCCTGCCTGGACTCTGGAGGACACAGACAGGCCACCTGCAGGGACACTGAGGAGCACAGGGACGTCCTCCTGCTCTGAGGAGCACAAGGACTTACTGGCCTCCTGCTTGACACTGATGAGCACAGGGACTAGCCCCGTGCGGGACTCTGGGAGCACAGGGACAGGATCCTTCCCTGGGACTCTGAGGAAGCCATGGACTGGCCTCGTGCTGGGACAATGAGGAGCACAGGACTGGACTCCTGCTGGGACTCTGAGAGCACAGGGACGGCCTCCCGCTGGACTCTGATGACACAGGGGAACTGGGGGACCTCCTGCTGGGACTCTGAGGAGCACAGGACTGGCCTCCTGCTGGGACTCCTGATGAGCACAGGACTGGACTCCTGCTGGGACTCTGATGAGCACAGGTACTGACACCTTGCTAGTCCCAGAGTCAGGACTAAACATGGGGAGCAGCATTTAAGATTTATGCAGCTAAAATCTTTGAAAGTCTTCCAGAAAATAGTGAGACAGGCTTCTAGCTGACATGTTCAATCCAGGTTAGAACAGTTTCATTTAGCTGTGAATAACTGGGGATTCCTATCTTTCAGTGTTTAAAGTGCATTGTTTCAGCACTTTGCGTAGCTTGTGTATGAATTGTGCTATATAAATAAACCAGCCTTTCTCTCTGTCCTTACACACCTTTTTGCATTCTCTTTTCAGTTCTGTTCACAGCAGAATTGAAATATAAAATTTAATAATGATAAGAACCGACAACAGTGCGTATATATTTGCCGGGCTCAGAAGGCCGACAACATCCCGGCAACAAGTCAGGTGCTGGGGAACCAGAGCCCCCTTATGAAAGTGGGCTACTGGAACAAGGAAAGTGGTCGAGATCTGAAAACAGGGCTCTGTTGGAATGCTACAAACTCGAGTAACCCGGCCAAGAGAGGTTACATGCAGAGAATGTGGGCTGAATGGTTAACTTCGTAACCCACAGTCACTAGTGACACCCCGAAACAACCGGTAAGCTCATGCTCCAACAATCCACAAAAACGGCAACTGCTTATCACACTTGAGATCGATGAGGTACCATACACATGTATGATGCCAAAGGTGCACATTACTGCGGTCAGAGGGGAGGACCCACCAACTGCAACTCACCCAACCAGATATTGGGACACAACGCCCCAATGGAACCAATAACTGCTGAAACGAGGCAGCGACTGACCTGAAGCTCAAATCATGGCTACAATGGCACAGATGACGGCAAAGACACACCGGTTACAGCGGTTGTGTGAAGTACCACGTAAGGATCTCATAAGAAAACAGTGAATGCAGCCGTGAGGGCAATACCTACCACCACAAATCACTGAACCAATGAGCTGAACTAACACTTCAGCAGCAGTGATCCTAAATGCTTGGCTAAAAAAGAGCAACCAGGGAAGCCATGGACAATACCCACCATGAAAAGATGGTATGGAGGCTGAGATCAAGGTGGCTCGAGAGAAGAGAGTCAATTAACAGAGAGCCCATAAAGGTGCAATGAAAAGATCCAGTACCCAGAAAATGTACAGCCAGATAACCATACAGAAGCACTCGAAACTGCCAACAAATTCTCCAGACTGGCCAGCCGCCTACAGAGGTACACTAAAGAGATTATGAAGCCAGAGGTGAACAGGCAGTTCGCAACACAACCTGCGAAGGTGTACGCTCAGTGGCATGGTAACAACAGGGTAACAACAGGGAAGCAACAGGGGAGCAGACCCACCGAGCTGGAAACTGAACATTTCTGGAAGAACATATGGGAGAAGGATGCGCACATACAGAGCAGGGCACCAATGGCTGGTGTCCCTGAATAGAGGAGCACATCCACCATCCCAGAACAGAACTCAAGTTTACCAACACAGAAGGCAGACATCCGGGAAAGAGTCCAGGTATGGAAAAACTGACAGCACCTAGCCCTGATATGGACCATGCCTACTGGCTTAAGGAACACTCACAACACTCCAGAGCGGCTCGCACACAAATGGAACCAGCTGCTGAGAGTTGGGTCTCAACCAGAATGCTAACCGAAGGGCGAACGGTCCCTGATCATAAGCAGTCCCCTCCAACTACCGCGGCCAATAACTTGTCTCTCCACAAACATGGAACTCTGTACAGTATCTTGCGGCTAAATAAGTGGGCATATGGAACAATTCATGAGCACAGCACAGAAGGCATTGGTAGGGACTCCAGATTGAGCCAACACCAGCTCCTGTAGAGACATCCAAGAGTAGCCAAAACACCACTCCTGGTTGACAGAACAGAAATGTAGCAGGATGGTGAATCCAGAGACAAGTAGTCCACCAGAAGGATCTCACTCCCAAATCGGCAACTCGATATCCAAGGGAACAATAGCAAACTTTAGGACAGTTTACAAGTAATCTCGTTTATAACCACAGGCAAATGGCAACCTCGAACAGACCTGGCAACTAGAAAGCGGCAACTGGCCAATACCTACCAGCGAGTAAGGCAGGTCTAAAGAAGCCGGCTCAAATGGCAAGCACAAGGCTCGGGCAATTAACAGCTACGCCTGCCAGAGAACATATACACTGCAGGAATAATCAGGCCAAAGGATGAGATTCAGACCAAACGATGTTAAAACACGAAAGTGCCTTACCATGCAAGCGGGTTACATCCCCAATCCAGCACCCTAGACTAGTACGTAAGCCGTAAAGAAGGAGGCCGAGGACTAGTGAGAAGTGAGAGCCACTGTCCAGGACGCAACATCCAAACTCCATAACAACATCATGGGAAGGCCAAAACGGATGACGTACTCAGTGAATGTCTCAGGCAGTAGGCGAGATGAGGATGTGCTGGAGGATAGCCCATCATGTGGAGAACAAGCCCCTAACACGGCAAGTACCACCGGAGCATAAACAGAAGTGGCTGATCCGTCAAGAAGCCTACCAATTGGCAAGAAAGGCTGGACTACAGGACAGCACATAGGCACTCATCATGGCTGCACAGGAACAGGCACTCGAGCACCAGAGCGATAGTAGGCCCAGAATACCACACCAGACAAGACACCCAAGGTGTCGTTGTGCAAAGAGGCACTTGAGACACTCCAACACAAAAAAAGCAGGGTGCACAGATGCAGGCTGGGAAGAGCTACATGGAACGCCAAAAACCAAGTGGCCGCAAAAGAGACAGAACCATCTGTGCAGAGTATGGCTGGAAACCCCAAGGTCTAAGTGGAAACTCCCTCCACAGGTGGTGGAAAATGAGCAAAGAACCTGTGAGGACTTCCAGATACAGACCGACCGAAAGGTATGAACCAACCCGACATCGTGGTGGTGGACAAAGGGCAGAGGACAGCCGTGGTGTGGACAAAGGGCAGAGGACAGCCGTGGTGTACAAAGGGCAGAGGACCAGCCGTGGTGTAGACAAAGTCATAGGACAAGCCGGGTGTGGACAAAGGGCAGAGGACAAGCCGTGGTGGTGGACAAGGCAGAGGACAGCCGTAGTTGGTGGACCAAAGGGCAGAGGACAGCCGTTGTGGTTGACAAAGGGCAGAGACAGCCGTGTGTTGGACAAAGGGCAGAGGATAGCCCGGTGGTGGACAAAGGGCAGAGGACAGCCATGGTGTGGACACAGGGCAGAGGACAGCTGGTGGTGGACAAAGGGTAGAGGGACAGCCGTGGTGGTGGACAAAGGTTAGAAGGACAAGGCCTGGTGGTGGACAAAGGGCAGAGACGAGCCGTGGTGGTGGACAAAGGGCAGAGACAGTCCGTTGAGGTGTGGACGAGGCAATTCCAAGGCGAAGTAATAAGTAAGTAATATTTATTTATATATACCGCCTTTCACTACAATCTGAGTCCTCAAAGCGGTTACAATTGTTAATTTTGGGCATTATGTACTCTCACTCACACAGAGATTGTAGGGCCAGTACAGGAGGCACATGCCAGAACTAATGACAATATATTTAGTGGTAGGGAAACCGGAGTACCCGGAGGACACCTACGCAGACATGGGGAAACAAGCAAAACTCCAACTCAAGAAAGGCCCTGGTCCCGACCGGGTACGAACCCATGACCTTCTTAGCTGAGAGGCGAGAGAGCTATCCCACTCAGCCACCGGCGCCCGCTACGCTTGAAAACGGACAAGAAGGAAGCTATGTGCCTATACAGGGGAATGGGACGATAGTTCACCATCTTCAATGCGGATGTCTGGTTAACGCTGGTATAAGGCCAGCGTATACTCACCACCCTCTTTTGTACCCAGGAAAATGCAATTGAAACTTGAGAAGCGGGTCCTGGCGGCAAACTGCATCTACATCTTTTTCACCCCACAGCTGTACCTCCATACGTGAAGTGGTAAAACAAGCAAAATCCCAGCAGAAGGAGCGGAAACGCATCCATTTCACCGCCGCCATCTTTTCCGGAAAAAGAACAGAAAATCTTGAGAAATACCAATGTCTCCAGAGAGGAGCTGTATAGGGCCTGTGAAGGGTAAAGGTGACAGTAGTTGGCCCGTGGTGATCGGTGCACTCGGGGCAGTGACCCCGAAGCTAGAAGAGGATACGTATGATGTGGATCCCTGGAACAACCTCGACATCTGGGTCCAGAAAAGTGCAGTGCAAGGAACAGCAAAGATACTGCCAGAACCCACAGCTCCCAGGCCTCTGGTAGAGGACCCGAGCTTAGAGAGGGATAACCGCCCCGCGGAGGGCCAAAATTAAATGGACAGTTTTATATGTATGTATAGAATGTGGGGTATTCAGGCCATCCTCACATGAACCAACTGTACCAGTCCACGATCACTGAGGCCATGTTGAACTGGTTTCCTGGCCCCGGGAACATGTAATCCTCCGGATGTACCAGTTCGGAAGTGTCGGCCGAGAAGTCACAGGTACTCGCCCACTCTCATCCTCGAGAAGCCAGAAAAACATGCCTCAAAACCCGATACGACAAAAGAATTTTCATCTGAAAACATGAGATATGGTGTTACCCAGCGATATGAAAGAGGACAACGCACAAGAAAAACAGCAGAGGCCTAAAAAACATGTCAGTTACATATAAAGATTAGAAACGATAGGAGAGAGTGAAGGGTCAGAAGAGAGTTGGGTCTAGGCTTGTGTGTGTGTACATTGGAAATATCTTAATAACATAAAACATTTTATTTATATGGCACCTCGAGGTCGCATTAAAACAAAAGGGTACACAGTTAAAAGAAAAACAGTGTTGAGTGATATTGTTTTTTCACACGCAAAAAAACCATGTCTATAATTTTTGCTACTACAGACTACTACATGCAAAACAAAAACAACTAAAATCACTATTTACCTTATTAAAAATACCCACCGTCACTGTTGGTCTAGTCCTGGAAGAGCGCCTGTTTTTAATAAAGCACAAATATAATACTGGAAAAAGATCTTAAAAATATGAAGAATAACAATAGTAATGATTTAATCAATCATTATTATTATGATGATTATTATTATAATTATTATTATCATTATCATTATTATTAATATTGTTTATTATAGCCTTGTTTGGACAGGGTTGGACAGTGTCATTCCTCCACTCCATACACAGTGGTGATAAAATACTGGTGTGATGGGGTTGCCATTGGTGCATGAACGACGGAGACTTATCTGTCACATTTCTGAAAAAAGATTTGTCTGTCTTTAGGCTTAACCCTACAACAAACGCCATCGCTGGACTCCAGGACACTTTCTATAACAGCCACTTTTACTTTTTAATGCATATTGGTTTATTGATTGATATAGAATCTTGGGACCACTGATGACTGGTCTGGCCGTTGTGTCCTTGGGCAAGCACTTAACCCCACTCATGCCTGAACCCTGCTGAAAGATCAAGGCCCCTGGTGACTCCAGCACCCTGCAGAGGATCAGTGAGGGGGCTGGGCTCTGTGGACTGGGTGCAGCTCTGACTGCCACCCGCCCCCCCCGACCCAGAAATGGATTACAGGTGAAGAAAATGAAGGATAATATCTTGTGGTTCTGAGAATCTGGCACCCCATCTTTAACTTAATCTGCTTTGTCCGATAGAAAACTGTTTGAATTTTTTTTTGAACGACATAAAAACTTCCATTAGGCAAAAACATATATCTAAAAACGTTAACATGTTAAACAAAAACAAAGAAGTAAATTAGAACCTTTTGGAGTCCATTCAGCTCCCGCCCTCCCACAGACAACTTGAAATATATTTGAATCCTAAAAACACACAATTAAAGAGTCATATTTATAATTCTTGTATAAGTTATACTTGTATCCTTCTTACCTGGAGGATAGGCCGAGTTACACTGCAAATAAAACCACATTTTTATATTTTAACGATCATGATAGATCCTTGGGTCATTATTTTAATCTTTTATGTTTTACATTTGAGTAGTTTTATCTCCCAGATAAGAGCCGCTGCTAAGTTTTCCATAGCAACGCAACTGTTTAGTTAGCAGGAGTTAGGGGGGGGGGGGGGGGGGGGGGGGGGGGGGGGGGGGGGGGGGGGGGGGGGGGGGGGGGGGGGGGGGCATTTAACCTTTCATCTGTTTTTTTCAAGTTAAATTCACCAGTATTCAGCACTTAGTAAAAGAGATGACAAACCAAACAAAACAAAACATGTCAGCGGGTAATTAACTCATATTACATCGGTTTAAATGGAGCAGTGAAAAATGGCGGCTCCAGAGTGTAATAAAATTCCCTAATCAAAAAAGAATTTCAAAGAGTATAATAGTATAGTTACTATAGTCTAGTATAAGTGATGTTTAGTAATGTGTAGTTAGTATGAGGGAATGTTAGTAAGTGAAGTGTATTGTAGTATAGTTAGTATAAGAATAGTATAGTGTAGTGTAGTGTAGTATAGTAGTGTATGTAGTAAAGTGTAGTAATGTAAGTATAGTAAAGAGAGTATAGTGTAAGTATAGTATAGTAAGAGTAAAGTAGAAGTATAGTTTAGTATAAGTATAGTATAGTAAAGTAGAGTATAGTTCTAGTATAGTATAGTGTAGAAAAGTGGTAGTGTATGTAGTATAGTGTTGTAATATAGGTATAGTATATGTATGTGTAGTGTATAATAAGTGTAGTCTAGTCTAGTATGTATAGTAACGTAATTGTAGTGTAGTAAATAGTATAGGTATAGTAAAGTAGAGTAATAGTGTAGTATAGTATAGTATACGTAAAGTAGAGTATATGTCGTATAGTATCAAGTATAGTCTAGTGTAGTGTATTGTAGTATAGTATAGTGTATATAGTATAGTATAGTGAAGTATAGTATAGTAATAGTATAGTATAGTATAGTAAAAGTAGAGTAATAGTGTAATCTAGTTTAGAATAGTAAAGGTAGCAGTATAGTGTAGTATAGTATAGTATAGTAAAAGTGTAGTTATAGTATAGTATAGTACAGTGTTGTAAAGTATACGTATAGTATAGTGTAGTGTAGTATAGTATAGTACAGTGTTAGTAAAAGTATATTATGTAAGTGTAGTGAGTAACTATACTATACTACACTATAACTTAACTAAACTACACTACACTATACAAACTAATACTACACTGTACTATACTATACTAACACTACACTATACTATACACTATACTATAACTACACTGTACTATACTATACTATACTAACACTATACAATACTATAACTATACTACAACTATACTCTACTTTACTATACAAACAATACTAAACTATACTCTACATATACTATACTATACTATCCTATACTATAACTATACAACACAATACTATACTAACTACACTAACTAACTACACTACCCTACACTAGACTATACTATACTATACTACACTATACTCTACTTTACAATACCTATACTATACAACACTATACTCTAACTTAACAATACATCACTATATCTACACTACTACTATACTATACTAACTATAACTAGACTAACTACAACTATACTACACTAACACTAAACTATACTATACTATACTATACAACAACTATACCTACACAACACTACACAATACTACACTATAACTATACTATGACTATACACTACTGTTACTATACATCACTATACTTACACTAAACTCTACTTACTATACTATACAATACTATACACTATACTCTATCTTTTACAAAACTATAACTATACTACACTATACAAACACTACACTACCACTATACTACAACTACTAAACACTACACTAACAATACTATACTATTACTATACTACACTACACTACACTATACGACACATCACTATAACAATACAACACTATACTAACATCACTATACTAGACTATAGTAACTAACGATTATACACTTTTGAAACTCTCATTATGGATTAGGAATTATATTACAACTACTGAGCCGCCATTTTTCACACCTGCTCCATTAAAACCTGATGAAATCTGAGTAATTACCGCCCTGACCATTTTTGTTTTGAATGGGTTTGTCATCTACTTTACTAGTGCTAAAACTGGTGAATATAACTTGAAAAACAGATGAAAGGCTAAATGCTAACCCTCCTGCGAACTAAACATGCGAATGCAATGGAAACAAGCAGCGGCTCGTATCTGGAGATAAAACTACTCAAAATGTAAAACAATAAAAGAATAAAATATAGACCAAGATCTATCATGAACTTAAAATATCAAAATGTGGTTTAATTGCAAGAACTCGCCAATCCTCCAGGTAAGAAAATACAATTATAACTTAAACAAGACTTAAAAAATATGACTCATAATTGTGTGTTTTAGGATCAAATAAATTCAAAATGTCTGTGGGATGCGGGAGCAGATGGACCCAAAAGGTTCAATAATTACTTCTTTGTTTTTTGTATAAAACATTTATTAAAACGTTTTTAGATATATGGGTATTTTGCCTAATGGAGTTTTTTATGTCGTAACAAAAAAAATCAACCGTTTTTCAATCGACAAACAGATTAAGTTTTACAGATGGGTGCCAGATTCTCAGACCACAATGAAATATCCATCCATTTTCTTCCCCTTAATCTCCATTTCTGGGTCGGGGGGTGGCATTCAGAGCTGCACCCAGGCCCCAGTAGCCCCAGCCCCTCACTGACCTCCTGCAGGTAGCTGAGGTCCACAGGCCTTGATCTTATTCAGCAGGGGGCTTTCATGCAAAGTGGGGTTAATGTCTTGCCCAAGACCAACGGCAGCATTCATCAGTGGACCACAAGAAACAATAATCCCATAAAACCCATCAGCAATAAAAAGTAAAAGTTTGGCTGTATAGAAAGTGCCCTGATCGAGCGAATGCGTTTTAGGTTAAGCAAAAGACAGACAAATCTTCAGAAATGTGACAGAAAAAGTCACCGTCGTTCATAGCACCAAAGGCGAACCCTACACCCAGTATATTTAACACCACTGAGGTATGGAGTGGAGAATGACACTGTCCCCAACCCATGACCCAAGACAAGGCCTAATAATAACAATAAAAATAATAATGATAATGAAAATAATAATAATAATAAGAATCAACATAATAACAAATGATAGGATAAATCAATTATTATTGTTATTATTCATATTTAAGATCTTTTTTCCAGTATATCAATATGGCTTTATTAAAACAGGTCGCTCTGTGCCAGGACTAGACCACTTTGACGTGGGATTTTTAATAAATGTAAAATAGTGTTTTAGTGTTATAGTTTTCAATTTATAGTGACAGAATTAGCAAATATAGAATGGTAATATTGGGTGAAAAACAATTAACACTCAACACTGTTATTTCTTTTAACTGTGTACCCTTTTACTGGCTACCTCGAGGTGCCATATAAAATAAAAATGTATTTTATGTATTAAATTATTTCCAAGTACACACACACAAGCCTAGACCCAAACACTCTCTGACCCTACACCTCTCTCCTATCGTTTCTACTCTTTAAAAATTACACTAAACATGTTTTTTTAGGCTCTGCTGTATTTCTGTGCGTTGTCCTCCTTTCATATCCGCTGGGTAACACCATCACTCATGTTTCCAGATAAAAATCTTTTGTCTCTGGGTTTTGAGTCCAAGTTTACGGCATCACCGATGACGAAGAGTGTGCGAGTACCATGAGAACTTCTCGGGCGACACTCCCACTGGTACATCCAGGATTACATGCCCGGGGCCAGGAACCAGTTTTCAACAGGCCTTCAGTGAACGTGAAGGTACAGTTGGTTCATGTGAGAGGCAGAATCACCCACATTCCTATACATAACATATAAAACTGTCCATTCACCTTTGCCCTTCCGCGGGCGGTTATCCCTCTCTAAGCTCGGGTCCTCTACCAGAGGCCCTGGGAGCCTGAGGTTCTGCTCAGTATCTTGCTGTTCCTAGCACTGCACATTTCTGTGACCCATGTCCTGAGGTTGTTCCAGGGATCCACCAGTAACCTCTTCTAGCTTCGGGTCACAGCCCCCCGAGTGCACCGAACACCACGGCACTACTGTCACCTTTTACCCTCCAGGCCCTCCTCCCGCTCCTCTCTGAGACCTAGGTATTTCTCAAGATTTTCATGTCCTTTTTCCGGAAAAGATGGCGGCGGTGAAAAAGGATGCGTTTCCGCTCTTCTGCGGATTTTGCTTGTTTTACCACTCCACGGACTGGAGACAGCAGTGGGGTGAAAAGATGAACGATGCGTTTGCCGCAGGACCCCTTCTCAGTTTCAAATTGCATTCCGAGGGTACAAGCGGGTGTTATAGAGTATACGCAGGCCTTATACCAGCGTTTACCCAAGACACCGCATTAGAAGGAGAGAACTATCTTCCCATACCCCTGAAAGGCACCTAGCTTTCCTACTTGTCCGATTTCAGCGGCGGGCGTGCACGGTTGGCTGAGTGGAAGCACACTCGCCTCTCCAGCATGAAGGACCTGGGTTCGTATCCAGGTCGGACCAGGGCCTTCTGAGTGGAGTTTTGCAATGTCGGGCCCCATGTCTGCGTAGGTTTCCTCCTGGTACTCCGTTTCCCTACCACTAAAAATATGTCAAAAGTTTCTGCATGTCCTCTGATACTGCCCCTCCCATCTCTGTGTGGAGTGAGAGACAAATGCCCAAAATAACAATTGTAAACCGCTATTAGAGACTCAGATCTGTAGTGAAAAAGGCGGTATATAAAAATAAATATTACTTACATACTTACTTTCGCTTGGAATTGCCACGTCCACCCCCACGGCTGTCCTCTCCCTTTGTCCACCACCCCGGCTTCCACTGCCCATTGTCCACCAACCACGGCTGTCCTCTACCTTATGTCCACCACCACAGGCGTCCTCTACCCTTTGACCACCACCACGGCTGTCCCTTCTGCCCTGAGTCCACCACCATGGCTGTCCTCTGCCCTTTGTCCACCCACCACGGCTGTTCCTCTGCCCTTTGTCCCACCACCACGGCTGTCCTCAGCCCTTGTCCCACCACCACGCTACCTCTCCCGTTGTCCACCACCACGGCTGTCCTCTGCCCTTGTCCACCACCACGGCTGGTCCCTCTGCCCTTTGTCCACCACCACGGCTGACCTCTGCCCTTTGTCAACCACCACGGCTGTCCCCCTCCTGCCCTTTGTCCACCACGGCTGTCCTCTGCCCCTTTGTCCACCAACACGGCTGTCCTCGGCCCTTTGTCCCACCACCCACATGACGGGTTGGTTTCATACCATTCGGTCGTTCTGTATCTGGAAGTCCCACAGATCTTTGCTCATTTTCCACCACCTTTGGAGGAGTTTCCCACTTATGACCTTGGGGATTCCAGCCCATACACTGGGCACAGAAGTTTCTGTACACTATGCAGCCACTTGGTTATGGCTTCAATGTAGCCTTCCCTGCCAGCATCTTGCACCCTGCAGTTTATGTGTTTGGAGTAGTCGTCAGGTGCTCTTTGCACAACCGACACCTTGGTCTTGTCTGTGTGGTAATCTGGGCCTCTATCGCTCTGGGCTCAGTGCCTGTTCCTGTGGCCCATGATGATGCCTCTGGTTGGTCCTGTAGGCAGCCCCATTCTAGCCATTTGGTAGACTTCTTGAGATCAGCCCACTTCTGTTATGCTCCGGTGGTACATGCCGTGTAGGGGGCTTGTTCTCCCATGATGGTCTCTCCTCCAGCACCTCCTCATCTCGCTCACTGTCCTGAGACATTCACTGAGTACTCATCCGTTTGGCCTTCTCCAAGAATGTAGTTAGGAGTATGGATGTTTTCTCCAGGACAGTGTGCTCTCCACTCACTAGTCCTCGGCCCTCCTTCTTTAACGGCTTACGTACAGTCACAGGGTGCTGGATTTTGGAGTAACCCGCCATGCATGGTAAGGAGCTTTCGAGTTTTAACATCCGTGGTCTGAATCTCGTCTTAGGCCCCTGATTATTCCTGCAGGGTATCTGATCACTGGCAGGAGTAGGCTGTTTAATTGCCCGAGCTTGTTTCTTTCCATTGAGCCGGCTTCTTAGGACCTGCCTTACTCCGCTGATGTATTTGGCCAGTTGCCGCTTTTTTCTCGTTGCCTGTTCGAGATGCCATTTGCCTGTGGTATACCGAGATTACTGTAACTGTCCGCAACGTCTGCTATGTTCCCTCTGGTGAGTGAATCCCTTCTGTGTGGACTACCTTGTCTCTCCGAGTCACCATCCCTGCTACATTTTGTTCTGTCAACCAGGACTGGTGATTTGGCTCCTCTGGTGTCTCCAACAGGAGCTGTGTTTGGCTCCTCGGTGGTCCCTACACAATGCCCTGCTGTGCTGTGCTCATGAATTGTACCATAATGCCCACTTATCTAAGCCGCAATGATACCTGACATGAGCTTCCATGTGTCGGAGAGACAAGTTATTGGCCGGTAAGTTTGGAGGACTGCATGAACAGGTACGTTCGCCCTTCGGTAAGCCCAATCCCTGTTGAGACCCATCCTCAGCAGCTGTCCATTGTGCTGCGAGGGCGCTCATGGATGATGTGAGTGTCCTTAGCCAGTAGGCATGGACCATATCAGGGCAGGTGCTGTCCAGTTTTTCATACCTGAGACACTTTCCCGGATGTCTGCCTCTGTGATGGTAACTGAGTTCCTGTTCTGGAGGTGGCTGTGCTTCCTCTCTCAGGGACACAGCCATTGTGCACTGCGGTTAAGTGCTGCCATCTTCTCCCCATATGTTATCTTCCAGAACTGTTTCAGCTTTCCAGCCTCGGTGGTCTCTCCCCTGTTGCTACCCCCTGTAGTAACCCTGTTGTTACCCTGCCACTGAGCGAACACCATCGGCGGTTGTGTTGCGAACAGCTGATCACCCTCTGGCATCAATCACTTTAGTGTACCACTGTAGGCGGTCAGGCAGGGCTTGGAGCATTTGTTTGCAGTTTCGAGTGCTTCAGGTATGGTAAGATATCTGCTGTACCTTCCTGGGTACTAGTTCTTTTCATGCACCTCTCTGGGCCTCGTTAATTGACTCACTTCTCTCCGAGCCACCTTGATCTCATCTCCAACCGTCTTTTCCGTGTGGGTATTGTCCATGGCTCCCATGGTTGCTCTTATAGCCAAGCGACTCTAGATCACTCGCTGCTGAAGTGTATATCAGCTCATTGGTTTCAGTGATTAGTGTTGGATAGGTATTGGCCCTCACTGCTTCATTCACGTTTTCTCTGAGATCCTGAGGTGGTACATCACACAACCGCCTGTAACGGAGTCCTTTGCCCTAGAGGCCCATTATAGCCATGGATTTTAGCTTTCAGTCAGTCCGCTGCCTCGTTCACGTATAGTGGTTCCATTGGGCTTTGAGCCCAAATATCTGGTAGGGGAGTATGCAGTTGTGGGACCGTCCCCTCTGACCTCAGTAACTGTGGCACCTTTGGCATCAACATGTGTTGTACCTCATCGAGTCTCAGCTGTATAGCAGTTGCCGTTTTAGGATGTTGAAGCATTGAGCTACCCGGTTTGTTTCGGGGTCAACTGTGACTGTGGATTCGAAGTAACCATTCAGCCCACAATCTCTGCAAGTAAACCTCTTTGGCCAGAGGGTTACTCGAGTAGTAGCATTCACAACAGAGCCCTGTTATCAGAATCTCTACCACTTTCACCTTGTCCAGTAGCCCACTTTCATAAGGTGCCTTCAGGTTCCCCACACCTGACCTTGTTTGGCCGGAGATGTTGTCGGCCTTCTGAGCCGGCAACATATATACGCACTGTGTCGGTTCTATATCATTTTAAAATGTATATTTCAAATCTGCTTGAACAGAACTGTAAGAGAAAGCAAAAGGGTGTAGGACAGAGGAAAGGGCAGGTTTATTTCTATAGCACAATTCATACACAAGGCAACTCAAAGTGCTGAACAAGGCACAATAAACACAGAAAGGATTTAAATCCCCCCAGTTATTCACAGCTAAACTGAACTGATCTAACCAGGATTGTGAACATTTCAGACATAAAGCTTCTCCAATTTCAGAAGACTCTTCCAATTATAAGCTGCATAAATCTAAATTGCTGCCTCCCCATGTATTTAGTCCTGACTCAGGGACTAGCAAGAGTCCCAGTCCCAGTGCTCCTCAGATGTCACCAGCAGGAGACCAGTCCTGTGCTTCATCGATTCCCAGCAGATGCCAGCATCTCCAGTTGCTCCTCAGAGTCCCAGCAGGAGTCCAGTCCGTGCTCATCAGAGTTTCCCAGCATGAGGCCAGTCCCTGTGCTCCTCAGAGTCCCACAGAGTCCAGTCCCAGATGCTCCTCATAGTCCCCCAGCATCGAGCCAGTCCCTGTCTCCTCAAAGTCCCAGCAGGAGTCCCAGTCCCTGTGCTCCTCAAGTCCCAGCACGAGGCACAGACCCAGTGATCCTCAGAGTCCCAGCAGGGAGGCCAGTCCTTGTGCTCCTCAGAGCAGGAGGCCATCCCCGTGCTCCTCAGAGTCCCAGCAGAGGCCAGTCCCCTTGCTCCTCAGAGTCCCACAGGAGACAGTCCCTGTGCTCCTCAGAGTCCCAGCACAGCCAGCCCTGAGCTCCTAGAGTCCAGAGAGGCCATCCTTGTCTCCTCAAGCAGGAGGCCAGTCCCTTGTGCACCTCAGAAGTCTGATTAAGAACAAACGAGTGGGGCAAAAAAGTCACCACGCGACTGTGCAAGTTCTCCCACTTAAACTAAAGACAGAGTCTGTAATGTTCATCATAGGATCACTTCAACTGTGAGAGACAGAATGTGAAAAGAAAATCCAGGAATTCACATCTGTAGATTTTTAAAGAATTTCTTTGTAAATGAATGTTGGAAAATAAGTATATTGGTCAATAAACAAAAATTCAACTCAATACTTTGATAATATAACCTTTGTTGGGCAAAAACAGAGGTCAAAACGATTACTATAGTCTTACCAGGTTTGCACACAGTAGCTGGTATTTTGGCCCATATCCTCCATGCAGATCTTCTCGAGGAGCAGTGCACACGGACTTTACAACTCCCTACAACAGATTTTCAATGGGGTTTGAGGTCTGGAAGACTGGCTCCAGACTTTCAAATGCTTCTACGGAGCCACTACCTTTCGTTCCCCGGGGCGGTGGTGTTTGGGATCATTGTCCATGCTGGAAGACCCAGCCACACGTTTCATCTCAAAGCACTCACTGATGAAGGAAAGGTTTTTGGCCAAAACTCTCACGATACATGGCCCCATTCATGCTTTCCTTAACACGATCAATCTGTCCTGCTCCCCTTAGCAGAAAAAACAGCCCCAAAGCATGACGTTTCCACCCCCATCAGCTTCACAGTTGGTATGTGTACTTGGGATGTTAGCTCAGTATCTATACCTCCTAACACGACGAGTTATTATACCAAACAGTTTGTACCTATTGGTTTCATCAGACTCACCATGACATTCTCTCCCAAACCCTGCTTATCATCCATGTGCTCGTCTGGCAAACTTCAGCACGGGGCCTGGACAATGCACTGGCTATTCAGCAGGGGGACACTCTGCACTGCAGGAATATTGATTCCCTGTCGTCGTAAGTGAGTTACTGAGGTAACCTTTGTATACTTTGGTCCCACTCTCCTGCAGGTCCATCTTCACCAGGTCCCCCCCGTGTGGTATTCTGGGGTTATAATTTTATTTTTGATCACAATTATCAGTGGTCTTTTATGTCTTCCATTTTCTGATTAATTGCTCCCACATTTGATTTGTTCACCACCAAGCTGCTTGCCTATTGTAGATTCATCAACTCACACACCTTTTACACACATCACCTAAAAAAAACCAAGTTCAACCACTCACCTTTTTTTTCCCCTAGTCTGGTGCAGTCAACAATTCTTTTCCTGCGTCCTACGCAGCTCTTTGGTCTTGCCATAGTGGAGGTTGGAGTCTGACTGTTTGAGGCTGTGGACAGGAGTCTTTTATTAACAGATGAGTTCAACAGGTGCCATTATACAGGTAACGAGTGGAGGACAGAAGAGCTTCATTAAAGAAAAGTTACAGTCTGAGAGAGCCAGAGAACTCCTTTGTTTGAAGTGACCAATACTAATTTACTCCACCACAATTACAATAGATTTCTTTAAAAATCTACGATGTGAATTCCTCGATTTTTTTTCCCATTCTTTCTCTCACATTTGAAGTGAACCTATGATGAAAATTCCAGACCTCAGTCTTTTATTTAAAGTGGGAGAACTTGCACAATTGTGGCTGACTTATTTTGCCCCACAGTAAGATCTTAAATCGAACTCTGAGAGCACAGGGACTGCCTCCTGCACAGAGAGCACACAAGGACTGGCCTCCTGCTGGACTCTAGAGAGCAACAGGGACTGCACGTGCTGGACTTCTGAGGAGCACAGGGACTGGACTCCTGCTGGGACTCTAGGACAAAGGACTGGCCATCCTGCTAGGGACTCCTGAGGAGCACAGGGACTGGCCTCCTGCTTCCTAGGACACAAGGACTGGCCTCCTGCTGGACTCTGAGGAACAAGGGACAGGCCTCGTGCTGGGACACTGAGGAGCACAGGGACCTGGACTCCTGCAGGACTCTGAGAGCACAGGGACTGGCCTCGTGCTGGGACTATGAGGAGCACAGGGACAGGACTCCTTGCTGGGACTCTGAGGAGCACAGGTGACTAGGGCCCCTGCGGGACAACTGATTAGTCACAGGGACTGGACTCCTGTGGACTCTGAGAGCACAGGGACTGGCCTTCTCTGCGGGACTACGAAGAGCACCAAGCGTCCGCTGGGACTGGACTCCTGCTGGGACCTCGATGAGCACAGGGACTGGACTCCTTGCTAGTCCCAGAGTCAAGGACTAAAACATGGGGAGGCAGCATTTAAGATTTATGCAGCTAAAATCTGGAAGAGTCTTCCTGAAAATGTGAGACAGTCTACTAGACTGACAATGTTGTACAAATCCAGGTTAAGAACAGTTCAGTTTAGGACTGTGATAACTGTGGGATTCCTATCTTTCTTTTCTTGTGTTTATTGTTCCTTGTACAGCCACTTTGAGTTGCCTTGTGGTATGAATGTGCAATAAATAAACCTGCCTTTCCTCTGTCCTTACACGCTTTGCATTCGCTTTACAGTCTAGTTCACAGCAGAATTTGAAATATACATTTCAAATGTATAGAACCGACACATGCGTATATATGTTGCCGGCTCAGAAGGCCGACATCATCCCGGCCAAACAATGTCAGGTGCTGTGGAACCAGAGCCCCTTAATGAAAAGTGGCTACAGGAACAAGGTGAAAGTGTCGAGGATCTGATAACAGGCTCTGTTGGAATGCAACTACTCGAGTAACCCTGCCAAAGAGGTTACATGCAAGAATGTTGGGCTGAATGTTACTTTCGAAACCCACAGGTCCACAGTTGACCCCCGAAACAAACCGTAGCTCAATGCTCCAACATCCACAAACGCAACTGCTATCACAGCTTGAGATCGATGAAGGTACAC
Organism: Knipowitschia caucasica; assembly: GCA_964034765.1. Lineage (NCBI taxonomy): Eukaryota > Metazoa > Chordata > Actinopteri > Gobiiformes > Gobiidae > Knipowitschia > Knipowitschia caucasica. The sequence goes on along the minus strand of OZ035825.1, from coordinate 15,918,633 downwards.
ACACAAGTATGATGCCAAAGGTGCCACAGTTACTGAGGTCCATAGGGGAGGTCCCACCAACTGCAACTCCCCAACCAGATATTGGTCACAAAGCCCCAAAGGAACCAATAACGCAGAACGAGGCAGCGACTGACCTGAAAGCTAAAACATAGCGAAAAAATGGGCACACGGCAAAGACAACCGGTTACAGTCGGATTGTTGTGAAGTACCACCTAAGATCATCATAGAAAAAGTGAATGCAGCAGAGAGGGCAATACCTACACCACAAACCTGAAAACCAATGAGCTGATATACACTTCAGCAGCAGGGATCCTAGAGATGCTTGGCTATAAGAGCAACCATGGGAGCCATGACAATACCACCATGGGAAAAGACGGTTTGTGAGGCTGAGATCAAGGTGGCTCGGAGCAGAATTGAGTCAATTAACAGAGGCCCAGATAGGTGCACTGAAAAGACCATACCCAGAAGTATAGCCATATAACAATAACCTGAAGCACTCTAAACTGCCCAACAAATGCTCCAAGGTCCCAGCCAGCCGCCTACAAGTACACTAAAGAGAATAAGCCAGAAGGGTGAACCGGCTTTCGCAACACAACCTGCTAAGGTGTACTCTCAGTGCAGGGTAACCAACAGGGAAACATCAGGTAGCAACAGGGGAGGCATACCACTCGGAGCTGGAACTGAACAGTTCGGAAGAACATGATGGGAGAAGGATTCAGCACATAAAAGCAGTGCACAATGGTGGAGACCCCTGAGAGAGAGCACAGCCACCTCCCAGAACAGAACCAGTTACCATCACAGAGGCAGACATCCGGAAAGAGTCTCAGGTAAAAAACAGACAGCACCTGGCCCTGATATGTCCATTGCCTACCTGGCTAAGGAACACTCACATCACTCCATGAGCGCCTCGCAGCACAATGGACCAGCTGCTGGAAGAAGGGTCTCACCCAGCAAGCTAACCGAAGGGCGAAACGTCCTGATCAAAGCAGTCCCCATCCAACTACCGGCCAATCACTTGTCTCTCCACATACATGGAACTCATGTCAGGTACATTGCGGCTAATAAGTGGGCATATGGAACAATCATTAGCACAGCACAGAAGGGCATAGGTCAGGGACAACCAAGGAGCCAAACACCAGCTCCTGAAGAGACACCATAGAGCCAAACACCAGCTCCTGGTTGACAGAACAGAAATGTAGCAGGATGGTGACTCGTAGAGGACAAGGTAGTCCACACAGAAGGGATCTCAATCCCAGAGGAACAATAAGCAGACGTTGAGGACAGTTACAAGTAACTCGGTATAAACCACACGGCAAATGGCAACCTCGAACAGGCAACGAGAAAAGCGGCAACTGCCAAATACCTCCCAGCGAGTAAGGCAGGTCCAAAAGAAGCCGGCTCAATGGCAATAACAAGGCTCGGGCAATTAACAGCTCACGCCCAGCCAGTGATCTGAAAAACCTGCAGGAATAATCAGGGGCCAAAGGAAAGATTCAGACACGGATGTTAAAAACTCGAAGCTCCTTTACGCAGCATTGGCGAGTTACATCCCCAAATCCAGCACCCTGAGACTGTACGTAAGCCGTAAGAAGGAGGCCGAGGACTATGAGTGTGAGAGCCACTGTCCCAGAGACGAAACATCCAAACACCATAACTACATCATGGAAAGGCCAAAACGGATGAGCGTAACACAGTGAAATGTCTTAGAGCAGTGGCGAGAATGAGAGGTGCTGGAGGAGAGCCCATCAGGGAGCACAACCCCTACACGGCAAATGTACCACCGGAGCATAAAACAGAAGTGGCCTGATCTCAAGAAGTCCTACCAATGGCAAGAAAGGGTTGGCCTACAGGACAGCACAGAGGCACTCATCATGAGGCTGCACAGGAACAGGCAACTGAGCACCAGAGCATAGAGGCCCCAGATATACCACAGCCAGACAAGACCAAGTGTCGGTTGTGCAAAGAGGGCACCTGAGAAACACTCCCATCAACACATAACGGCAGGGTGCCAGATGCTGTCAAGGGAGGCTACATGGAACGCCATAAAACCAACGTGGGCAGCAATAGAGTACAGAAAATCATCTGTTCAGAGATGGGCTGGAAACCCCAAGGTCTAAGTGGGAAACTCCTCCAAAGGTGGTGGAAAATGAGCAAAGATCTGTGGAGACTTCCAGATACAGACCGTACCGAATGAATGAACCAACCCGACATCGTGAGGTGGTGGACAAAAGGGCAATAGACCACTGAACAGCCCTGAGTGTGGACAAAGGGCAAGAGGACAGCCGTGGTGGACAAAGGGCAGCAGGACAGCCGTGGAGGTAGACAAAGGCAGAGGACAGCCGTCGGAGGTGGACAAAGCAGAGACAGCCGTGGTGGTGGACCAAGGGCAAGGACAGCCTCGTGGTGGTGGACAAAGGGCAGAGGACAGCCGTGGTGGTGGACAAAGGGCAGAGGACAGCCGTGGTGGTGGACAAAGGGCAGAGAACAGCCGTGGTGGGTGGACAAAGGGCAGAGGACCAGCCATGGTGGTGGACACCAGGCAGAGGACAGCCGGTGGTGGACAAAGGGTACGAAGGACAGCCGTGGAGGTGGACAAAGGGTGAGAGTACAGCCGAGGTGGTGGACAAAGTGGCAGAGGACACAGCCGTGGTGGTGGACAAAGGGCAGAGGACAGCCGTGGTGGTGGTAACGAGGCCATATATCCAAGCGAAAGTAAGTAAGTAAGTAATATTTATTTATTATCTACCCGCCTTTTCACTACCGATCTGAGTCTTCAAAGCGGTTTACAATTGTTAATTTTGGGCATATGACTCTTCACGTCCACACAGAGAAAGGGAGGGGCCATACAGGAGGCACATGCCAGAAACGAAAGGACATATTTTTAGTGGTAGGGGAAAACCGGAGTACCGTAGAAACCCTAACTCAGCCATGGGAGAACATCGCAAACTCCACTCATAAAGGCCCTGGTCCGACCCGGGAATTCCCGAACCCAGGACCTTCTTGCTGAGAGGCGAGAGTGCAAAAATCCACTCAGCCAAACCAGAGCAGCCTTCCCGCCGCATTGAATAACGGAACAAGAAGGGAAGCTATTTGCCCTATACAGGGGATTGGTAAAGATAGTTCTCTCCTTCAATGCGGATGGCTGGGTAACGCTGGTATAAGGCCTTCGTAAACTCACACACCGCTATGTAACCGCTCGAAATGCGAAATTTGAAACATGAGAGATGTGTTCCAGCGGCAAACCCTGCATCTTCATACTTTTCACCCCCACAGCTGTCTCCAGACGTGGAGTGGTAAAACCACTCAAAACCCAAGTCAGAAGGAGCGGAAAAACGCATCCGATTTTCACCGCCGCCACATCTTTCCGGAAAAAGGAACATGAAAAACTTGAAAAATACCAGGTCACAGAGAGGAGCCAGGAGAGGGCCTGGAGGGTAAAGGTACAGTAGTGCCCCGTGGTGATCGGAGCAACCGGGCAAGAGACCCCGAAAGAAGAAGGAGGTTACAGTGGGAACCCTGGAACAACCTCGGACATCTGGGTCAGACAAGTGCAGTGCTAGGAACAGCAAAGATACTGCGCAGAACCCTCAGTGCTCCCAGGCCTCTGGAAGAGGACCCGAGCTTATAGAGGGATAACCGCCCGCGAGGCCAAAGTTATGGACAGTTTTTTTATAAGTCTGTAAAGAATGTGGGGTGGATTCTGGCCCTCCTCCACATGAACCAACTGTTACTTCCACGTCACGAGGCCAAGTTGAACTGGTTCCTGGCCGCGGGACATGTAATCTGGATGTACCATGCGGAGTGTCGGCCGAAAGACACATGGTACTCGCCCACTCTCTCCTCGGCGATGCCTACAAACTTGGACTCAAAACCAGACGACAAAAGATTTTACATCTGGCAACATGAGAGATGTGTTACCCAGCGGAAATGAAAGGAGGACAACGCACAAGAAAAACATCAGAGAGCCTTAAAACCAAGTTTAGTTTACATTTTAAAGAGTTAGAACGATAGGAGAGTCGGTGTAGGGTCAGAGAGTGTTTGGGTCTAGGCTTAGTGTGTGTGTAAATTGGAAATAATCTTAATACATAAAACATTTATTTATATGACCTCGAGGTCGCATTACAAAGGGTACACCGTTTAAAAGAAAACAGTGTTGAGTGAATATTGTTATTTCACACCAAAACCAATGTTCTATATAATGCTAATACTGACAAAAAAATGCAAACAATAATCAACATAACACTATTTTACATTATAAAAATCCACGTCAACTGTTAGGTTCTAGTCCTGGAAAGACGCCTGTTTTAATAAAGCTCAATATGATATACTGGAAAAAGATCTTAAAATATGATAATAACAATAATAATGATTTATCCTATACATTATTATTATGATGATTAATTATTATTATTATTATTATCATTAATCATTATTTTTATATTGTTATTATTAGGGGCCTTGTTTGACAGGGTTGGACAGTGTCATTCCTCCACTCCATACTCAGTGGTGGATAAAATACTGGTGATGTTGGGGTTGCCTTTGTGCATGAACCACGGAGACTTTTTCTGTCACATTTCTGAAGAATTTGGTCCTGTCTTTTGCTTAACCCTACAACCCATTTCGCTGCGGAATCCAGGACACTTTTCTATAACAGCAACTTTTACTATTTTATAGCAGATGGGATCTTTATGGATTATTGTTTCTTGTGTCCACAGATGACTGCTGCAGTTGTGTCCTTGGGCAAGACAACTTAACCCCACATTGCTGAAGCCCCTGCTGAAAGATCAAGGCCCCCTGTGGACTCAGCACCTGCAGAGATCAGTGAGTGGCTTGGGCTCTGTGGACTGGGGAGCAAGCACTGACTGCCACCCCCCCCGACCCAAAAAGATTACGGGGAAGAAAATGGATGGATATTTCTTGTAGGTCCTGAGAATCTGGCACCACCGCCCATCTTTAAAATGAATCTGCTTTTGGTCATAGAAAACTGTTTGATTTTTATTGTACACATAAAAACTCCATAGGCAAAAACATATCTCTAAAAACGTTTAAAATGTTAAACAAAAACAAAGAAGTAAATTAAGAAACCTTTTGGCGTCCATTCTGCACCCTGGCCAACCCACAGACATTTGAATATATTGATCCTAAAACACACAAATTATGAGTCCATATTAATAAGTCTTGTATAAAGTTAAATTGTATCTTCTTACCTGGAGATTGGGCCGATTACCTTCAAATAAAACCAACATTTTTAATATTTTAACGTTCATGATAATCTTGGTCATTATTTAATCCTTTTAATGGTTTACATTGAGTAGTTTTTTATCACCCAGATAAAGAGCCGCTGCTAGTTTCCATAGCAACGCACTGTTTAGTTAGCAGCAGTTAGCATTTAGCCTTTCATCTGATTTTCAAGTTATATTCACCAGATTTAGCACTTAGTAAAAGGTGATGACAAACCAATCAAAACAAAACATGTATCAGGGTAATTACTCCAATTGTCATCGGTTTTAAATGGGAGCAGTGAAAAATGGCGGCTCAGAGTTGTAATAAAATTTCCCTAATCCAATAAGAGATTTCAAAAGTGTATAATAGATAGTTACTATAGTCCTAGTATAGTGGATGTTAGTATAGTGGTAGAATAGTATAGTGATGTTTCGTAAGTGTCGTGTAGTGTAGTATAGTATAGTATCGTATAAGTATAGTGTAGTGTAGTGTAGTATATGTTTATGTAAGTGTAGTATAGTGTAGTATAGTAAAGTATAGTAAAGAAGAGTATATGTAGTATAGAATAGTATATTAAAGTAGAGTATAGTGGTAAGTAAAGTATAGTATAGTAAAGTAAAGAGTATATCTAGTATAGTATCGTGTATATAGAGTAGTGTATGTAGTAAATGTAGTATAAGTATAGTATAGTATATGTAGTGTAGTGTAAGTATAGTGTAGTCTAGTCTATGTAATAGTATAGTATAGAATAGTGTATTGAAGTATATATAGGTATAGTTAAGTAGAGTATAGTGTAGTATATAAAGTAAGTAAAGTAAGTATAGTGTAGTATAGTATAAGTATAGTCTAGTGTAGTGTAGTGTATTATAGTATAGTGTAGTATCGAATAGTATAGTGTAGTATAGTATAGTAAAGTAAAGTATCGTATAGTAAAGTAGAGTATAGCTGTAGTATAGTTTTTAGTATAGTAAAGTATAGTATATGTAAGTATAGTATAAGTATAGTATAGTGTAGTAGAAAGTATAGTAATAGTACAGTGTATATAGTATATGTATAGTAAAAGTGTAGGGTAGTAATAGTTATACGTACAGTGTATATAGTATAGTATAAGTGGTAGTGTAGTATACTATACTATAACTAAACTAAACTATACTAAACTACACTACACTATACTATACAATACTACACTGTACTATACTGAATACTACACAACACTCTTCTATACTATACTAACTACATTCTGTACTATACTATCCTAGACTAACACTATACTATACTATACTCATACACAACTATACTCTACCTTACTATACTAAACTATACAACACTATACCTACTTACTATACTAACATGACATACTAAAACTATACCTACACTATACTATACAATACTACACTATACTATACTACCTACACTAACACTAGAGCTATACTATACTATACTATACACTATACCTACTTTACTATACTAAACTATACTACACTATACTCTACTAACTATACTATACTATACTACACTACACTATACTATACTATACTATACTTGACTAGACCTACACTATACTACAACTACACTAAACTATACTATACTATCTATACTACACTATACTACACTACACTACACTATACTACACATACTATACTAGATCTATACTCTACTTTACATACTAATACTATACTAACACTATACTCTACTTTACTAAACTATACTATACTACACTATACTCTACTTTACTATACTATAACTAATACTACACAAAACTCACTACACTACACTATACTACACTACACTACACTATAACTACAACATACTATACTATACTACACTACACAACACAATACTAACATCACTAATAGTGGGGGGGGGGGGGGGGGGGGGGGGGGACTATACTACACTATACTAACATCACAATTACTAGACATAGTAACTAAACAATTATACACTTTTGAAATCCTCAATATGGATTAGGAATTATATTACCAACTCTGAGCCGCCCATATTCACTGCTCCCATTTTAAACCGATGAAATACTGAGTAATTACCCCCTGAACTGTTTTGTTTTGATTGGTTTGTCATCACTTTCTACTAAAGTGCTAAAACTGGAGAAATATAACTTTGAAACAGATGAAAGGCTAATGCTAAATCCTGCTAACTAAACAGTGCGTTGCTATGGAAACTAGCAGCGGCACTTATCTGGGAGATAAAACTACTCAAATGTAAAACATAAAAGATTAAATAATGACCAAGATCTATCATGACCGTTAAAATATAAAGAATGTGGTTTTATTTAGCAGGTAACTCGGCCATCCCCAAGAAGAAGATACAATTATAACTTATACACAGACTTATAAATATGACGCATAATTGTGTGTTTTTAGATCAAATAATAATCAAAATGTCTGTGGGATGGCGGAGCAGAATGGACCCAAAAGGTTCTAATTTACTTCTTTGTATTTTGTTTAACATATTAAAACGTTTTAGATATATGTTTTTGCCTATGGAGTTTTTTATGTCGTACAAAAAAAATCAAACAAGTTTTCTATCGCCAAAGCAGATTAATTTAAAGAAGGGTGCCAGATTCACAGACCCACAAGAAATATCCATCCATTTTCTTCCCCTTAATCCCATTTCTGGGTCGGTGGGGTGGCAGTCAGAGCTGCACCCAGTCCACAGAGCCCCAGCCCCTCACTGATCTCCAGTGGTGCTGAGTCCACAGGGGCCTTGATCTTTCATCATGGGCTTCAGCAAAGTGGGGGTTAAGTGTCTTGTCCCAAAGGACCACAACGGCAGCATCCATCAGTGGACCACAAGAAACAAATAATCCATAAAACCCCATCTGCAATAAAAAGTAAAAGTTGCTGTCAAGAAAGTGTCCTGGATTCCGCAGCGATGGCCGTTTATAGGGAGTTAAGCAAAAGACAGACAAATCTTCAGACATGTGACCAGAAAAGTCTCCGTCGTTCTCGCACCAAAGGCAACCACAACACACCTAGTATTTATCACCACTGAGTATCGGAGTGGAGGAAATGACCCTGACCAACCCTGTCCAAACAAGGCCTAATAATAACAATAATTAATAATAATGATAATGATACTCAATAATTAAAAAATAAAAATCATCAAAAAAATAATGAAATAGGATAAATCATTATTAAAGTTAATATTCATAGTTTAGATCTTTATTCCATAATCATATTGTGCTTTATTAAAACAGGCGCTCTTCCAGGACTAGACCCACAGTGACGATGGATTTTAATAAAGAAAAATAGTGTTTTTTTTAGTTTGTTATTGTTTGAGCATTTTTAGTGTCAGTATTAGCAAATAAGACTGGTTTAGGGTGAAAAACAATATCACCCAACACTGTTTTCTTTTAACTGTGAACCCTTGTAATGCGACCTCGAGGTCCATATAAATAAAATGTTTTAAGTATTAAGAATATTTCCAAAGTACACACACACAAAGCCCTAGACCCAAACACTCTCTGACCCTACCCCTCTCTCCTATCGTTTCTACACTTTAAAATGTAACTAAACATGTTTTTTTTAGGGCTCTGCTGTTTTTCTATGTGCTTTGTCCTCCTTTCAAATCCGCTGAGGTAACACATCGACTCATGTTTCCAATGAAAAATCTTTTGTCGTCTGGTTTTGAGACCAAGATTTACGGCATCTCCGAGGAGAGAGTGGGCGAGTAACCATGTGAACTTCTCGGCCGACACTCCGCCACTGGTAAATCCAGGATTACATGTTCCCGGGCCAGGAACCAGTTCAACATGGCCTCATTGAACGTGGAAGTACAGTTTGTTTCCTTGTTGAGGAGGCCAGAATCACCCACATCTATACATACATATAAAACTGTCCATTAACCTTTGGCCCTCCGCGGGCGGTTATCCCTCTCTAAGCTCGGGTCCTCTACCCAGAGCCTGGGAGCCTGAGGGTTCTGCGCAGTATCTTTGCTGTTCCAAGCACTGCACATTTCTGGACCCAGATTGTCCTAGGTTGTTCCAGGGAACCACAGTAACCTCTTCTAGCTTCGGGTCACTGCCCCGAGTGCACCGATCACCACGGCACTACTGTCACTTTACCCTCCAGGGCCTCTCCAGCCTCTCTCTGAGACCCTGGTAAATTTCTCAAGATTTTCAAGTTCCATTTTCTCGGACAGAATGGCGGCGGTGAAATGGATGGTCGTTTCCTCCCCGCCGCGCCCCCCAGACCCGCGCGCCCCCCCCCCCCCCGCCCCTTCCAACCCCACCCCCGCTCCTTCTGCTGGATTTTGTCTTGTTTATTAAAACACTCCACGTCTGGAGACAGCAGTGGGGTGAAGAAAATGAAGATGCAGGTTTGCCGCAGACCCCTATCTCAAGTTTCAAATTTGCATTTCCTGAGGGTACAAGCGGGTGTTTGAAGTAAACCAGGCCTTATACCAGCTTACCCAGACATCCGCATTGAAGGAGAGAACTATCTTCCCCATTCCCCGTATAGCACAAAGCTTTCCTTCTAGTCCCGTTTTCAAGCGGCGGGCGGCACGGTGGCAGAGTGGATAGCACTCTCGCCTCTCAGCAAGAAGGTCCTGGGTTCCAATCCCGGTCGGAACCAGGGCCTTTCCTGAGTGGAGTTTGCATGTTCTCCCCATGTCTGCGTAGGTTTCCTCCGGGTACTCCGGTTACCCCTACCAATAAAAATATGTCCAATAGTTCTGGCAAGTGCCTCCAGTACTGGCCCTACCCATCTCCTGTGTGGAGGAGAGACAAATTCCCAAATTAAACAAATTGTAAACCGCTATGAGACTCAAGATCTGTAAGTGAAAAGGCGGTATATATTAATAAATATTACTTACTTACTTACCTATCGCTTGGAATTGCCACGTCCACCACCACGGCAGTCCTCTGCCCTTTGTCCACCACCACGGCTGTCCTCTGCCCATTTGTCACCACCACGGCTTGTCCTCGCTACCCTTTGTCCACCACCCGGCGTTGTCCTCTACCCTTTGTCCACCACCACGGCTGTCCTCCAGCCCGGAGTCCACCACCATGGCTGTCCTCTGCCCTTTTGACCCACCACCACGCTGTCCTCTGCCCTTTGTCCACCCACCACGGCTTTCCTCTGCCCTTTTGTCACGCACCACGGGCTGTCCTCTGCCCCTTTGTCCACCACCACGGCTGTCCTCGCCCTTGTCCACCACCACGGCTTGTCTCTGCCCTTTGTCCCACACCACGGCTGTCATCTCCCATTGTCTACCACCACGGCTGTCTCAGCCCTTTGTCCACCACGGCTGTCCCCTCTGCCCTTTGACCACCACCACGGCTGTTCCACTGCCCTTGTCCACCACCACGATGTCGTGTTGTTCATTACCATTCGGTCGTCCTGTATCTGGAGAGTCCCACAGGATCTTTGCTCAAATTTCCCACCACTTCCTTTGGAGAGTATACCACTTAGACCTTGGGTTTTCCCAGCCCATACACTGCACAGGATGTTTCTGTACACTATGCAGCCACTGGATTATGCGTTTCCAGTAGGTGCCTGCCCTGCCAGCATCTTGCACCCGCAGTTTGTTGGAGTTGGGGGGGGTTCCCCAACCCCTTCAGGTGCCTCTTTCACTACCGACACCTTGGGTCTTGTCTGAGTGGATATCTGGGCCTCTATCGCTCTGGTGCACAGTGGCCTGTTCCTGTGCAGCCATGATGAGTAGCCGCTGTTGCTGTCTGTAAGGCCCAGCCCTTTCTAGCCATTGGTAGACATCCTTGAGATCAGCCACTTCTGTTATGCTCCGGTGGTACATGCCGAGTAGGGCTTGTTTCTCACCATGATGGGCTCTCCTCCAGCACCTCCTTCATCTCGCCACTGCCTGAGACATACACTGAGTACGTACATCCGATTTGGCCTCTCCATGATGTAGTTATGGATTTTGGATTTTTCGTCTGTGGACAGTGCACTCACACTCACTATCCTCGGCCTCCTTCTTTACGCTTACGTACAGTCCTCAGGTGCAGGATTTGGGATGTAACCCCGCAATGCTGGTAAGGAGACTTCGAGTTTTAACATCCGTGGTCTGAATCACTTCCTTTGGTCCCCTGATTATTCTGCAGGTACTGACACTGGCAGGGCGACTGTTTAATTTTGCCCGAGCCTTGTTCTTGCCATTGAGCCGGCTTCTTAGGACCTGCCTTACTCCTGGAGTAATTTGCAGTTGCCGCTTTTCTCGTTTGCCTGTTCGAGGTTGCCATTGCCTGTGGTATACCGAGATACTAGTAACTGTTCCCTCCAACGTCTGCTATTGTTTCCCTCTGGGAGAGAGATCCCTTTCCTGTGTGACTACCTTGTCTCTCCGAGACACCATCCTGCTACATTTTCTGTTCTGTCAACCAGGAGCTTGTTTTGGCTCCTCTGGTGTCTCTACAGGAGGCTGTGATTGGCTCCTCTGGTGTCCCTACCAATGCCCTTCTGTGCTGTGCACATGAAATGTTTCCATATGCCCACTTATCTTTAGCCGCAATGAAAGCCCCGGGGGGGGGGCTTCGGGGGGGGGGGGGGGGGGGGGGGGCCAGGGGGGGGTGGGGGGGGGGGGGGGGGCGGGCACCTGACAGAGCTTCCATGTTGTGGAGAGACAACGTTATTGGGCCGTAAGTTGAGGGGACTGCTGGATCAGGCCAGTCCGCCCTTCGGTTTAGCCATTTCTGGTGAGACCCATCTCTCAGCAGCTGGTCCATTTGTGCTGCGAGGCGCTCATGAGTGATGGTGAGTGTCCTTAGCCAGTAGGCATGGACCCATATCAGGGCCAAGGTGCTGTCCAGTTTTTCATACATGAGACTCTTTCCCGGATGTCCAGCCTCTGTGATGGTAACTGAGTTCTGTTCTGGGAGGTGGCAGTGCTCCTCTCCAGGGACACCAGCCATTGTGCACTGCTGTTATGTCTGCATCCTTCTCCCATATTATCTTCCAGAACTGTTTCAGTTTTGCCAGCCTCGTGGTTCTGCTCCCCTGTTGCTACCCTGTTTTTACACCTGTTGTTACCCTGCCACCAGAGGCGAACACCTTCGCAGGTTGTTGCGAACAGCCTGTTCACCCTTCTGGCTTCAATCTCTTTAGTGTACCTCTGTAGGCGGCATGCCAGGGCTGGAGCATTTGTTTGGCAGTTCGACAGTGCTGTCAGGTATGGTTATGCTGGCTGTACTTCGGTACTGTCTTTTTCATATTGCACCATCTCTGGGCCTCTGTTAATGTGACTCACTTCGCTCCGAGCCACCTTGATCTCAGCCTCCATCCGTCCTTTTCCCAATGGTGGGTATTGTCCATGGCTCCCATGGTTGCTCTTATAGCCAACAACTCTAGGATCACTGCTGTCTGAAAGTGTATATCAGCTCATTGGTTTCAGTGATTTGGTGGTTGTAGGTATTGCCCTCACTGCTGCATTCACGTATTTCTAATGAGATCCTTAGGTGCGTACTTACACATCCGCTGTAACCGGTGTCCTTTGCCTGTGCCCATTTTAGCCATGATTTTAGCTTCAGGTCAGTCGCTGCCCGTTCAGCGTTATTGGTTCCATTGGCTTGTGCCCAAATCGGTTGGGGAATTGCAGTTGGTGGGGACCCCCTCTGACCTCTGGGGGGGTAACTGTTGAGCACCATTGGGCATCATACATGTGTTGTACCTCATCAGATCTCAAGCTGTGATAGCAGTTGCCGATTGTGGATGTTAGGAGCATTGAGCTACGGTTGTTTTCGTTTCCAACTGGTAGACTGTGGGTTTTTCGAAGTAACCATCCTCCACAATCTCTGCATGTAACCTCTTTGCCAGGGTTACTCCGAGTAGTAGCCATTACAACAGAGCCCTGTTATCAGATCTCGACCACTTTTCACCTTGTTCCAGTAGCCCACTTTTTCATTAAGGGGCCTGGTTCCCCGAGCGCACCTGACCTTGTTTGGCCGGGATGTTGTTCGGCCTTCAGAGCGCAACATATAAACGCACTGTTTCGGTTCTATAACATTTAAAATGTATAATTCAAATCTGCTGTGAACAAACTGTAAAGGAATGCAAAAGGTGTAAGGAACAGAGGAAAGGCAGGTTTTATTTATATAGCAACAATTCATACACAAGGCAACTCAAAGTGCTGACCAAGGCACAATAAACACAGAAAGATAGTATCCCCCAGTTATTTCACAGCTAAACTGAACTGTTTCTAACCTGGATTATGAACATTGTCAGACTAGACGCCTGTCCTCACATTTTCAGAAGACTCTTTTCCAGATATTAGCTGCATAAATCGTATAAATGCTGCCACCCCATGTTTAGTCTGACTCTGGGACTAGCAAGGATCCAGTCCGTGGGGGGGGTGGGGGTGGTGTGGGTTTTTTGTTTTTTGTTTTCTGTGGCTCCTCAGAGTCCCAGCAGGAGTCCAGTCCCTGTGCTCATCAGAGTCCCACAGGAGGCCAGTCCTGTGGCACCTCAGGGTCCCAGCAAGGAGTCAGTACCGTGCTCATCAAGTCCAGCAGAGCCATCCCTGGTGGCTCCTCAGAGTCCCAGCAGGAGTCCGTCCCTGTGCTCCTCATAGTCCCTAGCACGATGCCAGTCCCGTGCTCCTCAGAGACCCAGCAGAGTCCAGGCCAGTGCTCCCAGAGTCCCAGCACGAGGCCAGTCCCTGTGCTCCTCAGAGTCCCAGCAGGAGGCCAGCCTGAGCTCCTCAGAGCAGAGGCCAGACCCATGCTCCACAGAGTCCCAGCAAGAAGCCAGTCCCTGTGCTCCTCAGAGTCCCAGCAGGAGTCCGTCCTGTGCTACCTCATAGTCCCCAGCACGAGTCCAGTCCCTGTTCTCCTCAGAGTCCCAGCACGAGGGCCAGTCCCTTGTGCTCCACAGAGCAGGAGGCAGTCCCTGTGCTCCTCAGAGTCCGATTTAAGAACATACAGTGGGGCAAAAAGTCACAGCACCGACTGTGCAAGTTTTCTCCCACTAAAACTAAAGCAGATGTCACTGTAATTTCAACATAGGTTCACTTCAACTGTGAGAGACAGAATGGAAAAAGAAAATCGCAGGAATTCACATGTAAGGATTTTTAAAGAATTTATTTGTAATGAAGTTGAAAATAAGTATTTGGTCAATAAACAAAAATTTCAACTCATACGATTGTATATAAACCCATTTGATGGCAATAACAAGGTCAAACGATTACTATAGGTCTTTACCAGGTTTGCACACAGTAGCTGGTAATTTTGCCCATTACCCTCCATGCAGAACTTCTCGAGAGCATGAACACGGACTTTCAAACTCCTCCACAGATTTTCAATGGGGTTGAGGTCTGGAGACTGCTCCAGGACTTTCAAAAAGCTTCTTACGGCAGCCACACCTCGTTGCCCTATGCGTGTGTTTGGGATCATTGTCATGCTGGAAAACCCAGCCACTTTCATCTTCAAAGCTCTCACTGATGGAAGGAGGTTTTGGGCTCAAAATCTCAACGATACATGGCCCCATTCATTCTTTCCAATAACACGGATCAAGTCGTCCAAGTCCCCTTAGCAGAATAAATCAGGCCCCAAACAAGGAACGTTTCCCACCCCCATGCTTCACAGTAGATGGTGTTTCTAGGGCATTAGCTCAGTATTCTTCTTCCTCCGAAACTGACGAGTATGATTTATCCAAACAGTTGTACTTTGGTTTCATTCTGACCACATGACATTTTCTCCCAATCCTCGTGCTGAACTCATCCATGTGCTACTCTGGCAAACTTCAGACGGGCCTGGGAACATGCACTGGCTTCAGCAGGGGGACACTCTGGCACTGCAGGATTTGATTCCCCTGTCGTCGGTAGTGTTTACTGATCGGTAACCTTTGTACTTTGGTCCCGAGCTCTCTGCAGGTCATTCACCAGGACCCCCCCTGTGGTTCTGGATTTTTGGAACACAATTTATCAGTGTCTTTTATGTCTCAATTTTCTGATAATTGCTCCCACCAGTTGATTAGTTCACACCCAAGCTGCTTGCCTATTGTAGATTCATCAACAACACAACAGCATACAACTCTTTACTTTTTTTTCCCAGTCTGGGTGCAGGTCTTAACAATTCTTTTCCTGCTGTCCTTGACAGCTCTTTGGTCTTGCCATAGTGGAGTTTGGAGTCTGACTGTTTGAGGCTGAGGACAGTGTCTTTATTAATACAGATTAGTTTCAAACAGGTGCCATATAATACAGGTAACAGAGTGGAGGACAGAAGAGCTTCTATAAAGAAGAAGTTACAGGTCCTGTGATGAGCCAGAGATCTCCTTGTTGAAGTGACCAAAAACTTAATTTCCACCAATCATTTCAAATAAATACTTTAAAATCCTAACAATGTGGAATCCCTGATTTTTTTTACCCCATTCTGTCTCATCAACATTGAAGTGAACCTATGATGAAAAATACAGACCTCTGTCTTTATTTTAAGTGGGAGAACTTTGCACAATTGTTGCTGACTTTTTTTGCCCCCACTGAATGTTCATAAATCGGAACACTGAGGACACAGGGACTGGCCACCTGCTCTGAGGAGCACAAGACTGGCCTCCCTGTCTGGGACTCTGAGGAGCACAGGGACTGGCCTCGTGCTGGACTCTGAGGAGCACAGGTACTCGGACTCCTGCTGGGACTCTGAGGAGCACAGGACTGGCCTCCAGCAGGACTCTGAGGAGCACAGGGACGGCGCTCCCTGCTCTGAGGAGCAAAGGACTGGCCTCCTGCTGGGACTCTGAGGAGCACCGGGACTGGCCTCGAGCTGGGGACTCTGAGAGCACAGGGACTGGACTCCTGCTGGGACTCTGAGGAGCACAGGGACTGGCCTCGTGCTGGGACTATGAGAGAACAGGGACTGGACCCAAGCTGGGACTCTGAGGACACAGGAGGCCTCCTGCATGGGACTCTGATGAGCACAGGGACTGGACTCCTGCTGGGACTCTGAGGAGCAAGGACTGGCCTCCTGCCTGGGACTCTGATGAGCACAGGTGACTGGACTCCTGCTGTGACTCTGAGGAGCACAGGGACTGACTCCATGCTATCCCAGAGCAGGAATAAACATGGGGAGCAGCATTTAAGATTTATGCAGCTAAAATCTGGAAGAGGGTCTTCCTGAAAAATGTGAGACAGGCTTCTAGTCTGACAAAGTTCTAATCCAGTAGAACACGTTCAGTTTAGCTGTGAATAACAGGGGGATTTCATCTATCTATGTGTTTATTGTGCTTGGTTCAGCACTTTGAGTTGCCTTGTGTATGAATTGTGCTATATAAAATAAAACCTGCCTTTCCTCTTTCCTACACCCTTTGCATTCCTCTTACAGTTTCTGTCCACAGCATATTTGAAATATACATTTTAAAATGATATAGAACGCGACCAACAGTGCTATATAAGTTTGCCCGGCTCAGAAGGCCGACAACATCCCGGCCAAACCAGGTCTGGTGCTGGGGGGAACCTAGCCCCTATTGAAAAGTGGGCTACTTGAACACAGGTGAAAAGAGGTCGAGATCTGATAACAGGGCTCTGTGGAATGCAACTACACACTCGAGTAACCCTGGCCAAAGAGGTTACATGCAGAGAATGTGGCAGAAAGGTTTTACTATCGAAACCCACAGTCACAGTGACCCCGAAACAACCGTAGCTTTTCAATAGCTCCAACATACCACAAACGGCAACTGCTATCACAGCTTGAAAGCGATGAGGTACAACACATGTATGAATGCCCAAAGGTGCACAGTTTACAGGAGAGCCGAGGGGAGGTCCCCCCACCACTGCAACTCCCCAAAGCCAGATATTGGTCCACAAAGCCCCAATGGAACCAATAACCTGAACGAGGCAGCGACTGACCTGAAAGCAAAAATCATGGCTAAAATGGGCACAGGGCAAAGACACCGTTACAGCGGTATGTGTGAAGTACCACCAAGGGATCTCATATAAAATCGTGAATGCAGCAGTGGAGGGCAATACCTACCACCACAAAACACTGAAACCAATGACCTGATAAACCACTTCCAGCAGCAGTGATCCTAGAGAAGCTTGGCTATAAGAGCAACCTGGTGAGCCATGGACAAAACCCACCATGGAAAAGACGTTGGAGGCTGAGATCAAGGTGGCTCGAGAGAGTTTCAATTAACAGAGGCCCAGAGAGGTGCAATGAGAAAGACCAGTACCCAGAATTACAAAGCCAGATAACCATACCCCCTGGGGGAAAAAAAAAAAAAAAAAAAAAAAAAAAAAAAAGCAAACTCGAAACTGCCAAACAAATGCTCCAAGCCCCTGCCAGCCGCCTACAAGAGGTACAACTAAAGAGATGAAGCCAGAAGGGTGAACAGCTGTTCGCAACACAACCTGCGAAGGTGTACGCTCGTGGCAGGGAAACACAGAGGTAACAACAGGGTAAGCAACAGGGGAGCATACCCACCGAGGCGGAAACTACAGTTCTGGAAGAACATATGGGAGAAGGATGCAGCACATAACAAGCATGCACAATGGATGGTGTCCCCTTAGAGAGGCCACAGCCACCTTTCCCAGAACAGAACCAGTTAACCATCATCAAGGCACGAACATCCGGGAAAGAGTCTCAGGTTGAAAAAACTGTACAGCACACCTACCCTGATATGGTCCAGCCTACTGGCTAAGGACACTCACAACAATCATCCTGAAGCGCCTCGCAGCACAAAATGGACCAGCTGCTGAGATATTGGGTCTCACCCAGAAAAGGCTAACCGAAGGACGAACACGGTCCCTGATCAACCAGCCGTCCCCTCAATCTACCCGCCAATAACCTTGTCTCTCCACAACATGGAAGCTCATGGTCAGGTATCATACGGCTAAGATAAGTGGGCATATGGCACAATTCATGAGCACAGCACAGAAGGGCAATGGTAAGGGACACCAGAGGAGCCAAACACCCGCGCCTGTAGAAGGACACAGAGAAGCCAAACACCAGCTTCCTGGTGTTGACAGAACAGACATGTAGCAGGATGGTGGACTCGGAGAGACAAGGAGTCCACACAGAAGGGATTCCACTCCCAGAGGGAACAATAGCAGCAGCAGAACATACATACATACATACATACATACATACATATATATATATATATATATATATATATATATATATATATATATATTATATATATATATATATATATCCCAAATCCAGCACCCTGAGACTGTACGTAAGCCGTAAAGAAGGAGGCCGAGGACTAGTGAGTGTGAGAGCCACTGTCCAGGACGAAACATCCAAACTCCATAACTACATCATGGAGAAGGCCAAAACGGATGACGTACTCAGTGAATGTCTCAGGCAGTGGCGAGATGAGGAGGTGCTGGAGGAGAGCCCATCATGGGAGAACAAGCCCCTACACGGCATGTACCACCGGAGCATAACAGAAGTGGCTGATCTCAAGAAGTCCTACCAATGGCTAGAAAGGGCTGGCCTACAGGACAGCACAGAGGCACTCATCATGGCTGCACAGGAGCAGGCCCTGAGCACCAGAGCGATAGAGGCCCAGATATACCACACCAGACAAGACCCAAGGTGTCGGTTGTGCAAAGAGGCACCTGAGACGATCCAACACATAACTGCAGGGTGCAAGATGCTGGCAGGGAAGGCCTACATGGAACGCCATAACCAAGTGGCTGGCATAGTGTACAGAAACATCTGTGGAGAGTATGGGCTGGAAACCCCAAGGTCTAAGTGGGAAACTCCTCCAAAGGTGGTGGAGAATGAGCGTGCGAAGATCCTGTGGGACTTCCAGATACAGACCGACCGAATGGTAATGGCGAACCAACCTGACATCGTGGTGGTAGACAAAGGGCAGAGGACAGCCGTTGGGGTGGACGTGGCAATTCCAAGCGATGGTAACATCCGGAAAAAAGAACATGAAAAGCTTGAGAAATACCAAGGTCTCAGAGAGGAGCTGGAGAGGGCCTGGAGGGTAAAGGTGACAGTAGTGCCCGTGGTGATCGGTGCACTCGGGGCAGTAACCCCGAAGCTAGATGAGTGGTTACAGCGGATCCCCGGAACAACCTCGGACATCTCGGTCCAGAAATGTGCAGTGCTAGGAACAGCAAAGATACTGCGCAGAACCCTCAAGCTCCCTGGCCTCTGGTAGAGGACCCAAGCTTAGAGAGGGATAACCGCCCGCGGAGGGCCAAAGGTGAGTGGACAATTTATTTTTTTTATATATATATATAATATATGTGTGTAACCCTGTAGTCAGGAATTTAGCATTCACAGAAAAAAGGCTCAGGAGCTTTGACCTTGTCATGAGTAGAAGAGGGTAGACTTCCAGCTGAGCTTTCATCTTAACTTTCAGTTTTTGGCAGGTTTTTATTACTATACAGACTACTCAACATACAAGCCTTACCAGCAAGGTCAAAGTCAACTTTTACTTAGTAGTACCTACTGTGATTAATGAAGGTATTTTTATTATTTATTTTTGTAAAGCAGTGTTTTGCATGTCCTATGAAAGTCATTTTTGGATGCCTTTTGGATGCTGTTAAAATAGGGATGCACTGACATTATCTGTTGCTTTTCCCAATATTGGACATTTTGGATTGGGTATCTGTTTGATATCGGTATAGGGTTCGGTATAGAACTTCTCACCCCTGCTCCTCGAGGCTTACGTCACTCACATTTTCTTTTCAAATCTCCCTCCAAATGGGCGTAGCCTGGAGGACTAAAGGGGACAGGCGGGGGGGTGAATGTTGGGCGGCTCTAAGCTGTGATTGACACTTGGCATCAGCATTGGCTGTGACAAAGATGGAGAGTGATCACAGACGCCAGCTCTTTAGCTTCTGTGCAGTCTAAGGAGGTGGAGGACTTCTCTCCACCGTCCTCACCGGAGGTTGAGAGAGAGGAGGCGGATAGCGGCCCTCAGCCCTATCAATTGTCGCTAGTAGAGCTAGCGCATGGATGTATTTTAATAACTGGATAGGGTATTACTAGCTTATAGCTGTCCCACCCATGGGCACAGGGGGCGCCCGTGGTGCTGCAAACTAAATTCAGGCGGGCTACCCAGAATCTAATCTCCTGGTCCCCGTGAAGTCCAATGCGCTACTGAACACAAGCCATTCATTTGAATAGGGCGCCATCTTGGATCACCGGGGCTTGAGCTAGTGGCGCGAGCTAGCGGGCACCGCCGGGGAGCGATGCTGCAGAGGCAGCCGAGGCAGCAGACCACCACAGAATGGCCTGTTTCTGAATGATATATATATTAGAGTGGAATAAAAAGTACGAACTGCTTGTCACAGGTCTTGAAAAGCAGCTAACCTGTCTGAATCGAACCTTTGACAAGAGTGGCCATTTATGTAGCTAGCCTTCCCATATTCCCATACAGTCACCCATTATGTTGCGGTGCTTTGCTTGACAGTTTTGTCTGTACATTTTATTAATGAACCCAGACCAAGAAACTATATGTTGTGGCGTCATATAGTTATAACATTCTAAACTCTGTCCCCAAGGGAAAACTTGTGCTGCATGGAAACCCCTAAGGCATTTTGGATAGAAATGTTATCCCAATGTGCAAAAAAGAGACAGCATTTAACACACGCTCAAACATAAAGTAGTATTTATTGTACGCAAGTACAATAAACAATATACAATGAAATTGCACACAATACAGAACACTAGTAATACTAACTAAAGTCCTAAGCTAAATTCAGCTAACTAATCTAACAATAAAATCAACTAAGGACTAAAACTACAATATTCAACAACAACGCTATTAACATTACACAATTATCTATAATACAAACAGCTGTGCTAATAAAAATCTACCTAAATGATAAAACTAATCGCAAACCTGACAATCGATGAAAATACTCTCTGCTATTCCTTCTCCAACTCGCTACGGGGGCGTGAACAAGACAAGGCCATTCATATACCTCAGGGCGGCAGGGCGACTGACGTCAGCTTTCACTGCAGACATCAGCCTTCACCGCTCCGCCAATAGTGGCGCCAGATTCAAAATTCAAATGTAGTAATACAGGTCGCCTGCAGATGGCGCCTCACTGACGGTTTTAGGCAGAAAGTTGATCTTTCAACTAATTTTCACTAAAGTGAAAAAATTATGACCAGAATATGTACACAACACTGTTGGACACTCATTTACACCGTCAGCAACAAAAAAGTGGTGAGTGGTGTTACTGTTTTTCTGTATATGTCTGTTCCGTGAGGAACTTATGAACATCCGACCCACCGTTCCCATGGACCTATTGCCTGTTTTCTTGGCATCTGCGGCTGATTTAGTTCATGTTCTAGCCAAAAAAGTGTGGGCCCGTAAAAGGGGAAAGCGAGGAGGCCTGCTCGTGCGTCTTAGGAGGAGAGGAGCGCGCACGGCTCTCCCCGGCATTTTTCTCTCCAACGTACGCTCACTGGGCAATAAGATGGACGAACTCAGCCTGCTCATGAGAAGAAACAAGGACTTCGCCACATCCTGTGTCCTCTGCTTCACTGAGACCTGGCTAAATGAGCGGATCCCGGACTGCGCTCTGGAGCTGCAGGGCTTTGGGCTGTTTCGCGCGGATCGCCATTGTGCGCTCTCAGGGAAGAGCAGAGGCGGAGGGCTCTGTTTCTACGTCAATACAAACTGGTGTAACGATGTGACAGTGATCTCCAAGCACTGCTCTCCTGCTCTGGAATATCTTTTCATTCATTGTAAACCATATTACTCCCCGCGGGAAATTGTTTCATTCATTCTTGCCTCTGTTTACATACCGCCATGCGCGGATGCGCGCGAGGCTCAGCGCGCACTCGCAGAGCAAGTACTGTGTATGGAACGCTTATACCCGGACTCTCTGATTATTATCCTGGGGGATTTTAATAAGGGAAACTTGAGCCAGGAATTACCCAAATACAGACAGTTTATCAAATGCCCGACCAGAGAGGAGAACACTCTGGATCACTGTTACACCACCGTGCGCGGAGCTTTTCGCGCTGTTCCCAAGCCAGCCCTCGGCTTCTCAGATCACTCCATGATACATCTGGTTCCTGCTTACAGACAGAGACTAAAGCTCTCGAAACCTGCAGTGAGGAGCTCCAAAGTGTGGTCTGATGAAGCTGTGGAAGAGCTGCGCGCATGCATGGAATCTACAGACTGGGACCTTTTCAGAGCTGCCACAGACAGCTTGGATGAATATACGGACACTGTGACGTCATACATCCACTTCTGTGAGGATAGCATCATTCCAACAAGGACCAGGGTCATCTATAACAACGACAAACCCTGGTTCACTGCTAAACTCCGGCAGCTCAGGAAAGCAAAGGAGTCTGCTTTCAGGGAGGGGGACCGCAGCGGCTACAAAGCAGCTAAATATCAGTTCAGGAAAGAACTGAAAGCAGCCAAGTCCCGGCACAGAGAACGACTACAGGAGCAGTTTGGTAACAACGATACTGCTTCTGTCTGGAGGGGCCTACGGGAGATCACCAACTACAAACCCAAAGCCCCCCCCTGTGCTGATGACCACAAGCTAGCTGACGATCTGAACTTATTTTTCAGTCGCTTTGATGCTGCCCCTGACACCTCTCCCTCCCCCACCCCCCACTACTCTAACGACCCACCCATCAGCCCTGCCCCCAGCCTAACAATAGCCGCTAAAGAGATTAAACAACTCTTCCTGAGGCTGCACCCCCGCAAAGCTCCTGGCCCGGACCACGTGTCTCCGGCCACTCTGAGACACTGCGCCAGTGAGCTTACTCCTGTGTTCACGGACATTTTCAACTCCTCTCTGCAGTCCTGCCATGTCCCGGCCTGCTTCAAATCCTCCATCATTGTCCCCGTCCCGAAGAAGCCCAGGATCACAGGACTCAATGACTACAGACCTGTAGCACTTACGTCTGTCGTCATGAAGTCCTTTGAACGCCTGGTTCTCTCCCATCTCAAGTCCCTCACCTCCCCCCTCCTGGACCCCCTGCAGTTCGCCTACAGAGCCAACAGATCTGTAGACGACGCCATTAACCTGGCCCTCCACCACATCCTACAGCACCTGGACTCCCCGGGGACCTACGCCAGGGTCCTGTTCGTGGACTTCAGCTCTGCCTTCAACACAATCCTGCCATCCCTGCTCCAGGACAAGCTCTCCCAGCTCAACGTGCCCGATTCCACCTGCAGGTGGATCACTGACTTCCTGACGGACAGGAAGCAGCGAGTGCGTCTGGGGAAGAATGTCTCGGACTCTCGGATTATAAATACAGGAGCCCCACAGGGCTGTGTTCTTTCTCCCCTGCTCTTCTCCCTGTACACCAACCACTGCACTTCCAGCCACGACTCCGTGAAGCTGATCAAGTTCGCGGACGACACCACCCTCATTGGACTCATCTCCAACAACGATGAGTCCGCCTACAGGAGGGAGGTGGACCGGCTGGTGTCCTGGTGCAGTGGTAACAACCTGGAGCTGAACGCCCAGAAGACAGTGGAGATGATTGTGGACTTCAGGAATAGCACTGTCCCCCCGCCCCCACCCTCCGTGATGGACTCCCCCATCACCTCTGTGGAGTCCTTCCGTTTCCTGGGCACCACCATCACCCAGGACCTCAAGTGGGAGCCGACCATCAGCTCCCTCATCAAGAAGGCCCAGCAGAGGATGTACTTCCTGCGGCAGCTCAGGAAAGCCAAGCTGCCTGCACAGATGTTGGTGCAGTTCTACACGGCCATCATCGAGTCCATCCTCACCTCCTCCATCACCGTGTGGTTCGCTGGAGCCACAGTCAGGGACAAACAGAGACTACAGCGCATTGTGCGCGCTCTGCAGAGGAAGTGATCGGCCGCAGCCTTCCATCGCTGCAGGACCTGTACGTCGCCCGAGCTCGAGGCCGGGCTGGTCGTATCACAGCCGACCCCTCTCACCCTGCACATGGACTATTCCAACCACTCCCCTCAGGCAGGAGGCTGCGGTCCATCAGGACTAGAACCTCCCGCCACAAGAACAGTTTCTTCCCCTCTGCTGTTGGACTCTTGAACACTTCTTAACCTGTCCCCCCGCCCTTTATAAAGTCACTTTACTGCCCATCATACGTCACTTTACTTCACTGTACTGCTGTCACCTTACATTGTGTGCACCATGTGCACTTGTACATTGTAAATAGTAACTGTAACTCTATTTTAAATTTAAATTTATTCTTTAGAAGTGTTTTTTATTCTTATTTTTATTATCTCTTTTTGACTGTTGCACTGAGCCAAAGCAATTTCCAAGTCTGTGACCTCCCGTTACTTACGTTGGCAATAAAAATGATTCTGATTCTGATTCTGATTCTGATATTTTGTTTTGTAAAAGTTGCCATATAGAACTTTTTTTAAACAATTTGCAAAAGAAGATGGTAAGAAATTAGGCATCATTCAGCTGACTTCAGCTCAATCAAATGTAAATCAATTCAGGTTGACATGCCATACCTCAGAAAAACAATTGGACTGATTTTGGATTAACTGCTCTGTACAACACATGCAGATTGAAAACCCAGCTCTGAACAAGAAAAAAAAAACATGGTAAACAAATAGTTCCAAAATATTTAAGAACAAGTACACTATACCATTGGAATGAATCCTGTTAATGAAAGAAAATGATAAAGTATCACCTTGACAAAATAACTAATCTCAAATAGCACAGTGCAATAGGTATGCAAATTGCCGCTATCACTTTAGCAGGTGTATTTCAGCGAGTACCATGAGAAAGAACAAAATCATGTAAGTTTTTAGCTCATAGGGCTTAACCATGTCTGTTTGAATAAACCATCACCATTAACAACAGAACTTATCACATCATCGGCCTACACTTGCATATGGCCTGTGCTGCCCGGAATGCAAACAACCGCTCCGTGTATATCCCCATGTCTAACACTCACACATTCTACTGTCTAAATCAGCGGCTTGCACAATGACAATGTTTAGCTCTGGTTAGCATCAGCAAACATTCTCCGACTGCCTGTCAAAACAGGGGCATAGCTCAGAAATGGATG
The DNA here is from genome assembly GCA_964034765.1 of Knipowitschia caucasica. Classification (NCBI taxonomy): domain Eukaryota; kingdom Metazoa; phylum Chordata; class Actinopteri; order Gobiiformes; family Gobiidae; genus Knipowitschia; species Knipowitschia caucasica. The sequence goes on along the minus strand of OZ035825.1, from coordinate 15,893,486 downwards.
GGAGAGAGCTTGCAGGTTTGCACGGCCTAATAAATCAGTATGGATACTTCACCTGCTGACCTATCCCCGGGTTTTATCTGGGGGATCCCGGCTTTTCCATGCACCGGAGTCGTAAATTTAGCCACAGAGGTGCTGTGTTATGGCAAGAGAAGACTTACTGGTCAGTGGGAGAGGCTAAATAGTGATTAAGGCGATACACAAGATAATAAATTTGATAGGAGTAATACTTGCATGGGCTGGTTTGGGCCAGAGATGCAGGCTGATAAAAGCATAATGATAAGTTGGAAAATATAATGCCCAATAATTGGACATTTATGAGAGATTAATGAAATGTAATGTAATGTGCCTAAACTGTGAAAATTGATGAAACAGCAGGTGAGGTTGTGGTTATCTAAAAATTATGGTTGGTATTCAATTCTAGAAATGTCACCATATTTGAAAAAAAGCTTTATTTTATGAAAACATGAAAAACCAGAAAGGTTTCACCTTCACCAAATTTTTTTCAACATAATTATACTGTACGTATTTGAGATGTGGAGTGCGTTCACACCTGGTCTACTCTTGCCCACGTGGGACAAATTCTAGTCAACTTCAATCATTGGGAAAGCAAGTGTACCCTGGTCCTCTATTCATCCCAGTCACTTCTTTTGAAGCACATTTATACATTTTTGAGACCTTACATGGACGTGAACGAAGTCCAGTGTGAAGGCACTCTAAAAGACCAGAGTATCACATCTAAGATAGATAGATATTTGTTTATTTTAACAAATACAGTACTGTCTTTCTGTTTAGACTCAGACCAAAACTATTGTTTGTTTCAGATGAGGGACATTTCAAAAAAGTCTGAAATGCAGAATGTCATTAAATCTGTTTGATTTGCTCACATCATTACTTTTGGGAACAACCAACATGAACTGGTAGTGGAAGGGAAAATTAGATACCCCAGCTTTAATTTAGTGAGTGCGCTTCGGGAGAAGACACAGAGGAGACTAAGGCTCCGTTGTTCAGCTTCTGCGCTGTACTTTTTTGTGTGCACCGGTTACGCCAAGGCACGCACAATACAAGCAGAGAATAGTTCTGTGCGTGTATGCATGGACAGTTACTTACAAACATGTATTCAAAAGTATCCAATGCTCTCACTCCTGACCTACTGTACACTGGGCTCATTTATGCAATTACAACCATCCAAGTCTCCCAACAGAGAGATGAAATATGACTTTTATATCAGTCAAAATTTATGGCCGTCGCCACAAATGACTGCTAATGTACGGTTACTTAAGTTGGGCTCTTTCAAACAGAAAGTCCATTTCTCAGAGTCACTTCCATTACCTGCAGTCGGTGGTATTAAGTATGTGGGTTTTGGCTGGCCTAAGAGCGAGCTGTTAACCTACGCTTTCCAGCTCCTGTGTGCATGCCGAGCGGACAGGAGCCAGTCTAATCCCCCTGATATGAGGAGAAGCGTCCGGAGACCTGACAAAGCATTCCAAAGATAAAGATGCCCTGGAATTCCCACAGTTGGCTGCAGTATATAGGAAGGACTGGGCTATAGATGTGAGTTTGTGAGAAAAAAATGTGAAGTTGACATCACCCCTGCAGAGGCGCTGACTGTACTCCCACTCTTTTCGCTGGACAAATTCAAACCAGATCGGCGCTCGTCCTGTCGCACCTGGCTTGGTCTGCCTTGGAGTTTTTTAGGGGTTCAAATGCACTAAACTTTAGAGGCCCATATTGTGCTGAATGAACATGTTAATGCTACTTACTTACATCATAACAGGAATTGTCGTCTTTCTCATTTCTATGTACTGGAAGTCACTGTATACATATCATCTTATTCTGAAAATGCTCTATAAGTGTTCTCTTTGAATCGAAGATGTCAAACAGTTGTTCACACTCGACAAGTCTTGCAAGAGCTCAACTAAGTCTGTGTGGTTCAAATGTCTACTTAGCAACATTACAGCCCTAATGATACCGCTACTTTCAGCCTGTTTACTTGCACAAACTCACACAAACGACAACGAAGAGGATACCCAAATCTACCAGTGGATGTATGTTATGTCAAGAAGTTTTCAAAACTTTAAATTCTTACAGAGCTTTCCAGAAAAATAAACTATTCAGTTCATTCATGATCTGAAGCAATTGTGTCAGAGCCAACAATACTGCCTCAAAAACTAAAAGCCTTGGGGACTATAGCGAACACTAAACAAAACACTTTTCCATAACAGATTGCTGCAAGATTTCACACATTTGTATTCATCTGAGATGGAGGCAACTTTTTGCAGCTGCTTCATGTGAATAACTAATTTTAGTATACACTTGAGCATGCTGACAAACTGATAAAGCTGCCAAATGGCAGAATAAAACACAAATACTATGCTTGCAAATTAAAATAATTGTATAATTGTTTATATTAGATTACCAGTTGACGTTTACATGGCTAAAACGTTGTAAACATTAAAACACATTAAAAGAGAATGAATGTGTGTAAGAGTTTGATGTGAGATTTAGGGCTATAATAAACAATATTCGATTATTGAAAACTAAGTGATGTGATGCACCTGGAGAACTGTTACACATTGGGTTGTTTGAATAAAAATGATAATAATGCATTGGTTTCATATAGCACTTTTCAGGACACGAAGACGCTCCACATGTCATTATTCTTTCACTCCATACACGGTGGAGATAAAGCACTACTGTAGCCAAAGCTGCCCTGGGGCACACTGACAGAAGCACACACACCAGACTCATTCTAGGCAATGTGAGTGAAGAGTCTTGCCTAAGAACACATAACAGTTTGGAACTTTACAGCCGCAGCTGTTACCTGGGGTTCCCAGAGGTCTCCCATCCCAGTACTAACCAGGCCCTACCCTGCACAACTTCAGGTTTGACTGGATCTGCTTTTCCATGCAAGTATGGCCACTTTCATTCTGCAGTCAAAAAATATCTTCTCGTATGTTTAAATCGTTTTATGGTTCAAAAAGTTACTCATAAATTACTAAACACATATTTCAATTAATTGATTAGTTGTAGTTAATCAAATAACTTGTTCAGCCCAAATTAGATGGATATAAACAGCATAAGATACAAAAATATGTATGTATTGATAATTCTATAATCATTGTTTGAGTTCATTTGTGGTGGTCTGGCGTACAACAAGGGAACATCCTCAAAAGATCACAATGATAAAGAGACGAGTTCCCTGGGAATCAAACATTATACTTGAAATACACAGCATTCTTAAAGGGAAAAAAAATCTGTATCCAATTCCCATCTACTCATAGAGACGTGATTTTTTTCTCAAAACCAAGAGCGCTTCAGCTAAACCTACGTTTCTCACCTGTCGAAGGACCGGAACTGCGTCGGGTCCCGGGCCATGTCTCCCACTCCTAAGAAGGCCGGGGGCAGCAGACTGGGGTCCACTGCCAGGTCGTCAGTGGGGGCGCTCACCAGGCTGCGCAGGATGTCCTTCACGTTCTTCCCCTTGGCGTCGGTGGCTGCGGGGGCTTTGACCTCCGAGGACAGGGTGGACAGGGCCTCGGAGATGGCATCCGGGCCGTGGGCTGCGGAGGAGGACAGGTCTGTGTCACCGGTCGCAGTGGAGGTGTGGTCATCGCCCAAACCAGAGTCGTATCTTCGCAGAGACATGCCGTTTTCTACTTCTGCTGCGCCCGCCACTGCGCCACTGTCTGAAACGTTAGGAAAACAAATGTATGATAGATTTTTTTAGTATAGTATTTATGATAGTATATACAAGGTTATTGTATGGACTTCAAAATGCAAGGATTAGGAGAATTGTGGTTATGTACATGAAATTTAGAATACTGTTCAAAAGTCCTTATTTTACTTCTGTACACTTTGCAAGTACCGGTAATGAATATATAACATATATTGGTTTCACATTTGAGGTTGAAATGCAGAAACCCATTCACTTTTGAACAATATAATTATTTTCATAATTTCACCTGTTAAATTACCAATTACTGTGGGCAATGGACCGTCTGGCTTTTGCACAAAAATCCAATATACAAGACAATTTCACCAAAAAAGTAGCTTGTTACCAGAAGTAGCCAAATTCATAACGTCATGTTATCATACACTCCTTTTCCAGAGTTGCGCCCCTGACCAGATACCTGTGCTCCTTGTAGACTGGGACCTCTGAGGGCCCTGCTTGTCATTGTGGGGCTCCAGGATGTCGCGGTACTTTGACACCATCAGCACAGAGATGAAGTAGACCACAGCCAGAGCCAAAAACTGGGCCTGCTTACTGTCCTCCTGGAACAAACAAGACACACTAAACTATGTGCATCTCTAGGGTGGATTCATCAGAACTGACAATAGGAATAGGGTTCATGTAATCCGTGGTGTTACGGAGATGAAGCCTGAGATTGAGATAAAAGAAACAGGTAAATTAAAAGTATGAGCATTAGGGAACCACTGATTCACCGGTTTGCAGATTTTTTAAGTCTGGCAAGATATCTGAAATTTTCCGAAATGTTGCCGATTCTGTTCATCATTGAAAGTTACAGTCTCCAGTTGGCCATCAATCAATTATAGCAGCCATTATAGACATGTTTATGCCTAATTTCAGAGCTCTGAATCACTCACTGTATTACAATCCTACACTGCAAATTTATCAAGATGATTATTGGTCTTAGTATTAGATAATTAAGATAAGATAATTTGTCTAATATAATTCATCTGATATTCAAGATTCAAGATTGATAAATGAATATTGAATCTTCAATCAATAAAAAGTATTGTAATTCTGTCATTTTCTCAGAATCACTTATCCAACTGGAAAATAATTTCACTTGCATTGCTTTTTCCACTTAAAACTAATGTATTTTTCTAGTTTTGTGAGGTGCTGAATTGTCAGGGTAGGCCACAGCAGAGATTCACACTGTCATCTGGCTGCTAATATACTACACAGACCATATTCTTCAAAGCTGAATAATGTTTATAATAGTTCATGTATATTGAAAACTTGACTAGTTCAACCCATGCCCCCATGTTCTTGCTGTTTAAGTGTATTCAGAACTCACAATATCTCTGAAGACCACAGCTCGCAGGCGGTTGATGTCCATGTCCTGCAGCAGCCTGTCCAGGTCTCTGATGGGCGACATTCCACCTGTCACAGCATCCACCGGACTCTGTATGAATGAATAAAAACCAAACCATTACTGCCCCATGTCGACCGGAGAGAGTGGCCTTTTACTCACACCGACTTTATTAATCTGCGGCAGTGCTCGGGTTTCAGGGCACAGAGAAGCGATACCTCTCGAGATGCTGTCCTTAACATAATGGCTTTTCTATAGAGCTGCTGCATTATGAATGAGCTTTAGCACCCAGTTCAGGGAAGAGCGGCGAGACTGTTACTGGAAGTCACTGTATAAAATCAAAAGGCCATTGGCAAACGGTTTGGACGGGGAAACACGTGAGGACATTACATTATTGTTGGAGTGAAGGACAATGACTCTGTTCTGTGAGTATTGGTCCATTATATCGACTCAGTGTACTTAACTTTCAATTTCAGTGTGATACAAACCCACCAACTAGTTCCGTGTCCTTAAGTAACATGTAACAAGTAACATTAAGAAAGAATAAAAGTTAGATTTAATTTACTATTCAGCTTTTTTTCTTTTTATCATTCAGACATGCTTGATTAATTAATGTATGGTAATCTATAGGACATTGTGAATGAAAGAAAAAACTGTAGTGATTACAATAGTGGATAACAGAGTCCAGTTATCACAAGATAAGATGCAGGAGGGACAAAGGACAGTGATGATCCTGGACATTTAAGAACATTTATGGACATTTATCATCATTTATGGACATTGGTCATCCCACTCCTTATGAATTAATGGCTCCTATGTGTTTGATTTTATTCCTTGTGTTCAAACTGTTTGATTCTCTGATCTGCTGTTACTGTAGCTGCTGTTTGTGAAGTCCTTCGAGACTTCTGCTGTTGTCCCTTGAGGCACCCAACTTGCTTTTTGTTGCCTCCCAATTTGAAAGACATGTTTGCAGAGCCATACATCTACACCACTGAGAGAACACCAGAAATACTTTACCTGTGCAGTGGCCGACTTGGAGGATCCTAGAACAGTAGCAGAGCGAGCTGCCGCCTCCTTGTTCTGCTTTATGTTGGCTTGTTGACATTCTAAACAATTTCGTACTGCCATAGCACAAACTGGAACAAAGGAAACAGACAACAAAGGTGTTAATTTGACATAGTTGTTGGAATGGGAGAATGTTAAGTGACTTGATAAATATATACAAATAACAGAATGAACAATGCCAAATAATTTGCTAAGGTAGACAGGTATACGATTTTTAGTGAGTTTGATTCATTCATTGTTTAGATCCCGAAAGGTCGATAGATAGGATTTTTTTTGCACATTTGACCAAAAAGTGATACCCCTAGAGAACATTTTCATAAAAATGACTTGTTACGCATTGGGTTGTTAGGTTATAAATATCTGGTAAACCTTTTTTAATTTCATTCTGCTGCTATAAAACCTCTTCTAGGCATGTTTAAGGTTAAAAAACTATGATTAATTAGTATTTGAATAATCAATTGTTGCAGCTCGAAATTAAACCTGTTTAGTGCCATTTCTGAGTTAAGTTTTTCGAGCTCATCCAACAATGTGGCAAATGAACAACATGGGGCGCCACGTCAGCATGTTAAACAACAGCTCTAGTTCAACAGAGTAAATAGACTGCACATTTTGCAAACTTTCCCATTCAAATGGACGTCAGCCTGCTCACATGCATGCAGTCCCAGCACTATCTCTCAGACAGTGACTACTACAGCACATGCAGTAATCTTTTTTTGTCTGTTATCTTGAGGTTTTCAGCCAAAGTGCTAATACCTCATCATCACCCACTCTCACAAGCTCCCAATGCCACACAAATGAGCTTATCCTGTGTGCAAATGTGGAAATCAGAAGTACAACAGACAGCATCCAGAGATCACCTGTGTCCATGGTGTGTTTTGTCTCAAACAGCTACGACAATGTTTGATGAATAAGCAATTACTCATGTTAATGTTGCGAAACTATGCAATAAAATCCATTGTCCCCACTGTTGGACGAACAAAGGATCTCTTAATCTTAATCTAAATATAAATAGTTACTCACTCTATTTTTTGGTTCTATTGATTGGTTATATCACTTGTTTTCACATTGCATGTATTATAACATAGGATCAGCTTTCTCAGATGAGGAAGTAAAAAGAGAAGACCAACCATAAGCCTTAAATATGACACACAAGGGTCATGACTTATTTGTCAACACCAATTTACTTTAAAAAGTCTAATTTAGGGAAAAAAAGTTAAGTATCCTAGATTTAAAGCAAGGGCCTTTAATAAGCACAAGACGACATCCTGCTGTGAGACCATTTTGTGCCCTTTGGGGGGAAATAAATGAGTTTACTCAAATTAATTAATATTGAGTTTCTTGTTTTCTAATTGCTTCTTTAATCTGTTGTTGGAGAATTGACAATTTTGTAAAGTCCTCCAAGACAACTGGTGTTGTGAATTAGGGCAATAAGAAAAATACATTTAATTGAATTATTGAAAACAATTTTCAAAAAAGTTAAAATATAGGTTTTTCTGAACTAAAATGAAAGCTCAGCGTGGATTTGCAGACAGAGACCGGAGGCAGTGAAAGAGCTCTGGTCGTGACAAGGTCAGTGCACTGGCCACTCCGTGCACTCCGAGTCCCATCGTTCAGCCTCCCCTACCCCACCTTTGTCCCACGCCAAGGTCGAAGTGCAGCGTGTTGCCATCCACCATAACAAACGACAGTGTGCAGATGCTGACTGGGCAACAACATACGTCCTTTTACGACTAAATATATCTCAACTTGAGCTGGAATCCAAACTGCCTCCATTTCTAATTTAATGTACGGCGTAGGTGCCCCTCCCACACCACCACCCCCAGTGACCGTTGTATACTTGACAACTGACAAATGCTAACTCCGAACCATTTAGATTACAGAGGGGGAATTATTCTGGCTGGAAATGGGTTTGCCTTTTCCATTAGGACTACGTTTTCATACAGCCATTTGTAAAAAAGAAAAAATAGAATGGCAAGTAAGGGAAGGACAGGAGAGAGGGAGTGAGGGGGGGGTTCAGACGCTAAAACCTTGTTACAGTCTCACTAAATCAGATTAGATGCCTGCTATGGGGAACGCAAACCTCATCAAATATTCATTTCATAACAGCTGCTTTCTAAACTGGGACTTGTAGAGCTGTGGATTTGCAACAACGGAGTAAAATATTTAGGTTTTAGAAGAGCTGTTCTTGGTTGAATTGTGCCTATGTTTCGGTCTGAGATCAAACATCTGATATCTTATTTTGAACAACTACATAGCAGGAATAAAATATGAAACAAGCGGATCTGGGCTGTAGAATTGGGTGTGAAAAAAGGTCCATATTGTTTTACACCTCAGCTACATTAGCACTATATTCAGCATTTTGTGACACAATTAAATGTATTTAGATATAAAGCGACTGGATTCTAAAAATGAGGTCCAGCATGACTATACTAGAGGACACTGTGAAAGTACCTCAACGGCTACTTTGTGCAGCAAGACAATATATATAACACAGCAGGTCACAATTGGCCCAGAGGCCTTATTTTGGACAGGCCTTGTTTAAACAGTCAAAAAACCACAATAGTGACAATTTCAATAAATATACCAATGTATCTATTGTTTGTTTTTGGTCCATTGATTAGATTTAATATTGCAGGTTTCACAGCAATAGTATTAGCAATTAACTAATCTCATTAAACTACTCAAGCAAATACTTTGACTACTACAGCAAGTGTGTAAGGCTGTATTCTGTTTGCAAGCCGCTCAGCGCACACATAAATGAATAATGTATCAATATCTTTTATTCAGTCGAGGCTAGGCGCGGCTTTTGATGCTGTCAGAGAAACTTTAATAGCCTACAACAGACGCCCGGGGCTACGGTGCGGTACAGTAAAGCCAAGGCCATTAAGGAGAACTCACTACATCATGATAGCAGCCATTTTCAAGTGTTGCCATGCACTGGGGTTAGAATAACAAGATAAGAGCGTGCTGATGTGCGCAGAGAAGCGGGGAACAAGGGATGAGGATGTGAAATAGAGACGGAAAAGGCTGTGTATGACCGGAGATCAATGGATGCAATTAGAGCTTCAGCAGAAGGTTGTTGAAAAGAAACAAAAACAAAATGTGCACATAGAATTGTTGTCTCTCTTTTGTTAAAAAAGTCATTGAAGTTTGTAAAAGCAAAGTAACAGAATATAGCTTGAGATTGCACAGGTCTATGCAAAATTGTGTTATAGTGCATTTGCAATAATTATTATTATTTTTTTCAATAAATACAGTTGCTATTAAATTTAACATAATTTTAAGTTTTTCACAAATTGTATGTGTAACAGACAACATTTGGAACCCTGAAACTATTTAATGGAGGAACACTCAAATCAATAAGTAAATAAAAATTGCAAAAAATATGGGGAATCCTTTGTGGGAGGGCAGGTCGCTGTATGAAAGGTGTACCAGATTCAGGAGCTCATGCAACATTTCTGCTACTTTGGGGCCTAAAGGGTTTAAACCCCTAAGCACCTATAAAACAAGTGAGGGCCTAAGAGTTAAAGAAAAACAGTTAGAAGCCCATATAAATGCAAAGTTACCAAGTCGCAGGCACTGTCGGAGGATGCCCCCAGAGGACATGTTCTTCTCAGCTTCAATCTCTGTGAAGTTCAGAGAGCTAGCAAAGACCAGGACATCCGCAAGATTGATGAGGCGCTGGAGGTAGGTGACGGAAGCCTCCAACGCCAGGCCTTGAGATGGCTCAACGTTCTCCAACTCATGCTGGAATAAAATCAAATAATCGTTATTTTTCAAAGTTTTTAAAGAAATAGCCTGAGAAAGGCTTACGACACCTTTGTTATAACATGGCAACCACACTGGAATTGTGTGAATATTAACCCAAATTAGGTAAATTATTTCTTAATAAAGCATTCCCTTTTTTGTTTTTTGTTTGTTTGGTAGGTGGGTATTTGTACTTTGTGTCTGTTCTAAACAAAAATTGAAAATAAATGATGTAAAAAAAGCCTTTAAAGCAGCATAGAGATAACAGCTTTTGTTTCCTCAAACCTATATACAACTGTGTGTTATTTCTGGGAACACAAATGGAGTAATTGAATTGTACAGGCTGCAGACCAAGCCCTTTTTCTCTTGTGCAGCGTGGGTCAATGGCAGAACTAAAGAATTATGTCACCGAGCCATAGTCAATGGGGTCATGGAAACAAAGTAACAATGTTAGCTTGGCAGCTAACTGTACCTAATGCGATTGCGAAAGGTCAATGTGGATGGATACCTTACGTTCTGGGTATATGGAGCCGTAGATGAGAATAGCTCCCCCTCACACTCTTCCTTTGTTTCTTTCCCCCTCTCTCTCTCACACACACACACACACAAACAAATAAACAGGATACTCACAGAGGAGGAGGTAGCGGCAGAGAGCAGAGGTAGAATGCCGCCACAGGCCATGATGAGGTTGTCCACCACCTGGGAAATGAGGTGTATGCTGTTGTGCACAAACACCACGTTCTCACTGCTGTTCACAAAATCCAGAATGGTCTTTGTGGAATGACTGAGGGGGGAGATTGTGGGATATAGAGATCAGTTAAAAATAAATATCATAAACCAATATTAGTTGTGAAACACATTATAATGCATAACATATAACATAGGGAATCCCGAGTACTCGCTTAGTCCAATTTAATTTGATTGCGCAAGACGCTGGCATATAACCATCTAAACCGAATAGAACTGAGACAAGACCAGCAGATGCATTTAGGAGCACAGGGAAAAAGCATATAGCTATTCATTCATTAGGATCATTGCAATTAAATATACAGTTCTATGTGATTTATTATTATTTACTAGAATAAAGCCAAAACTCAAAACACATTCATAACCAACTTTGTTCAGACGGACCATAGCCTTTAAATAACTACACTTTGAATGCACGAAAATCACAATTATCATAATGATCACAACACTACCTTCTCCACATCTGGACATCAGTCTCAATGGAGAAGAGCAGGTCTGTGAGGAGGCGCTGGTGCATGTGGGACCAGCGGAAATCTGGGATGCGGAACATGGTGGAGCGAGGGGCTGATGCAGCACCGTCTCTGGGCTGCTCAGAGGAGGCTGCAGCTGATGATGCCTGCAAGCTCGGATTTGTGTTCTGCAAATGCAAGAAAAGGAGATGTCAGGGGAAATCCAAAAAATAGATCATGGGCTACAAATCAAATGCAAAGCAAGATTTTAAATTATAAGTATGACCTTCAATTCTATATATATATATATATATATATATATATATATATATATATATATATATATATATATTCACAATGAAGAATAACTAATATCTTCATTTATCAATCTGATAAAATGTGAAATTATGGCAAAAATGTATATAATAGCAACATATTCATTTGATATCACCCCTTGTCCTTAGACATTTATGGACATTGACACATTATTCTATTAACCCATTATCCTATGGAAGAACGACAATTTTCTAATTTGCTGTGGGTGAATCAAAAATTCTGTGACAAATGCTGTTGTGATTTTGGGCAATACAAAAATACATTGATTTGATTTTACTGACAATTAAGTTCAACAGTTTTTTTTTTCACCCTTCGATATGAAGAATACTAAGTGGTACTTACAGATGTTGAGGTCTCCTTCAGCTCCAGTCGCTCTGTGTCTAAGGCCACATTGGAAACATCTAGTCTGGCTATTTTAATCTCTTTGGTCTTGCTGGTGGAGTCGACGCTCTCCTTTTTACCAGGGCTGGAAATGGGAAGGCTGTCTTGGGACGCTTTGGAGGATGCGTCTTCCTCTGTGGGTTTGCGGGCCTCTGTAGCTTGAGCTTGCTCTACACTGTCCTCCTGTCCTGCGGATGGCGCTGCGGTGCTGGTAGACGGCTGCTCTTCATCTGTGGGCTCGGCAGAGGACGTCTCAGCGTGGGGTTGTTCTTTGGGTGTTTCTAAAGCATCTTCTTGCGGGGAATCCAACTTTTGACTTTCCGTATCGGACACCTCCTTCTCTTCTACAGCTACTTCCTTATCCGCTTCAACTTTCTTCTCCTCTTCCTCAACTTCTTCATCTTTTCCGTCCGCATCTGTCACAACGCCGGACTCTTTGTAGCTTTCCTCTGCATCGCTGCCGTGCACTTGATCGCTGAGGGAAGACGTGTCGACCAAGTCCTCGTTGAAAACCGATGCTCCTCTCAGGGCCTCATTGCCGGTAGCTTCTTCAGACTTGTGAGATGGCTGCTCGATAGAGTTCTGCTGTTCTGAAGTTACAATTGTTGTGGATTCTCCTTCGTTCAAAGACTCGTCAGTCATGGAAATCGACGACTCGCCATTCCCTGTTTCTAATTGTTCCTCCTCGATTATAGCGTTGTCCGGAACGGATGTTTCCTTGTCAATCTCGGATTGCGCCTCAACGCTGGGTGTGACTTCCGAGCCTTCTCCTACCTGGACCTCTTCGTCTCTGGCTAAAATGTTGGACACGGTTATAGAAGTTTGCATCCGTTGTTCTGCTCCTTCGCGGGGGGTTTCGAAAGAAGAAGAATCTGCTGGCTTTTGAGAGTTTTCATCCACAGTTAGTTCAATGACAGTAGAGGGAGCGGTTTCTTCTGAAGGGCCGTTGACGTAGTCAGTGGTCTCGGATATTTGGCTTGCCAGATATATGGAGCGGACGGTGGATGAGGACTCTTGGTGCTGGTACTGCTGGAACATGCGAGCCAGATTCTCCTTGTGTTGCTCGAAGGCCACCTGTAAATAGACTGGGGTTAAAATGTGTTTGTGCACTTGAATGCTTATTTGTTATTTACTGTAAATGTTCCAAACAGGTGGGTTCACTGTGCTTTAGATAGTTGTGGCTGGCTTTTATATACAGTAATAGAAAAGGGGGGGCTGTAAGAAATGTCAACCGTAATATAATAATTGCAGCCACAGCACAGTTGTATACCATGTAGTTTCATAATGTTTAGCAAATACAAAGGACTTTTAAACAATAAATGTGCCTGTGTTTATCCCAACTTCTTCTTTCCTCAACTGTGTAAATATTTGAAGTAAAACTACCGTAATACTGGGCAGCAAAGAAGTGCTTCATAACAGAAAATAAATGAAACACCTCATAGGTTATTGAAATTACTTGGGGCATGACAGGCCAATAAAATACTAAAACAAAATATTTGTGAACTCCAGCCTGTTAGGTAAGTTACTTTTTTTTTTTTTTTTTTTTTTAATGCAGTGAATAAAACTCTGTTAATAGAGTTAGAAATCCTCAAGGTTTTGATATTGACCAATACATATGTGTATTTCATATGTCTTAACTGTTGATTCTCTGATCTGTGTTGGTGATTTCAATGTTATTGTTAAGTCCTCTGAGATGACAGCTGTTGTGACTTAGGGGTATACAAGAATAAATTGTATTGTATTGATATCAGGACATTTTAATACCACACAGTCCCATGGTGTACTGGTTATTACCCCAAGCTTTACATAAGAAGTGTATATATTGATGGAACTAAAACTCAGGCACTGTCAGTTTCAACTGTATCGATTATGAATGAGACTACCCACAAAACTACAATACCTACCAACCTTACATTTGGTTGGAAGGTAAATATTTTGTTGTAGGTCAGTTGGATGGGAAAAAAATAATAATAAAAGGCTGAAAGCAATTACTTTTTCAACCTAGTGACTTGTGGTTTGGGAGTACATGCCTCAACACTGCTTAATGATGAATATTAGGATCCATTCCATTGTCAGCAGATAATCAATGCTATTCACTCCACCTCTTCCTGTGAAGATGCTACATCCAATAAGCATTCATGTTTGTTAACATGCCTGTAATGGAATATGCTTATAGGTTCTTTTTTTTTTAAAGAAATGAGACACCTATGGTAAAATATCTTTTGACATATCACCACTACAACTATATGAGAAAGACGACATTTTTTAGAGAAATGTTGAAAAGGAAAATGCCCAAATCTTCCCAGCTCATTAATTTGTTAGTGTTTAGATTCACAAACCCGCCATATTTTTTTATGTTTGAAGGTCCCTTCTGTTTTTGAATGTTGTCACCACATCTAGACAACTTTTATGAGAAAATTATTAGATCATAGTTGATACTGACAAATAAGATATGGAACTTTATGACCAATTTGGCCCAAAAATAAATTACTTTTGACAGTTACCACAGTAGTTTAACTGCCCTCCATCACAATGTTAAACTGTGGTCTCAAATGTCTAAAACACAGCCTATTATCAAACAACAGATTCAAAACACAAGAAATGGTTGTAGCCTGCACTGCACATACCACGGGGAGCATTTGTATTCAAGTGAACCATATTTAAAGATCCCCCTCAGTTACACACAGCTACCCATAGCCTATTAACCCCTAATCAGTCTCCTCCCCATCTGATACAGGTCCAGACAGACTGCTGGTCTATACTTACAATGGCATTTGAGGAAGAACCATTCATGTAAGCAGACATAGATGTGCACTAGATACTATTAGCGTTTGTCTCATGGTCGTGCCGCGTCCGTGTCCGGCATTGGCAAGTCCTCCCACGCCTAATTTAAGACTCCGGCATTAATCACTGGGCTCGGAGGACAGAAAGTCAAAGATTGTAGAAACAAAAGGGGGGTACAAACTGACCCACTCGTGTTGCCTTTTCTTTTTTTTTTTTTACCTGAGGCTGTTTGGATTGAGAGTGAAGGAGGGAAACAAAGAAACGGATCAAAGGCAGGAAGAGCAAAGAAGTGGGAGAGAAAAGAGCTAGTTATTAGTAATTAATTAGGCTTTATTGTTCTAAATTAGCCTGCTACACAGCCGCTCATTAATCTTCAGTAGTGAGGAGCACTGATTGGAAATCTATAGCTGGTTTCTGTTCTAAATGCACCAGTAGTTCTCCTCCTCCAACATCCCATCTTTTTTCCCCTCACTAATCTCCATTAATTTCTTTGAGCATAACTTGGTCAGTTTTTATTTTTCTCAATTGCAAATACATACATGCAGCCGATGGTTATGGATAAAAAGAAGCACTGAAGAGCAGAGCAAAACATTACATCATAGATCCAGGATGCAGTCTGTACGTTAACATGATACATGCGTGCGTGGCATAAATGGTCTCACTTAGCAATCGAGGGGCCATTAGACCAAGGCAGAAGTAACATATGTTGTTTTTAAAATAATCGAGCGACAGTTTTGTACATATTATATATATATGCGGAAGATGAACAGAAAGCAAATCTGATTGAATTCTACCCGGACAAGAGGATGGGAAAATTAAATGTAATGGTAATATTCCAAAGCATGGCAGGCTGCTTGAATGTGACAAGTGACACAGACTGAATGTTATGGTTTAGGAAAATACATGATGACAGTATGTTAAAGCAAACATGTATCATAAATAGCCTTGATATCAGGCTTGACCAAATAAAAGAAATAATTCAGTAATGTTGAAGAAGATGACAAAGTCTGGGATCGCGTCTTTCATTCAGACAGAAGACATGTTTTATTGTCAATGGTAGAGACAGCACGATCAAAGCACACGATCACAGATACAAGAGAATGCAAGTGTATTATACAGAGCGGAGGCATGGAGACCTCCAATCAGCAGCTGCCACGGTGTGCTTGTAGCTTGGCCTTCAGATAGACAAAACAAGGGAAAAGTACTGGCTTCTGCACATTGATAGAATGATGAGTTTAACTTTAACAAAAGTTGCTTCAAAGTGTTATGAAATCCCATATTCCCCCCTCTGGTCATACATTCACGTGTGACCATCAGGATCGATAAACAGCAACATAACATCATAACTCAATACTTCAAAAACTCAAACTCGGTACTTCAAAAACTCAGAAAACTCATAAAACATGTTCAGATCTTTCATAAAACTTGTCAACAATCTTCAGTAAAATACCAAACTTCATCAGTCGATGGTGTTTCCAGATATTGCTTTGAAAACAGTCTCTCCCACTTCTCCGTGTTGGTTTCTTCAGGCTGCATTTGTTGTGTCGAGCCATGAATTCTTCTGTGACGTGTCTTTCAATCACACGTTTCAGCTTCAGTGTCCAGATTCAGCAATTCAATTCAGTCCAAATTATGTCCAAATTCAGAAATCCAGATTGTTCCAAATTATGTCCTTGCAAAAGAGGACGATGGTGTTGTCCATGTCTCAGCAGCTCACAGCCTGACTGGAATCAGGGGCTGTGCAGATTGTCCATGTGCTGGTCCAGATGCATTGTTTCTCTTGAGGTTTTTCAGTTTTGGCTTAAAAAAAACACTTTTTTGTGTAAAAAAAAAAAGTAGTCTCCTGTTCTCTAGATGTTACAGACAATGCCCGCATCCTTCCACCACCTGAAGAAGATGACAAAGTCTGGGATCGCGTCTTTCATTCAGACAGAAGACATGTTTTATTGTCAATGGTAGAGACAGCACGATCAAAGCACACGATCACAGATACAAGAGAATGCAAGTGTATTATACAGAGCGGAGGCATGGAGACCTCCAATCAGCAGCTGCCACGGTGTGCTTGTAGCTTGGCCTTCAGATAGACAAAACAAGGGAAAAGTACTGGCTTCTGCACATTGATAGAATGATGAGTTTAACTTTAACAAAAGTTGCTTCAAAGTGTTATGAAATCCCATAATGTCCAGAAAAAAAAGTTAAACACAGCCATGTCACCACACTACTTTCCCCAAAACATACAGATGAAATTCAGAAATGTAGAATTATAGTTAGAAAGTTCATTCATTTCTTTCTGTAATTTTCAGATGTTTTATTTTGGGTTTTAACAAGCCGTGAGCCAATTATCAACATTATAACAAATAAAGAATTGCTATTACTCACTCTGCGTGTAATAAGTATGTCATAATTTTCTGAATCTAACCTCTACATAGTACTACAGCAGAATGCGTTGAATAATTGAGTTGCATTTTTGTATTTTTTATTTTATTTTATTGCTTACTTTTACTTTCACAGCCCCACTAGGCAGAACTTTGCTACAGCTCAAACACTAAAGCACAGAGTAGCAGAGAGCTGATCTGCTGAGACCCCCGTAGTTGTAGCCAGGGAGTCCCCATTTAGATCAATAGATAGGGAGTAACCGCAAAACAAAGGGGAACTGGGGAGGGCACCATGGCTCTAATCGGATTAGCTAAATGTAGTTCGTCCTCCAAAATCAATGTCATCTGCTGCTGTGTAAGATCTCAAACATGTACAACCGCTTTCTGGATGTAGGGAAAGCAATATTGTCATCTAGCAGTTACTTTTGTTTGTTTATGAAGACTGTTTCAAGGCTAATGTACTGTAACTGATTTGAAATGTACACTATAAACTGTAAAATACATGAATAGCAAGTAGTGCTGGGAAATATTTTACCACCAAAAATAAACCACAATGTGAAATCAAATTAAAACACACAGGACCTATGTAATGAAGTGGCTCTACTTAAACATGTACAACACTTGATGTATTCATTGGCTCCACAGTATTGTCCTCCTCATTGTTCATTCACTTGTCAATAAGTCTGCCTTACAGTCACCCACAAGTGACCCTTAAATCCATCTAATAGTTCCACGCACTCAAAACGGTTTGGTTCTAAAATAAGAGAGGACCCATTTTTGGTCAGTCAATAAGCCAAGCTAAGCCCATCTTTCTTACAAGTATACAAAAAAATAATATATTCTAATAAAAGCAAATTATCTAAGCAAACTTATTAAAAAATTCTAATTAAGTCTAACTAAGAAGTTTACCCCAGCTTTAACAGAAGACACTATAAAATAAGTCTGTTTTGGCCATGTAGACGTAAAAAATAACTTTTGTAATATTTTCTTTTGTTGCAAGGAACACACACCAGATGACCTAATAAATACCTTTAAAAGACTGAATGCTTCACATGGTGGACAAAAGGCAACATTTTTAAGTTTGAGTGAAAAAGTAATCATTAGAGATGTTTTATTGACACATTAAAAAGTCCCATTGGGATGTGTATTTATGAGCCCTTGTTTCTCTGAATGTTCTGCACAACTCCAATGAATATTCAATGGACTTGGAAAGAGCTTCAGAGAACCCAACAGCCCAGGAGAAAAGGAGGCCAGAGAAGTGTTCATGCACACATTTACACAAGCCTGTGTGCGTGCGTGTGCACATGGGAGTGTGTGTGTGTGTGTGTGCGCGTGCTTATGCGTGTGTGTGCAGTGATACACAGCCCGCAGCGGGAGGAGAGAGCAGCAGTGACAAACTGCTGCGCTGCTACAAAGGTGGCAGGAAATCTATCAAACGGGACAATAAAATTGCAATTGAGTTTCTTTAGCTTTTTATAGCAGATGCATGTATCTTGTAGGCTAGCCCCCGCTGCAACTCCCCACTTCACACACAAGCAGGGGTCCAACAAGGAAACGATGCTAGTGCATTGTCCAGGTCTTACAGGCTTGTGTGTGAGGCTAAAAGCAGAGGTAGTAAGGTAAAGGTTGAGGTATACTGTATTGTCCTTGTAGGGAAATGTATCCACCACATTTGAGCCATCCTATAGGGCAACCTGTCAGGAGCTTGGAGCATTCGACCCATGCTTCGGGTGTTGGGGTAAAATTGGAGCATACAGAGGAAACCCAACCAGACATGGGGAGAAACAACTCCATTCAGACATACCCAGGCCAAAACCAGTGACCTACATGCTGTGAGATGGGAGCCACAGTGCCACTATATTTCAGAGTTAATTATTTTTCATTATGCCTAATGCATTGAAAACAACTTGACACATGCCAGTTTGACAAACGGTCACACAAGACTCAAATCAGTCAAAAACAAAAAATCTGAGACTTTTTAAAATATTAGATCTGTGACACTGTCATATTTGTTTGCACATTTCAGACTCTCTCCATTTACCCTAGGGCCTAGAGCATCTCAAATACAAACTCCTGCTCCTATGTGCCCTGCACATTTCCACACACTCTCATCGTGACAATTTAATTTTCACTGCAGCTAGAGCTCTTTCACATTGTTTGAAGGTGTGGAGGGATACTGTGATGTGAGGGCATCTAAACACAGCTCATCTCACACCCAGACTGCCTGTGCCCCCTGCTGGACGTTGCCTTTCACTGCACAGAGAACGTCCTATCACCAGCACTTCTTTAACCTTCAATCTGCCAGGTTTAAACCCCCCCTGACCACAATCTGACACCAGCCTCAATTACTTTGGTGCGCTGGTAAAGAGGAGCGTAAGGCGATATAAACACAGTGTTACTAAAGCAGTGCTCCGGGTTCAGCTTTTGGAAATGAGAAGTGCCAGAAGTTTATTTTTATCTGTACAATTTAAAAGGAAGAGGGGCCTGTGTATAAATAAAGAGCGGAAAAGGTCGGTGGGCTCGCTCCTATTGGTTTACACTACGACAAGCTTTAAACTAGTCCTCACTCAAAGGCTTCCACTCCGTAATCTGATGGGCACACACTGCCCATGTTACTGCAGAGACACAGTGAGCTAAAGAGCATTCTGATTGGAGGAATTGAATTAGGAATCAGACTAAATACAGGATCATATTGTAATGAAGAGGTTTTCCATTGAGATAAACGGTGTAATTCTAATTGCAAAACCATATTGGAAAATGATATTATATGGGAATATACATACATATATATATACACACCCACTATTCATACATTTTGGTTGCCCAAACAGTCTTGTAAAAGCATAAGTGTTCAAATCAGACCACATTCTATTTTTTATCTCATTAGAAAACATCTTTGGCATACTTGTAAGAAAGAGGCCTGTGAGTCACTATTTGACTCTTTGGGCGAGAGCTGAAAGAATGATTGAGGGTGGTCCTATGTTTGCGATATAACCAAGCCTTTTGGGACCGATAAACTAGTTAGATTGATTTTAATAAATATATTCTTTTGTGGTTTGAAACTTGGTTACCACAAATTTAAATTGATGTTATATTGTGTTGAGCAATTTGTTAATATTGTACTTTTACTGTATAGTATTGTATCTGATATTATATGTATATATTATTTTGAGTTTCACCCCCTAATCCCCAATCTGTGTGTGTTTTACATCATGAGCGCTCTGACCTTAGAGTGCGTGATGGACAGCGTGTCCACCCAGACCCTCCAGCCGCCCCACTCGTACTTGATGGCGTGGTAGAGCAGGATCCTGAAGATGGCGTAGACCATCTCTGTGATCTTCTGCTCCTCGGTGGTGCGCGGATTGATGAAGCCCAGAGAGAGCATCCACTCCTGCCACACGGAGCACTGCAGCAGACCCCTGTGCAGCAGCAGCAGCAGCAGCAGCAGCAACAGTAACAGTAACAACAACAACAACAGTGAGTCCCTCAGGCTTCAGCCGCTTCATCTCCCGAACAGTTCCACACTTACCTGCGGTTCTCTCGGCTGTTATTGAACAGTTTGATCATGTCTGACAGGAAGACCCGGCGCACTTCCATGGTCTCCGGGGAGGGGGCAGCGTTCTTCAGCAGAGCAGCTATTACCTTCAGAATCTCTGCAGAGCAACACAAAGCACGCCATTTGGTCAGTAAAGGAAACAGAAAGCCAGTACAGCAGGAAAGACCATTATCACACAATATACTCACAATGGTGATAAACAGGCTGTAACAAAACTACAAATACTGCACGATTAACAACAATATAACCGTTTTTTTTATTCCTACTTCCTTAAATAGCAAAGTAGTGTACTTCCCAATGTCACCATACAGGTTCACAGAATATGTTATTTTGGCTACTCTTTTTTTTTAATTTTTTTAATCTAATTCCAGCATATTTATGATGAAGTATTGTAGTTTGCCGACACATTGATATTTACAATCCTAATTCAAATACATAAAATAAACATTGAAAATATATCAAATTACAAAAAAAAACTGAAATGCAGCAGTATATTGTATTATCATCATGTCATCATTTTTCCATCACATCCCCAAACCCAATCAGAGCACTGAACAGTAAATGGAATATTTTCTCGCTCATGTTTTTATATTTGTAATGGTCCCCAGGAAGATTGGTATCTGTTTTGACTAATGGGGATCCACAATAAATTCAATTAAACGAATAAATGAATGTATTGACATGTATGTATGTATGCCGTTACAGTACACATACGTACACCCCAATACGATAAAGTACACATACATCAACAAGGATTGTGGTGACACGTTGAATCCAATTTACAGACTACATAAAAGTACAATGCAATATCTGTCTCCATCACTAGTGTTCAGTAATGTATAAGGAAAAAAATGTCTTGCTGACAACACATTGTATCTAGAATATTGCCTTCTGGTTCTGCCATATCTAAGCTAATATGCTGGGATATGGAGAAACAATCGAAAAAGATAGACTCCACAACTAATCTGCTTGCAAAATAATCTCGTAACAATCATTAATGAATCAAGATATGTAGACCATACACACATGCTGTTTTTAACATCAAAATTATAAAAATGTAGGGACCTAGTAAATTCATTTGTGGGCAGGGTTAACACATACACTGCACCCAAATAGAGGACCACACTGAACAGTTATTGTAATTTCAAATGAAATAAGTAATAACTTGAGTCTGGGTTTGAAACATTGATGAAATATGTTACAGGAAATACAATATCAGGTGGATTTCAATGAATTATGAAAACATTGACGATGGCCTAGTTTGAAACATAATCTGAAACCTTCTATCATTTAGTCTCACTACAATAAGAGTAAGAAGGAAAAGATGGATTATGTATAACTTATGCTCCCGCAGGGCAAAGGGGAGGGATTTGAGACATGTAATCTTGTGTCTTACTTGCAGCATTTGTATCGTCTTTGCCACAGATTTTTGATTTATGGTGTGATATTTTTGTTTGTTGTGACAAACTTGTGCTTATAGTTTAGTGTTTGAAATAAAGTGTAAACTAATCTACATCCTCAATCCAGCCTTCTTGATTCTTCATAGTGTGAATCAGTCTCATTTCAACCCAAACAACTACGGCCACATTGCTTTCAACACTGGCGTTGCGTCACTAACTATTCCAGCGTCGAGTCCTATCATTATTATTATTAGAGAATTTTCAGAAAAAAACATAACGGATGAGGAACAAAAACGCACAAAATAAAAGCTTCCAGACAGTCGATGTTTATCATGGTGTAATGGCTTGCGTATTGTTCCAAATGAGAACGCCAGGCCGCTCCAGTTAAACCAAAGAGACTGACTGTTTAGATGAATTATCTCGACATTGTCAGTGTCCATTAGCACCGAGCAGAGAGACGTTGCGGCTTGGGTTTCAGCTTGTCTTCTCCGACCTTGGCGCTAACCGATGCCCCCTTTTTTGCCTTTCGTGTTGTTACTACGCCTTAGTCACTCAAATTACGAGTCGCTGAACCTTTACCGCCAGAAAATTACCCCAGCGAGTACCGGGAATGAGGCAACGTGGGGCGGGTCAACGTATTCTCTTCATTTTTTCCCCCCTTTCGGTTTTCTGCAACTTGAGTTAATTTGAGGGAAACAGTAACTTCCTTGGTTTGTTTGATTGGCTCTGACGGTACTAAAGACTGCAATCAGGGGGCCTACACAGAGGAGGAGGGGGGGGGGGGGGGGAGTTTTTGTCGTAGATTAAATCAAGAGAACGCACGGTAAAGGAGAACCAGACCGGCCAGATGCAGTTCCATGCAGAGAGTAACAAAAAAGCCAGACGACCGAGATTCCTATGATATATGCTTTCAGTCGGCGAGGAGAGTTTTGGAACAATAAAGGCTTAGGGCAATCAACGTGTGACAACTGCACAGCCATGGCAGATTAGGGAGAAGTAAACCTGGGTTGTAATTATGGCAAAGTGCTGGGATTTTCTCCTGATTAAAGCTGTTTCGCACCAAGGTGAGTGTGGGCGCTGAAGAAAGGGGTGTTTGTAACCTTAGCCTTAGCTCAAAATGGCTACTTAAGATCTTTAACCATGTAAAGATAGTTTGTGGAGTGAAATCTAAAGTAATGACCTTAACAGCTTAGAAGGAGAGCTGCAACTAAAGCCAGACCATATTAAAAGGATTTATTAACATTTGAGTCTGTTTTAATAGTTTCAAAATGCATTTCCTAAGCAATACTTAGATAATCCCACATATAAAACGTATTGTATACATGAGATTGTCTCGTGTTTACTGTGGATAAACACTAAAGGCTGATGACATAACCTCTCTACTTTAGTAATAAGGCCTTTAATTAAAAACTTTTTTTTTTAAAGCTGGGGTACCTAACTTTCAACCACATAACAGAAAAATGAAAAAGAGAGGATCACCCTTACTCAGCCAATCAGCCTAAAGGGTCAAATTGTGATTCCCAGGGCTCTTTCTTAAAACTATGCAAAAGTATTGAAATTATTTCTAAGAAGACGACTGATTTTTTGGCAAGATATATTGATTCTATAAAAGATTTAAAGAAGTATAAAATAAGTATTTACTTTTACAAGACTCATTCTGCCGGGTAAAAAATTATAATTATGAAAAATGAATTGGGTACCCCAACTTTAATAAAACTTTAAGTGTTGCCTTTAAATTGACTGAATGAACAATATGCTTTATAGCTATAACGAATACATACTAAGTGATTATGTGCGCACTGGAATATTATAAAATACCACAGCAGAAGAGTTAGACTTATAATGCATTGTATTTAGATTAATCTTTCCCCAATTTAACCATATTTCAATCATATATTTTGTATATGCTAGAATAAATATTAAAGTTGATTGTACAAGTATTCATTATTAATGCCTGGCAAAACTATAATTATACCCAGCAGAAACTAATCATTCGTATTTAATTATTCATGCAAACTACTTGGGGATGCTAATGTATCTTAAAAATAACTTCTTTGCCACAACACATTTGATATGACTGCGTTTCATTTTCCAGAAAAAAAGTCAATTCAAAAAACAGATTTGCTTTATTTATGGCAGAATTCTTCTTGGTTGTTTTTATGTCTGGTGTATGGAAATTCCCCGCGGCGGCAGAATTGAAGCCATTCATTTGTGTGAGTGTATATAGCGAGCGCATTGTTCCGTGGGGAGTGGGCTTTGGTGCAGAGTCTGGGTACACGGGCTGATTTAAGGCAGCGGCAGAGGCACTCACGAGGGTTGAGGATCTTCACGGCCGAGTCGGGGTCCGGATGCTGTTTATAGACCACTTGAGTGCAGATCTGCTCCGTGAGGATCTACCGGGGGACAGGGAGAAAATGAGGAGTCGTAAATATCCACGCACACGGCTTAACAATACCTGGGAAACACACTGTACAAACAGACGACACAGTGCTGGGTTTGGGCTTTTTACCCGTGCATTTAAAGAAGTCAAAAAATAAAGATGAGTTTTAGAACAAATATTTTCAGTCAGCAAAGTATTGAAAACAACAATGAACTAAAAATGAAGAAATAGGGCTGCACGTTTTTGGCAAATATTGAATTGCAGTATTTCTCAACAACATTGCGACTGTGTTGTTGAAAAAGACATTTTAAATAATAAAAACAACCATCAAGAGTTTTGAAGAGGCACACATACGAAGTAGTTACCTCATCCGAGTTCTAACCTATAGTGCCACCATGTTTTTTCAGTAGAAATAACAGATTCACAGAAAAAAACTATTTAATGTAATTGCATAAACAAAAGTTGTTTTTTAATCTTTATCACAAGATGACAGAATTATACTTATTCCATTGACGAATCTTTTGCTCCACTTAAATCCCTTTTCTGTTTCCAAAAAACTATAATATAGGCAGTTCTTGCGATTTGCTACTTGCAAAAATGGCTACTTCAATGAATCACGCAGCCATAGCTAATTGTAAAGCTGCCCAAAGAAACCAAACTTTGGGCAGCTTTACTATTAATCAATGAATGACTAAACGTATTCATTGATTTGAAATCCAAATTTAAGCAATATTCTGCAATTACTACAAATATTTATCTTTTTGGAGAAATCCCAAATAGCTTATAACACTAAATGACTTGAAATGCTTGTTTAATCAACCGACCTTGCTCGTGGTAGTCCTTTGAAAAACCTCCAAACACATCTTTCAGAATTTTATACCTAAATGCCAGACTACTTCCACTGCAGCACGTGTTGAACCAACCTCAAAAAGAACATTGTAGGTCGTCATGGAGATCTGCTTTGAGTGGAGCATCAGTCGTTCGGTGAGCAGCGAGAAAAGGCCGTGACTCAGCATAACTTCAGCTTTCCTCCTGAACACAACATTTCACATTTCAAAATCACACACGTTCAAGCTCTTAAGACCCATTGTACCTGAGCAGATGAGAGTTGTGTTTGCCCTTACACACACACACACACACTGGTACAATTACTCACAAGATACATTTGACATTCAGGATATGAACAACTGAATCCCGGCTGACTCCATTCAAACTGTACTCCACTTTCATCTTTTAATAATAAATCTCACTGGTTAAAACAGTCTTTTCTCCACACACACAGGCCCTGCTGTGTGTACAATTAACATGGATTTCCATTGCAACAACATTTCAATATGTTGGTAAAATACATCAATTAATAAATAAAGTGTACCTTAACCTTAATAATCTATTTATTCATAAACATCACATGTAAAAAAATACCTGGTTTAATGATACTTACTTTGGTGGCAAGTGTTTCAGAAAGTAGCCCAGTACTTTTAGAGTCTGCACTCTGATTGGCTCACTTTTTGAAGCCAGAAGTTTATAGATGACCCTGAGGAAAAACATCATAAGAATGTTACATAACATAAAAACATAAGACTAAATGTCCACAAAGACATAGACAAAAAATCTTTCTCTTAAGAGAATAAAAAAACAAGCTTTTAAGCTAAGATTACGCAATATTAACACGCACATAAGCCATTACATGAAGTGCCTTTTAGAACAAATAGACTGCATTCATTTATTTGCAATAAAAGAAAGCAAATAGTACACCAACACCACATCATCTACAGGTGAAAAATAGAATATCGTTCAAAAGTCCATTTACTTTAATACATATACTCATTACACGCAAAGTGAGATATGTCAACCCTTTATTCCTTATAATGTTGATAATTGGTTCATAACTTAACCTCTGGGAACAGCAGCCACAGTGGGGCGGCTGCGACTGTAAAGTGCCAAACTGTCGTTGTGTCCTTAGTCTGGTGTGTGTGTGAATGGTTGGTGGTGGTTGGAGGGGCCGATGGCACATACTGGTTTCCTCGCTTCTGTCAGTGTGCCCCAGGGCAGCTGTGGCTGCAGTAGTAGTTTATCACCACCGTGTATGGAGTGAAAGAATAATGACATGTGAAGTGTCTTTGAGTGTCCAAAAAAGCGCTATATAAAACCAATGCATTATTATTATTATTATTATTATTATTAAAACTTGTAAAAATCCAAAATGAAAATAAATCTGAAAATTAGGATATTTTGAAACTAAGTCATATTTATAAAAAATAATTTTAAAAAGGCTTGGCAGAGTCTATCAAGCATTCGTTTTCACATTTTAAGTTGAATTACTTAAATAAATGAACTTTTGAATGTTATTCTAGTGTTCAGAGTTTCACCATTATTTCATCTTTTGGATATGACATTGTTCTTGGCTTAAGGCCAAAAAGATTATAAACTATGCACAAACTGATTTAGCAAAATTACAAACATTTGAATTACCGAATGCCGTTTCGCTGATCAAAAGCCTGAGCCATCGATGCAGGACTTTCAGACATTAAAGCCACCAACAACTGCAGCACGTCCATGAGGTTGTCATCCTGTGGGACAAAGAGTTGGACAATATTACCACAAATTATTTATCATAATTTTTTGCCTTTAAATTTCCGTCCCATTTAGTATTGTAAAAGAAAGAACATTTTTAAATATAAAAACATGCAGTTTATATTTTAATCAATGTCCCTCCATAGAAAGGTGTTATATTGTATTGGTAAAATTTGGTAAAATTCCTTATGTGAAACAATACATGAATCATGGCAACACGCCGTATCAGTAGGAAAAATCTCATATTTCACTATTATGTGAGAAACCGTGACAGACATGCCACCCAAAACATAAGAACTATATCATGTTTAAAATGAACTGTTGCTGCATGAAAGTGGCCTTCCAGTACAATTTCCTAATCTCCCTTTGTTTGGCTCCCACATCCTCCTGATTGAGTGACTGCTTCATTTGTAATGCATTAGTGCATTGTGAACTAAACCAATTCTGTCAGGACTTGGAGTTGGCAGACACGGAAAAATAACAAGGAACAGTGCTACTTCTAAAAGGCAGTTTGGTCTCCCCGCGTTATCAGATTGAGTGAGTAAAGTGGTAAAGTGGTGCAGCGATGCCACCTGGTGGTCAGGTCTGGGTTTGCGACAGAGTGCAGCCTGACCTCATGCAGGGTTAGGAGGTAGTTCAGGATGCTCTGGAGCTCGTCTTCCTTCACGCCATGATCCTGAAACAGAAGGCAATCATTAAAAAGAAAAACTGTACAAATAAATACTGACTACGTTCAAAAGAGGGGAAAAAGGATAAAGTCAATTGCATTTCAAACTGTGAAAAGAGTTGAACCTTTTGAAGACAAGCACAGGTTAGACCTGACTGTGCTCAAACCTGCAGCTTCCCGATTGGTTAAAATCATTCAAATCAATCACAAGGCCCCTTGTTATGAGTTCAATAATTGTCCAACCAATCTTACTGGTTGTAAGTCATGCCAAGGGATGGGACTGTTTTAAACATGTTATTGTTGAATAATACTTTCTTTACCTTACAGTAACCCATGGTTAGAAATATACATTATTTTATAACTCAAATACAATTAAAGTTTCGAACATCACCTTTAACGATGGGGTATCTTTCTAACTCCTATTTGTCTTGGAAGCACAGACATTGAATGAGTCAGACATATTTTCTGTACAACTATTGTTTCGAGAAAAAAAAAATTCAAAGAGCCATGCACAACACTATATAGGGTTTGAGTTGGGAACAGTGGTAATGGTTGTGGTCAAAAATGTATGCATCTTAAATAAAATATCCAAGGAAAAGTTACCATGATTGATGGAATAACTACTCAACCTCTTACTGTAAAAAAATAACTAATTTAGTATAAGAATTCACATTTGTTATAATGAACTGTATCTTGCTGGTACTTTAACACCTACTTTCATAATGAGTTGCTTTACAAACAGCAGGAGAAAAGTTCTCAAATGAAAGATGTCCCTCTCGTTCGGCCTTGGACCATCTAAAAACAACACACAAATTCAACATGTGTTTTTTGTGATTTTTGAAAGTGATCCTGCAGCATTGCATGCACTGACCTGTCCCCTTGGGCACGACCCCACTGCGGTCCTGCGGGTTGATGACCCAGTAGTAGTACTTGAGCGTGTGCATCACCTGGAGCACAGTGCCCACCCTGCGGATGGCGTTGTAGATGGTCACCGTGCTGACAAACTCCGTGGCCAGGTATGTGAACAGGGTCAGCTGCACCTGGAGAGTAATAGTCATTTGATGCTCTGCATCTTTCATGATGCAAACATATATCGTCATGGTAAGGTACTTCAATGACTTCCCATGGTCTATCAGCAATATATATATCTTATCTGCATTTAAAATGATCTATTCAGGCTAATACTTGAGATTTATGTACTTTTATTCGGATTTTTTTTTTTCCTTATGTGACTTATTAGATGATATTTTATTTATTTTAAGACATTTCTGAATTGTAAAAAGAAGCTTGTCCCACCAAATTAGTCAAATGTTTAAATTATTCCTCCATTTTGGGAACAATTGATTGAAAAAGGAAGAAAATACTATAAGGCAGAATTGTAGTTTTTGAAATAAATACCAAATATTCATGAATTAATTCATAAAAAAATCCTGTAGTCTTCTCAACAAAATATGGAAATATGCAAACTACAGAAAGTAAGAACAAAATCCTGAAATCAGTGATTTTAAATCATGTGAAGAATATTCCATGTAAACGTTTGACCCTTATTACTGGATCAATGAGAACCACAGTGTTCAGCAGCTTCACTTTATTTTTTTATTATTTTATTAGGTTTTACAAAAGACTTTTAAAAAACAGGGCACAAATTTGATGAATCCACACATTATGCAATAAAAGGTGAGCCGGTTCTATTCTTCCAGACAAGCTGCTCTTTTCAGCCGCGTAACCACGTGCCGGTGTGTGTATGAGTAATAGAGTTACCTTGGAGGGGGCATGGATCCAGATGGCCGGGTTGAACATAATGTGGTCGCACAGCTGTTTGAGCAGCAGGATGCCGTTGGGTAAGTTGCTGAGGTATCGGGAAAAGGCCAAGACGATGTCCAGGACGGGCCGCGTCACATGGAGTTTGGAGGACTGGACGGTGAGGGGGGGTAAAAAGTTGTTAAAAGTGACATTAGGCAAAAGGGCAAGGGTTAGACAGGGCGGTCACTCATTTGAATCACATAATAGGTTGCGTTCATGTGACATCACAACTTTCCAAAAAGCCCATAGTCTAAGATTGTGGTGGATGGAAACTGAAAAATCTTTGCTTGTAACGATGATGCCAAAACGTCAAATTTCTAGTCAGAGAATTTTCATTACATATCAAGAATAATGTGGTGGATTTATGAATTTAACAAACAATGACATTTTCGTTTTTAACATTTCAGTCAAAGATTGCTTCTTTCCCATAGAATTGTATTGGTACCTGCCCTCCAACTGAGACAGAATTTGACAACATGAACGCAACATATTATTATTACTAATTACAAAGTGTTAAATCAAATAAAAATATAATTTCAGATAAGTTCATATGTCATTGGAAATGTATGTGACTGAACAAAATACGCCTAAAAAAATACCCTGCAAAGATATGATGTTGTTGTCTTCAGGATAAAAACAAGGGAAAGAATAATATACAGTGTTGTTTAATCATGTACAACTTTTATCATTATGTGAACAATGTAATTAAATTAACAACAATTTCATAAAAGGAACAAATAAATACTGTAAATAAAAATACAGTATATACAAACTTGTACTTTGCATATTTGTTATATTTGCCCTTTAATTTTTGGTGAAAGATTCTGTTGTGATTTTATTGTTGCTTTGAGAATGCTGTACTAATCATTTAAATCAATAACTGCATGCAGATTGTTTTTTACTTTTTATGTATAATACCTGTTCCTCAGTTGTAATATGTGCATTTACAAACTGTGAAATTAAAGAAATAAAGTAAAAAATTAAAGAGGTTAGTCATTATTTTCATGTCTCCAATACTGGTCTGGGGGCAGTAATGATACGGGACACTTTGGTCATCTTGTTTGCTATGGACCAATGGCTCGTATGTGTTTGTTATTTGTAATGCAATAATAACAAAACATACACACATTAGGGTTATACAAATTTACATAGAATTGAATTGAATATCAGTGCTGTAAATGACTACACTTGTAACTGTTGTGACATAATCTGATGAAGGGAAGTCTATTTTATGTCACAATTGTAATTAAACAAAAATTGGGATTATCACATCTAAGTCAATACTCTAATGATTCTATTCCAAGGGGAATGATTTGATTGTTTGTGATAGTCCATCTGAAACCTCGAGTGGCCTGCTCACCTTCTCGAGCGTGTAGCCGATCACCAGGAAGCCCTTACAGGCCAGCACCTGCTCCTGCATGGCCACAGAGTTCTTCAACAGCTCCATGACAAAGGACAGCAGAGTGCAGCTGAGCAGAGCAAACGGCAAAGAAGATCATGAGTGAGGAGTGTGTCACATCTGCCCGTCTGTGTGTGCATGTGTGTGTGCATGTGTGTGTGCATGCGTGTGTGCATGCGTGTGTGCATGCGTGTGTGCATGTGTACGTGTGCGCGCGTGTGTGTATGAGTTCTGCTGACTGAGGGCTGTCTGTGAAGGGCACATCCCACAATGCACTCTGATTGAATGAGGGTGTCATGTATGAGGGTGACTGGACACTGCACTGTGGGCAGCATCACCTTGAGGCCAGTGGAGATGACTCATCCATAAAAAGAATATATTTCTCGACTTTATTTGAATTCAAGATTTTGTTCGAGGTTTCAATTGTTTGATTATTTGTTAAATTATTACTAAATTATTATCTTAAGTCAACCACTTAAAATAAATGTTTGAAATAAAGCCAGAAAAAGTATTGTATATATATTAAATTATAATATTTTATATGCATATTTATGCTTTTTTGTTCTTTTTTTTTTTTTTACACACAGAGGACAAAGTGGACCTGGATCCCCTCAGAAGCCAATGCACCAGTCCTCATAACATCACTCTTTCAAAAGATGAGAACTGACGGAGTGACTAGTGGACCAAGGGCCGCAGTGTTTGGTGGTTTCAAATCCCCACAAATGAAGTGACCCAGAATTGGTCTCATACATTTAACTCAAGCTTTCCTTTTGTGAAAAAGAACCAAACATGTGCATCCTAATCCCATCATCTCAGTCATTCAGTTCTTTTGAAACGACTTGGTGACGATATAACAACTGGTGCCATTGTTTCTGAAGTGAACCCAGTCCAGTAGATCCATAAGTGTTTGGTCAGTTATTAACACAACACAATGATAATCATGTTTCACATACTGTTGTTCATTTTCTTAAGATATAAACCACTAGAAAACAGTAAATGAGTGGGTATAGATGTACATTTACAGTAGGGGAATATTACAAGTCCTAAAGTTTACTAACTGCAAGAGCTAAACAGTAGCCACAACTCTGCCCCCATGTACTGCATGTCTCGGCTGAGTGGAAGTGTATTTACCAGACGGTGGTGTCCAGCTCATTGCTGGTGGGCTGACGATAATCCAGCTGTGCAAACAGAGGGAAGAGGACCTGCACACCCCCGATGGAGTGAATCCCACTCTGGACTGAGTGAGTCACCACGGCCTTCACATCCTACACAGGGAGACCTTTATGATCATTAAAAGGACTTTGTACAATTAACTGGTTGAATATGATCCCAAAGGATTTAGTATCTAGCTAAAACAAGTAGTAGTATACAACTCTTGAATTGGGTGAAATTGATTATTAAAAGGGGATACTGGAAAGGTTTTTCAAGTATTATTATTAACGAGCAAATATTGACAGTAGGGCTGGGATATGTGGAAATATTGTTGCTGTTTTATTGCCTCCTTTGAGTGATGACTATGGCAAAATTGATTTTAACTGAAGTCGCAGAACTGATTAACTAATGAAAAGAAGTATTATACAGAAACTGACATCTCTTTTCTGAAAACACTAGACTGCCCCGTGGTATACATACAAACATGCTGCTCGTTTCAACAAAACTACAGAGGCCTTGAGAAGTAGAGGCCAGCATAAGTTGCTTCATCCCAATCTTTTGTTGGTTGGAGTAGTCAGTGAATGTAATATAATTATTTATATATATATATATATATATATATATATATATATATATATATATATATATAAATAATCAACCAAAATAAAATCACAGATCTTTTTAATGCCAATTCTCTAAATGAAAACCACTATGTTCTGTATTTAATTATGAACATCAAATCCATTGTGCTATAAATAATAATTGGTTAAACAGTCAATAACAAGCCAAAAGTAAGGATACTTTTGGTCAAAGAATTAAACACTATGTTGTTCACTCATTTAAGAAAATAACGCAATTTCAATATTTTTTGAAATGCTTAACACTTGATTTGCCTTTCAAAATGTTTTCCTAATTACTACCAATTGAAGACGTGCAAGTATAGCATTGAATTTCAAAAATGGCGGAAAATCAAAATTGAGAATAATTAATTGGAAAAAGTTGTTTCGCTTTTTTTTTTCTCCGGGTTGCCCAGCCATAACTCTAGTTTAATAAAGCAATAGTTTGGACAAAATACATACATCAATGAGCTAAAAAAAAAAAAAAAACTGGCGAAAATATGTTAACATCCCTGGAGTATGTGGAAGATTTCTCTCGGCCAGGGGTGTAAAACTGGTCCCAGAAAGAGCCACTCGGCCTTTTAAGGAGAGACTTGAAAATTCCTGGAATAACAATCTTATTCCACGGATGACCTGGGATTTTTTTTATCTCTTAAAAGATTAGACATATTGGGAAAATTGACTTTGAGTTTTACATTAAGTTACAATATATAGAGTATACATTTAAAAGAACGGCTTTGCTAAGGTCATGAATGGATACTGGTTGCTGACATGTCTGTTGGGGTCAGAATGCTTTAGTCACCTGCAACATCAGCGCATGAGGCGAGTGGACAAAGATGGAGGCGTTCTCTTTGGGTGATGATTCCAGACAGAGCTGAGCATCGGTGGCTCGCGGGTTGTAGCTGAATGCGATGCATGAGGACAGTCTGCCATCGTAGAGAAGGGTTTTATGGTGATCAGCAAACAGCAAGTCACTCTCTGCTTTGTGCCTGAACGTGCCCTAAAGAGGATAAACAAAGTGTTATGAATATACTTAATGGTTACCATGGTTATCTTATGCACTTTTCAACCCAGCCAACAAAAACTACTTATTAAGCAATTATTACTGAATATTTAAAGTGTGCAAGTCATTTCTAGCACATTCTGTGGCTGGAGATTTTGCCAAGGAATCTTAAGTTGGTCTAAGCATTGTTAAGGACATTTCACTAATTGTTTATATTTAGTCAAGTCCAAGATCTATTGCACTACATCACATATTATTTAAGTACAATATGACGTCAAAACTAGGATAATAGCTAAACATTTAATGATTGCATGGCGGTCTATAGCGTTGACCATTGATTAATTGGACAGGCTGACATCACTCATTGATTTTGCATATTAGGGATTACTCTTCCATGCTCCATTGAGAGAAGTCTGGAGCCAAATTCTCAAGAGAAACCAAAGAGGCAATCATGAGTCAAGCAGGTCTTGCACTATTTGGGAAAGAAGGGACCTGATGGTTCACTTATCATGGAGTCATATGTGGATTTAGAAGGACTGTGTCAGGACAAAACCAAAAATATCATGAAGCGTGTTAAAACCCACTCATTTCAAATGAGTGTGACAAGTGTCAAAGTAAAATTACTTTTTATCACATATTTAAAACTGCTACACACTCCACAAGGGATATGTGAATGGGAGCCAAAGGCTGTAGTGGAAACATTTGGTCCACGAGCACTTCGCTTTCCTTCCCTAGCACTCCTGCCTTCTAATTTTCTGGTCTTTGGCATCTCAATCAGCCCTTTACCTGATAACCAGGACCAAGTTGATAAATGGCTAAGATGTGAGCTGCACTGAGCGCTTCAGAAAACAGGTAAACGGCCCCCATCTGTCCACAAAAGACACGGTTGACATCTGCCGTCTCCGCCGAGCCGAGGAAACACTTATCAAACGTCTGGAAAGTCAAAACATATGCGGTGAATTATAAGAATGAATTAATTATGCACTTCAATCTAGTACCAATGGTACTTACATCATTTGTACTGACAAACCAGGAGATGTCCCCAAAGGAGGCAAGTTCCCCATTTACATAGCAGCTAATTTCACAGCTCTTCCAGCGATTGTACACATGCACTAGAGACACCATGTACCACTGAAACCACACAAAAAGACAACAGTATACCATTTTGCAAGAAATATACTAGTGGCTCATAACTGGTGTATCTGCAGTGTTTGTTTTAACCACT
This sequence comes from Knipowitschia caucasica, assembly GCA_964034765.1. Lineage (NCBI taxonomy): Eukaryota > Metazoa > Chordata > Actinopteri > Gobiiformes > Gobiidae > Knipowitschia > Knipowitschia caucasica. The sequence goes on along the minus strand of OZ035825.1, from coordinate 15,858,769 downwards.
TGTCTGCTATTGTGATCAGTGTTGGGTAGAATGCGTTGAAAATGTATCCCGTTCCAGAATAAATATAGAATCTTCACTTTAAGAATACCCAATGTTTCCTTTTCTTTTTTTAATCTTAAAACCTAATATGAGAGTATTCTGAATACGTAATGGGATCACATGTATCCCGTGTTCCCAATTGAGCTAAAAACAAGAAGACATTTATTCCACTTATTCCTTTTATTTCATCTCTCAAATTAATGGAAAAACAGAGATGGAACTTACATATACATATTTATATTCAATACTAGAGCTCTGGTTATCTTGTTTGTAGCGTACCTTCTGTGGTTTGAAGTCGTACTTGACACAGTGCTGGAATCCTTTGCCCTTTGATTTCAGGGAGGTCACTATCAAACACCCGCCAACAAAATGTGCAGAGTAACCTAGGCCTTTACTAGTGCGAAAGCTGTGAAAAGACATGAACCAAATGGGTAAACGAGTACTTCAAGAGATAAATAACATACAGAACAAATGTTGGGATTCTTCAATCTTTCATCTACAGACAATATAAAAACCAAATATGCATGAAATTAGAATTCAAAGTCATCATTATCTGTTATTTATGGAGTTGCATTCCTTTTACTTTAATTAACCATTTTCTTCCACTTCTTCCGCACAGCAGAGATGCCCAAACATCGCTGTTCACTATCCCAAGGCATTCTCAGGCCAGCTGTACACCTAGTCCCTTCTGCATGTCCTGGGGCCTCCTCCCAGTAGGACATACTTGGAACATCTCCCCAAGGAGGTGCCCAGGAGGCCTCTGAACTCCTCAGTTTGCTCCTTTGACGGGGTGGAGAATCAGCTCAACTCCGAGCTCCTGCTATGTGACTGAGCTCCTCACTATCTAAGGGAGAGTGTGGCCACTGTAGATCAAACTCATTTTGACCACTTGAATCTGTGATCTGGTCCTTTTGGTCATTATCTATGGTCATGAATGGCCTTTCATTTAAGCATAAAAATCATGTATTACTCTTTATTTTTTTAGATTGAATGTGTAGACTTTAAGTGGAAAACGAAACTTGTTTAAAAAGCTGCTACTTTATGACCACCGCTCTATGAAGAACATCTGACAGAGCACAGATAGCAAATCATTTTCAAATGGTGTTTCAGAGAGATGGGACTTTGCATGTAATTTTCTAAATTAAGCCATTTCAAAAGAACTGGAGCACTTTCATTACAGATTTTCCAAAGCAGCTCAGTGCAAGCGCAGCTTATCATTTAAAACAAGTTAAGACAACTAAGTGACAGTTGTAGGAATTATATTTTTGACAGAACTTAATTATGACTTCAAAATCAAAACAGTGAAGCATTTCATTTATGTGATAGAAAATGTCATGTTTAAAGTGCAGTGCAGTGTTCAGTCTGCACATCTGACACACAGCATTTGCATCAAACTGACATATTTAAAACGTGTGAAATGTAAAACACACAAGTACACATACCAGTACAGATAAGGCTTATCTTTATCAACATTAATGTTGTTGAGGGGATCCATGCGGAGCCAGGTGTGGAATGTAAAACCATTCTGATATGGCCATTTTGCAATAGGAGGCAGCGCTATAGCCTTAAAAAACGGAAACCAGAGTTAGTCAACACAAAACCACACTTCAACAGCACAACAGTACAAAGAGCATTCTGTGAGACAACAATCACATTTTAAAAAATTATATATATATATATATATATATATATATATATATATATATATATATATATATATATATATATAAAAGGAAAACAAAATCTGGAACAGTATGCAAAACACACTGTACAACAGAGTTGCAAAACATGTATAATACTTACAGCAGCATTTTTTCCAGGAAAGCTGAAGAAGGAGTCTGGACCGTTTCTGTGGGCCATGTACTTAAGCACTGACAAGAGCTTCACGGCGTGGCGAGGCTGACAAACAACAATTACAACACTTTCTAAATAAAATCTTAAAACATAAAAATGTATGGATTATTAAGTCATAATTTAGATGAATCAAGCACATTTTTCTTACAAACAAAATTAGATGATCAAGCATATTGTTTGCTAGATAAAATGAATAAAAATGCAATACTTGCAGCAAAGATTTTGAAATAATGGTAAAAAGTGATGTTTCCTCAGAGCCATTTTGAAACACATTAGCAAGTGGGGAAAGGCATGATATAGTCCAACTATTGTTATTGCTGTATGTATTATCAAAAAAACAAAAACAATTTCTGGCACTGATAGGGGTTCCAAAAATGATAACATGGTTGCACCACAAATATTTTTGCCCAGACTCACTTCTAAATTACATGCTAAATCTGAACACAGGGCAATCTCTGTGTAATACATGGTTTTGATGTGTGCAGACCTAGCTGGGTAGTAGTTTGCATAATTTATCACAGATGAGCGTGTTGCAGGGACTCACCCACTGGCCCTTTTCTCCTTGTAACTTGCTGAAGAAGAGCTTTAATTCCTTCACTGTGATGCTATAGCTGGCCAGGACTCCCAACATGTCCACCAACAGGTCTGGGAAGGACAGTGAAGGATAACAGAAGGTGAGTAGTGGAATGTTGGAGGTGTTGGATTGGTTCTTTATGATTTTACACAGTTTTTGTTTTTTCTTGAGCACTTTGAGTTGTGCATTACTACGTGCTATACAAATAAAAGTGCCTTTCATAATGTTTACATTTTCAGAACCCTTTGGACACATTTGACCCAATTTGTAGTATGTGTGCAAAGTGGAAAACCTTTATAATTGTGAAAAAACAGGCAAAAGCTAAACTAGCAAATGATATGCTTTGTATTTGGGCTTTATGCACTATGTGTATTTTGAGAGTTTCAGAATTCAAATATAGTAAGATTTTGGTCAGGTGCGTGTGATGGTGCTGTTGTCTCATCGCAGAGCAGATAATGAAATCCAGTCTTGATCTCTACAACCTTGAAGAGCAGCTAAGTGCATTTCCTCATTCAGCTAGTTGCTCTGTGAATGTAAGACTGATTTGCTACTTACAATCACGGGATGTGTGACTGTACAGGTGTTATCACTGTTCTTCCTCTGCCCATTTCTTTCTGAGAGGATTTAAGGATTTATAAGTGATCGACTTCTTCCAGGTCTGCGTTGTGTGTGCATGTGTGTGTGCGCATGTGTGCGTGTGTGAGGAGCAGATATAGGGACTCTTTAATAAAAACAGATGCGCATGGTGAGGATAACACGACTAGTTTGTTGATGTAATCCAAGCCAGCCAGAACCACAGTGAAATTACACCAATTAAGCCACATTTGAGTTTAAATATCCAGCTTCATTTTTTTTTACCTGCAATCATGCTGTCGGTGGTGGCGATTCGGTCCAGCACTAGTTGGATGAGCCCCACTTGGGTGCAGGCCTGCAGGTTGCGGACACTCTTTTTGAGGATGGCGGTGAAGATGCTCCAGATCTCAGCCTGACACGTGGGTTCGCACTGGTCCAGTAGCTCCACCGTGCACACAATACTCTCCGGCTCCTGAATTATGAAGTTCATCTCCAGGTCGAACTGGCCACCTACCAACTGTAGAGCAGGAAAAATAAATAAAAGTCACACTTAAAGCAAAAAAGGTGTTGTTGTTCAGCTGGTGCATTGAAATGGGAATGGAAAATACAAGCATCTCAATAAACATAAGAGTGATATCAGTACATGGGTCTATATAGGGAAAAAGAGTTCAGCCTTCAGATAAAACGGCTCTATGTGTCATTTCCGTTTGATCCATTAAGAATCAGATGAGTCTTTAAACAGACTAGTGCGAGTTTAGTTTAATAGGACATGGAAATGCTATTAATCTGAAGGTTTATACATTGCCATTTGCAGTCCTTCTTCAGTACAGACTCCAAGACGTGAGTAAAAAAAAAAAAAAATTCACTGGACCAATGGCCTACTTGATCACTGGATCAAGAACAAAAATTACTCTTTTCAGTTCTGAAATGAACAAGCAAGGTAGTAGAAATTCTTTATTTAAAACATGCAGCCCTGCGATTGTTAGTTTGGGTAGTCCTGCTCAAAATTCTGTTCAAGTCAGCTAGAGAAAATACTAAATCCTGTGTTTTAGTGTCACCTTGATTGGACAATGTGCATTGCTAGTCAGACTGTGGCGCCTGTTCACACTGCTCAAGAAAAGGCTCCTAAATTCAACTCAAAGATTGCAGTTGGCATTCCTTTGCAGCATGACAATTCAGAGTTGATTGATGATGACAATAATATAATCCTTTAATGAAATCCACAAAGTAAAAGGGACAAAGAATATTTCACTTTGTTGAGTATGTGAGACCTATTAGCAGGTGATAAATTATTCATCCGACCCGCGGCTGTCCAAAAGCTTCAAAGGTCAAGGGAAAAGACAAGGCTGTTTGTCGGACCGCAGCATAGACACATGAATACACCTAAAGCAGTTGTGCCACAGATGAAACAAGGCTAAGGTCAAACATCAGACAATGCTAAAAGAATTATAAAACTCTTTCAAATTAGATGTGGGGAAAATAAACAACAACTTTAATTCCTGATGGAAACTGGATGGTAAACTCATCAATCTCGTGACAGATGTGCTTGTATATTTTCAGGTCAAACGTGAAAGGAATCCAACATGGAAATATATGGCTTCATTGTGTGAAATATACTGTTAAAGTGAATGCCGTGTTACGTTTGGTATTGTATAATTCTCACCGATGCAGCCCCCTAATTGGTCAAAATTAATTGAAATCCTGGTTTAGTTATTCTCCTCCAGCAGATCTTACTGGTCTTAGTTGGTCTTAGCTGATCTTAGCTGATCTTACTAAGTTCGCCATTACCATTCGGTCGGTCTGTATCTGGAAGTCCCACGGGATCTTCGCAATCTCATTCTCCACCACCTTGGGGTTTCCAGCCCCATACTCTGCACAGATGTTTCTGTACACTATGCCAGCCACTTGGTTATGGCTTTCCATGTGGGCCTTCCCTGCCAGCATCTTGCACCCTGCAGTTATGTGTTGTATTGTTTCAGGTCCCTCTTTGCACAACCAACATATATACTGTATTATACGTATAATTTTTTCTTTTTAACTTTTTATTCCTAAAATTTTGTTCTTTGACATTGCAGTTCTTGTGGCATTAGATTAGATCCCAGGCCTGTAAAAGCACTACAACCTAAGAAATACAATAATATAATTTAATTCATGATACCCAAAGAGATGGCTCCCATGACCCGTCTTGTAAAACCAATTTGATCCTCAGTTGAACCGTATGGCCGAGGAGTGATGTGCTTAGAGTCTGGGACTATATTGTACATCCCATAACTGTCACAATTTGTCACACCTTAATAGTTGCAGTGACATTTTTATTATTGCCCTCTGCCCATTACTGAAAGATAAGGAAAATAGCAGCGCTCCCGACAAATTAATAATATGAGGGAGGGTGTGTGGAGTGGATGGGGAAAATGAAAGATAAAATTAGGTTAGTGATAGATGTGATAACAATGTGTCAGCAGGAGAGCAGAACAAGCCTGGCAGACGGCAGATGCTCCACATTTTAACCTTGTAACATCATTTTTTTAATAATAATTTTTGTGGTTCATTTTTTACTTACAGAACAATAGTGCTCTGTGTGAGGGGTCCAGCTTTTCTCATGTTCCTGCTTTGCCTGGAATGCTCCTCCGTCTGACATTAAGATTGCAATCTTGTTCTTGGTGTGAATAATTATTGATTTGTATTGCTTTCAATATGGGTCAAGTTGTGTGATTTGGATCTGGATATAATTTCTCAAAATGCATGTTTCCCACAACATGACAAGGTCTGGGTGATCGATTTAAAATAAAGTAAATAAATAAAAACTGTATAGTAAGATGCCGCAAGAAATATGCATTATATTTGTTATTTCAAGCTTTAGAATGTTAAATATTATCGCATGTAGAAAATATATGATGAAACAAGTATGAATGGTAAAGTATGCAAGGATGGTTCTAAAAAAAAAAAAAAAAAAACACTCCCAGTGTGTTTTTGATGAGGGAACAATGATGCAACAGTTACAAAATGAAAAGTATAGTACATAACAGAGATACTTTAACCGATCAAATTAGACATTTAAGCTAATTTGTACATTTAAGCTAATTTGTGCATGTAAGCCAAACATTATGAAAGGTGAATGAAAAGGGTAAAGACAGAAGCAGTATGTCCCAGCCTCTGGTCTTTCCCCAAAACAGTGAGTTTAGAAGGAAAATAGGTCGTCCTCTTCAACCCCCATGATCTGCGTCTCTCAATGTTAATACATATGCTGAAAATTGAGAAAGATTGAGATTGTAATGCCTCAATCTTTTAAGACCAGTGAGTAGGCCGTTACAGTACTCTAACCTACAGCAGACAAATGCATGGATAAGAATCTCCAAGTCTGCTTCAGGCAATGTGTTTTAGATGGTAAAAAGGTGCTGATGTGACTGCTAAATTTAAGTCTTATTACCCTAAGATTTCTGACCTAATTTGAAGGTTTAGAGACTGGAGGTGACAGATAATGCCCTCTCTTTGTTTATGGCATTAGAATTAAATGTAGTAATTGTGTTATAGGAGAAATATTAAAGTAAAGGCCTTCTGTGTCTGTCCCCCCCTTCCCCCTCTGAATGTATGAGGGCAGCTGCTGAGCCATGTGCAAATATTAGTACAAAAACTGGAGCCACGCCAACCGAAGAACATGGAGAATTGTCCGACTTTGAAATGATTGACTATTTAATTAGAATGTTTGTTCTTTCTAAATTATTGACAAACATTGTGTCAATGAACTACTGCAAAGATTTCCTGGTATAGAGATTGTTTACGACTGAATGAGGGTCATCTATTTTTCGCTTTTGTGTCTGAAAAACTGATCTAACGATTTGACAAATAATAACGCACATCATTTTGAAAACATGAGGTAGACTATTCCGTTGAAAGATTTACCAATGTTTACCAATTTTCACCATAGTAGGGGGTTGAAATGTTAGGTACCGGTACTCCCCACAACTACTACCTTCCCTTGGAGCAAAAACAGCTTCGAGTCCAGGTGGAACACTTTCAATTCAAGGGATTCTCTGTCCATTAATGCACAGTCCTTTGTGTAGACTTTGGAAAAAGTTCGATAAAGTTCTTACTTCTAGATGTCTGATAGGTATTAGCTGATATCTCACTTCTCTGTGGACTAACTTATATAAACTGGCTGTTGGATGGCTCAGATGGCAGCAGCTCGTTGCTAATGGTACCACTTTTCCACATAGAGTACATGATTTATGGCTCTGACAAAGAAGGAAAGTCACTCATCCATCAGAGTGCACTGAACAAGGTGCTGGAAAACCAAGTGGATAGAGATGGAGTAGCTCTAATGCTGACACACCTGGTGCACAGATCTGGCTGTAGGTAAACAATAAATGTATGGATTGCCTAAATTATTATATATCTCTGTTTAGACCAGATTTAGGGCGATAACTTTGATAACAATATAATATAATATATCAACCATAAAACAACCCCAAAAGAGACAATTATAAAGCTGACAACTCTCCAGTTATTGTGATAGTGAGCTTGGAAAATAGTTCCGGTTCCACAAGTGCCAGTGGGCGTTTGGAGCAGGTGTTCCGCCATAGAGAGCACACACCTCCAGCTGTTCTGAAGTTAGCAGCAGACACCAGATCCTGACTGGTGCCTGTGCTACCTCCAGGCTCATCTGAATTAATCATTGCTGAGTGACTGACCAGCACTGGGCCAGAAAAGAGCAAAAACAGTCTCATGGACTACTTCACCACATGCACATCCAGACTGTACCACTGAGGGAGAAAACTAATAGGTTCAATCTTAAGGTGAAGCTAAACTCTTGCTAGTCCAATAACGCAAACAAACAAACAAAAATGTTGATGGGACTGGTGCATACAATGCTGCAGGAAAATCCTTATGAGTGCAAACCCTTTTTCATTTGTCTTTATCATGAAAAGTCATCTTGAAACAGCAATAATTAATTAACCACAAAGTGTAAAAATATACAAAATGAGTTGAATATATATAAAAGAAAGGGCTGAGCTCAGGCCCCTTTGCAGTTTGCCTATCAGGCTCAGCTTGGAGTGGTCCATACTGTCATCTACCTGCTGCAGCGTGCTCACTCACACCTGGACAGTGTTAAACGCTCAGTGAGAGTCATGTTCTTTGATTTCTCCAGTGGCTTTAACACTATTCAGCCCTTTCTGCCGAGTGAGAAGCTGCTCGGGATGGGTGTCAGCTCCTCCATGGTTTTCTGGATTGCTGACTACTTGTCTAGCGGGGACCATCCTGTCTGTGGTCAGCAATGTAGGCACTGTCCTGTAACAGTTCCTGTACACTCTGTACACCTCTGATTTCCAGTACAACTCCGGGTCCTGCCACCTGCAGAAGTTCTCTGATGACTCTGTGATGGTGGGGTTAATCAGAAATGTAAGTAAGAAGTAGTAGTAGTAGTAATCTTTATTTATACAGTATACCGCCTTTTCACTGCACATCGGAGTCTCAAAGCAGTTTACAATTGTGATTTTTGGGAGTGGGGGGGCCAGTATAGGAGGCACATGCCAGACCTGTTGTACATATTTTTAGTGGTAGGGGAAACCGGAGCACCCGGAGGAAACCTACGCAGACACAGGGAGAACATGCAAACTCCACTCAGAAAGGCCCTGGTCCGACCGGGATTCGAACCCAGGACCTTCGTGCTGTCCACGGACCGTGGTGTCCACTCAATGTCCTGTAATGTCCTGTACTCCAGCTCCAGCTCCAGGAGCTGCTCCAGGAGCTGGAGTACAGGACATTGATTTCTGACTTTTAGTGCCATCCATCAATCCATTTCCTTCCCCTTAATCCATTTCTGGGTCGGGGGGGTGGCAGTCAGAGCTGCACCCAATACACATAGCACCAGCCCCTCACTTCTGCAGGTGGTGAGTCCACAGGAGCCTTGATCTTTCAGCGAGGGCTTCAGGTAAAGTGGGGTTAAGTGTCTTGCCCAAGGACACAATGACAGCAGACATCAGAGGGAGTGGTGAAATAGGTCTCATGGTGGGCCCAAAGGCCAATGCTCTACCAACTAGGCAAGGCAAGGCAAGTTTTTTGTATAGCACAATTCATACATCCAACAAAGCCACTGTCGCCCACTTTGTTGAGTGGTCCGAAGCTAACCAGCTAATCCTGAATGTGGACAAGACCAAATAGCTGGTCAGGAGGAAGAGGACACCAGTAGAGCCCATCACCATCCAGGGTAAAAAGGTGGAGATGGTGGACTGCTACAAGTACCTGGAGTCCACATGAACAGCAGACTGGACTAGAAGAAGAACTCCAATGCTGTGTACAAGAAGGGCATGAGCAGACTCCCACGTGTGCAGTAAACTGCTGGAGATCTTCTACCAGTCTGTGGTGGCCAGCGCCCTTTTCTATGCTGTGGTCTGCTGGGGGAGCAACACCACCATTAGGGACCTCTCCTGGATTGACAAGCTGATCCGTAAAGCTGGACAGGTTATTGGCTGTCAGCTGGAGACATTTACAACAGTGAGACAGAAGGTCACTGGAAAAACTGCTCTCCATCATGAACAATCCAACACATCCACTCCACCGGACTATAGAGGGGCAATGGAGCTCCTTCTCAAACAGACTCCCACAGCTCCTCTGCCACAGTGAGCGGTACAAGAGCACATTCATGCCTCACTCCATCCTGTTATTCAACAAGTCACCGCTCTGTGACAGATAATACATCTAAACAAACTTCAAGTTCATCTGCTTTGTCCAATATATATTGTATATAAACAAATCTTAAGTGTTTTCTCACAATATCACCTTATCTTATTATTATTTTATTGTTGTTTTTAGTTTTTATTGTGAAATACTATGCGGGCTACTGTGACAACAAAATTTCCCTTGTGGATCAATAAAGTCTGTCTGTAGCAAAAAAAGTGTACAGATGAAAAATATGGAACGATAAAATGGAGTAGGAAAGAGGAGCACACAGCACAAGATAAGTGAACAATAGCTATACTAATTAAAACAAAACAAAATCTCTAACTCTAGCATCAATAACAAGAAGAAAATCTCAATCTTGAAAATAATAATAAAAGGAAGTGTTCGAGTTTTACATTATATAAAGTTCTCCAAGACGACTGCAGTTGAGATTGAGCTATAAAAATATAAATAATTGAATTCAATTTGTTGTTAATCGATACATCAATATATCAATTATTGTTGTGACAGACCTAGTGAACATAATGCAAATTCAACATCACTTTTCTACCCCCCCTGACAACCCCTGACAACTGGGTAGAACACAATGTTTTACTGACAGCAGCCTGATATTTGAGTGAAAGGTCAATCTGCTCTTCAGTGCTTTTCATAAAAGGCAGAGACAATGGACTAGCTCACCACAGAACTGTTACAGCGGCTGACCACACTTTCACCACACACTATACCGCATCGGCCTACTTCTCTATACCTCCTGTAACCAGATCCTTTTTAAGCCACACGCAGATATTCTTCTTCAAACGTTATCACAGAGGCTTGACATGATGATGTGACAGGATAAATCTGGGTGGGTCTGGCAGAATTCCCCACAGAGCCAACACTGCAGATGGTAATGAGGATGTTTAAAAGATTGACATTTATTAAACAAAACCAAAAAAACGTTAGGAACATTCAAAATCACAATGTGTAATCATTAGTGTGAGAGCGATCGCTGGGTCGCCATGGCACCTGCCTGTCAGAGAGAGGGCTATATTAGGCTCAGGCTGAAGGGTTTTTTGCCTCTTTGCTGAATATATCCATAATTTTAAAAAAGACAAAAAGGAAATGTTTATTTATAATAGTACTTTGCTTTTATGTTTTATTCAAAACATGTTACAATGGTCACATGCACACATTTAAAAGCTTTCAAGACTTGACACTGTGAATTAACGGAGTCTAGTCCTTATATTAATTATGGTTCCAACTCCTGGTTGTGTAATCAAAAACATGTTTTTCAATGCGATGCAGTGGTTTATAATTGTGTCTCCCCCATTAGACTATGTTGGCCCTTCTGCAGATAAAGTTTCTCATGATTGAACAATCTATTCTAGTCATGCAGTAAGAAAAAGTCATTGTTTACGTACAACATCAGTCACATTCGTATCAGGGTGAAACCATAGAAAGAAGGCGATTCATTTAGAAAGTGTTGGTCGTAGAAATAAGAAATGGCCTGAGACTTCAAAACATATGCTTACTGCGGTGAAGATAATGGGGAACATGGACACAGACACGCATCACTGCACCAGACATAGCTCAGAGTGAAAATGTGGACTTGTCATCATGATAATTCTGCCGAGATACACAATTGTTCTGTTGGCAGTTTTAGGGACAGCTGAACAACAATGGGGGAAAAAGATTTTTAAAAGTTTGTTCCATGCAATACATGTTATTTGCTTGCAACAAACTCAATAAGCAGCACGCAGATTATCAAAGATAATTAGGGTTTGAAAGTACTGCGACAGAGGCATAGGGTCAGAGAGTGTTTGGGCATGTGTGTGTCTTGGTATTGCTTTTTAATTCTTCTAATGCATGCCATCATTATTGCATAGCATTTTGCTGAATGGATTATGGGGTTTTGAAATTATGTATGCTTTTGCTTCATCCAACATTTTTGTACTTGTTATTTGTTTGATTATAAGGATGTATGTAAAAATGTGCTGCGCAAGTTAAAAAATAAACTAAAAAACAACTTCTAGGGGATGATAGTCCCTTTGCATCTATTCATCCCAAATATTACAAAAGCGACTTGCATTATAGGACTCCCAACAGGTCAGCCAGACAATAAGACATACTTTGAACCAAACAGGGATGAACAGGGCAAAAGTTCAAGTGAAGAGGCTCCGAGCAGAGAGGAAACAATATTTACCTGACACGGTGCAGTGCTTGCATTTATTTAACCGGACAACTTTGGGCCCAGCATAGAAACCATAAGAGAAATATTAACGGTGATGGCAAGGTAAAGGGTGGTTACCAATGAATTCAGGAGATTAATATGAATCAATATGATTTATTATTATTATTAAAGAATATCCCTATAACATACATATGTGACATACATAAACAACAATAAAAACAAGAAATAGATCAACACTATATACAGTAGTGGGGGAGTACTTTGAAAATGCATTTAGTTACAAGATATCAACTGAATACCTAATATGAAATGTAATTTGTAATTGTCCCATTGTATTTAATATTGGGGAGTATACTAATGTAATGTTTTATTCATTCACTATAGTGTGTATGCGTGTGTAAAGAGCCATTAGTATTACGGTATTCTAAGCTAAACAAGTCCTCAATGCTGCTTCTAGAACGAGAGAGTTGCCTGAGAAAACAAGATAACACTATTCCGTCTACAGTGTCAAGCGGAAAACGTAAATTAGAAGAGAATTCTGGAATTGATGCCAAGGCTTGATAAAGTTAGCCAGGAAAATGTACCCAACCCATTTTTATCAAACCTTTTCTAAACAAAATGTAGAGTGATAATAATTGCACCACTAAATCCAAGTCTGTCACGATGCATTGGCTGCAGAGTGGCTGTTATTGTTCATTTAAGGAAAAGGCTTGTCAGGAAACGCTGCTTGTCTCCATCTTTGGAGGAGGAAAAGAACAACGTGGGTCAACTTGGTTCAATACAGTGGTCCTCCTTAAATTTAAAAGCGCTAATGTGGCCACTGTCAGAATGAGACTTTGACAGCAGGAACAAAGAACTAATTTATGTGACAGTACTTTTCGGCTCGCTGAAGAAGATAAGGAGGCTCCTGGGCTGTTAAAAATAGAAACTGGATCAAACGGAGGAATAAGATGTTTCTCAAGTATCTCCAGGCAGGAAAAGTGTGAAAATGACTAGATTTTTTTTTTCTGGGTTTTTTTTCTGTTTTTTTACAAAAGACTGACCAGCTGAAATCTCCAACATATTAATTCGTAATTTCGGTATAGCCCTGCAGTCGTGTCGCTGCAGGGCTATACTGGGTGTGTGACCCATTTTCTATTATCCAATGACCAATTATTTTTTAACAAAACAGAATACATCTATGGATGTTAATGGGTAGGCTCAAAAAAGAGAAGAGAAAATATAATATAATACCAAGATATCCAGTATTCTAAAGGGTTATTCTGAGGTAGAGCTTTAGAAGCATTTGTACTTGGTATTGGTTAAATAAAATGAAATGGTAGGGCTGGTATTATAAACATTTAAGAAAACATTTAATAAAATATACATATACACAGTGGGGCAAAAAAGTATTTAGTCAGCCTCCGATTGTGCAAGTTCTCCAACATAAAATAATGACAGAGGTCTGTAATTTTTTGCTGATTTGTGAGCGCATAGTTTAATCCACTACACCACCGATTCGCACAGTAAATCATTCTGAAGAACGGACTCGAACCACAAAATTTTGCATCACACGTAAACTTTTATCAGCTGTCTCAATTGTTCAAAGGCGTCCCGATATAAATCCTCGTTTCAGTCTTTGTTTTGTCATTAATTATTTGAGAGTCATAACAAGACCTTTTTTAGTTCTGTGGCCACATGTTATTTTACCACTGAGATTAGTGAGCCGCGCGGAGTTCTGGCAACCCGATCACGGACTTACATGACACTTCCTGATTGGCGAAACGGCGGAGGGTAGGACATCAAAATCAAAACAATAACAACTTTTACGGGTCGTAAAACTAATTTTGATAATCAAATATCTCGGCTGAACTACTGTTATCAGTTAACGATGTATTCGAAAAGAGCATGATTTAATAAAGCCTTTTGAAATATGGGGGCCATTTAATGATGACTTGACATGTAAATATTACATACTGCTACTTTAAGGAAAGAATGAATGGGGCCATGTATCGTGAGATTTTGAGCCAAAACCTCCTTCCATTGACTTGAATTTGTTTTATTGACCAAATACTTATTTTCCACCATAATTTACAAATAAATCCTTTAAAAATCCTACAATGAATTCCTGGATATTTTTTTCACATTCTGTCTCTCACAGTTGAAGTGTACCTATGATGAAAATTACAGACCTCTGTCATTATCTTAAGTGGGAGAACTTGCACAATCGGTGGCTGACTAAATACTTTTTTGCCCCACTGTATACACTATAACACATGAAAAAAAATCCACTGACCAAACAGACCCAGTCAGCTTTGGGGATCGGTGTTATTATGTTAAGTAGTAACGGTAACAGTTCAGAGATCCTGTCAATCCAAAAAGTTTTCTTTTAATATTGTAATGGTGCACTGCTCTGCCTGCCACACATTCTTCCCATGGTGCACCTCCCAGATGGAGCCTGGTACCACAGAAATCCGATAAAATTCAAAGAAATTCTATGTGTTTTTGTATAGCTCTAAATCACCACAGCAGTTGTCTCAAAGGACTTTAAAAGTTTCTCAATTCCTCAACAGATCAGAGAATCAAACCGTTCGAACAGAGGAAAAGGGCAGCCAGATATCCCACAGAATAAGTTTGAAATTATAAATATTGCAAATGTTTCCGAATGACAAAAAGCTTAGAACAAAATATCAATCTGTGCGGTGAAGAAAAGAGGAACAATCTCAGGGGGCCACTTGTTTGGTTTACTATGGAGTTATTCAGGAAGTGCAGAACATCCTGCTGTGGTAAACAAACCGCAGAAGTCTGACGGATTGGGCGAGTGACTAAAGTGAGGTACATATGCTTGTCTAAGGCCCCGTTTTTAGATGGAGGCGCTGCGCAGACGCTGCAAAGCAATTAACAAAAACGCCAAAGGCTCCTGCGCAGCGTTTAGATGAGGCGTGAAAACAATGTAGTTCTTGCGCCCGGCCAGTAGTGGGCAGACGGACTTTACAACACGACACACACGACCCCCAGCCCCCCCAGTAGTATATTCACTTCCTCAACCACATCCTCCTCAAACCACCGCAAATACGTAAAAGGATGCACCAACATCATTCTGCATTTAAAGCTGCACTAACTGACTTTGGGATTTTGAAGCCGCGGACCCGCTGGCCTCGCTCTTTCTGCTCCCCCCCCCTTCACCCACGAAGCTATCGCCCCCCCACACACACACTGTTGTTGACGGAGCTAGCGTCTCCCAATATGGATAATACATGGATATGGATTTGCACGTGGATGGCGTGACCATAGAACGATAGAACCGGGAAGCGCGGAGGAACAGGACTTTCTTTTGGATGGCTGTTTCGCTGTGTAAGCAGTAACCGGTGAAGACGAGGGAGCTTCAGGTTAGCTCCTCGGCTTGTTGTGCTAACTCAGCTGTCTATGCTAACGGACCTGTAGATTTCTCAAGAAAGTGGGGGCTAGTGGTCCGCTGTGATTGGTCACAATCAGAGACCCGAAACACATTCTCTTCCTTGTTTCATCAAAACTCGATCTAAAATATAATGTCACGCCAGCACAATCCTGCGCTAATTATTCTTCAAAAGGACGTATATCCCAATGCACTACATGGACATGGATAGCATTTTCGTAATGAATACAAAAATAAAGTCAGTTAGTGCAGCTTTAACAGCAGCTGCAAACTGAAACTACAGCTTTGCGTGGAGAAGAAAACTCTGTGTAACCCTCGAAGCATATGGAGCTAGTTAGTGTACCCGCCTCTAGAGATGCACCGATCCAGCTTTTTTACTACCAATACCAATACCAGAGCTATGGGTTTCTGCCGATACCGATATTGACCGGTACTGGAAATGATCATGCTAAAATGTATTTAATAATTGAACTCTTCGTTCAAGTAACTGCAAAAGCAGTGGATGAACTAAAGCGCTAAACTTTCCAGATAAAAATGGATTCAACATAAATGTGCAATACTGCAACTATAAAGAGCTGCTCAATGTTCACATTAACCATTCCAACACTGATACCTTATACATTTATTGAATATAAATGTACTTATATTAACTGTGTTTGAATAAATAAACAAAACAAACAAAACACGCTGCATGAAAATGTAAATAAATAATAGTACCGTAGCTTTAACTAGATTTCAGATATGTATTTGGCGACGGCATGTACCTGGGTTCCAAATGGTCTATGGGGCTGCGAGCCCAAACTGATGAACTCCAACACTTTCGGGTTGTTGCTGAAAAGCTTTTTGTGACGCTGCGTCAGTGTCATCTATGTCTCGTTGTTTTCACGTAATCTCCTTTCGATGCAAAAACTCCCCATGCTGTTTCTCGTGGTGCTTAGTCGTGTTGTATTTCGCTATTTTACCGCCGCATGAACAACGCTGATCCTGGCTGGGATTAAGTCCTTTGATAATATGGTTCTGTATTTACAACACCCTTTTGTGTCTCCTTTAACATTATTTAAATACCTTGACATTAATATGACTACTTACAGCACCCCAAAAAATGTTAGTGTTCAATACTTGTGGCTTTATTATAGTTAAAATTATGTTAGAATTTTTTGTTGAAAAATAGTCAAAAGTGGTTGATCTGAAGTGCACTGTCTTAATGTTAATGTCTAGTCACGTGTAGCATTGATTAAAAATTGGTTTCATTTGAATTTGTTGTGCTCACCACAGATGCACCCAAGCCTACATTGTGTTGAGATGACCACATCAGCCAAGCACTTATGTCTGTGGTGACCTTCTGTGGACAGCCCACGCATGTCATTTAAGGTGTATGACGGAGTCAAGGTGAAAATGTCAAAATTGCAGTCAGTGACATCATAATTTCATCAAGGTTGTTAAACCGTAACCTGCACTGAAAGTTGGCAGAGAGGAATCTTGAGTATAACATGTAAACACCTCGTGGGGAAAGAAGAATGGGAAGCTCAAAGGTGATATTTGCTGAGTAGTCCAAGCACCACAGGTCATAATTTTAATTAAAAAAAGAATAGACCCACATTAGACGGCAAGAGGATATTAAAGTTGGCTGGTAAAAACTGGTATACAAGAACAGAGTTGTGGGTCATTGCCATTACACCATTAGCAGTACATTTATAACTGGATAAGCTATTGATTCAAATGATAACTGGCTATTTTTGCCAATCATTACATTGATTTATGTTATCGTTAAGATATTACGGCAATAAACTTGAATAATCAATATACTGTGCTACCAGGTTTGACAACAACAAAATATAACTGAAAAGCCATCTGGCCAGTGATGATTATTGCAAGACTAACACGTATTGCGCAGTGCTACAGTTTTTGCGTTGGAAACACACAAATGTGTACTGTCCATTTCCCCTGTGGCCGGTGTATTCCTTCCAAAGTCTACCTTTGTGCCACAAAGCAGGAGCTATGCCTGTGAGAGATGGCTAATGGCTGTTTATAGTTTAAACAATAGACCCACAGATGTAGGTCAGGAAATATCTCTGGCTCTGGCAGCAGTAGCGACAGCACAGAAGCGACACTGAGGAAGGGACCAGGCGTAAACAAGAGCTATGAAAGTTAGCAAAAGAGATGAGCAAACACGACTTCCAGCAAAGACAACAAAAGAGTTATCAGTTGAGCTGATACTAGTTTCCCACACAGTCTTTGCACACTAAAATTACATTTTGTAAGCCTAGAAAATGGTGTTAGTAGTCCACAACAGGCCAGATACCAAGCAAACATAATGCTGTATAGCTATGTACATCCAGCTAATAATAATATGCAAGTGTAAAGTATTTTTTTATGAATTTACATCACAAATCTGCATTATTTTTTTTTATGTTTGAGCAATAATTTACCCATAATTCAAACTTTAAAATAACAACGTTATAAAAACAGATGTTTTGAGATTTCAGATTAAAAGTAAAGTTGTATATGATAAGCAATAATGCATGAAATAATAAGTGATGGGCATAAGTGAAATGCATAAAAACAAAAAGCTGACACAAAAAGGCCTAGCAGACAGTCAGATTCACACAGCTTAATGAGCCTGGTTCATTGGTCTGTATGTGCTCTCCTTTAATCAGCACAGGACACATGAACAAACCCAAATCATAAGTCCAAAAGCATTTCCCTTTGCCAAGTGCATGCATACAGGAACCGCGCACTCAGGCAGAATCCACGAGCACATGTGCCGGTATGGAGGGCATGTGGGGAGAGGCACCACAGGAGCAGAAAAGGACACAGCAAGAAGGTCCTCCGCAGTAAACACTTATGGAGACTAGGGTTGCCACGATTTCAAATTTCCGAATCACGATCATGAATATTGCGATTTTACGATTACTCACGATTCAGAAACTTTTTGCTGAAAAACGATAAGTGGAGAAATTAAAGGAGCAGTATGTAAAAATTTGGCCAAAAGTGGTACTGCAACCTTTCTGGAACCATAATAATTGAATAGGAGTTTTGTCAACAACAAATCTATAACAAACACCTTTTCACAAAGGCCCCGATAGAAATACTAATTTTATCAATTTATTGTTTTGTTATGAATGATTTGAGAATCATAACAACACCTTTTTAGTTCTGCGACCACATATTACTTTACCAGTGAGATTAGCTCGACACAGTGAGTTCTGGCAACCCAGATCACGGACTTTCTGATTGGTAAAAAATCTTACATACTTAAAGATTATCATATAACATTTTACCCCATTTTATGGTATGTATTAAATAAAAAAATATATATTTATGTAAATAGCTGAACATTATAGATGTATAATAAGTATACAAATTTTCATATAAAAAATAAATACAGGAATTTATATAGCCTAATTGTTTAGTAGTAGAAGTAGTAGTCATCATCATAGTTGTAGTCCATATGTCTGTATGTCCACATTTGTTTTGTTGACTAAGGATACGTGCTACTGTCACTTCCAGAGCGGCTCGCAGTACACATGCGACCGGCTCTAGAACATTCACTTTCACATATGCAGAATCCTTTGCATTAATGTGCTCCCCGAGATTGTTTTGCCAATTATATCTGAACCTTTGGACAACTTTATGGACAATGATGCAGTTATATTATCTTGACTTGGATATACACTAAAGGATGATTATGACACCTTGCCAAAACCTTACTGTTAACCTACTGCAGGCTTTTATAATCGCGATTATAGTAATACCGGTTAATCTCTGCAACACTAACGGAGACACACCACTCACGCTGGATTTGACAGTTATTTTGCGGACAATCAACACACACACACACTTGCAGACATGGCTTATTTTATAGATAGATGCTATAGATTCTTCAGAATTTATTCAAAATACTGTTGCTAAGCAGATGAAAAACAGGCATACCAAGTAAATATAGATTATCAACCATAAAATGAGTCAAAGCATCTGCAATAAAAGTCTGGCAGAGAAAGATCTAGCTTGATATGAAATTCCTTCACAAGTTATAATAAGCTTTCTTCGTTTATCTCTTCATATAGTCAAAAAGCTTTGACGGGATTTGACTGATTTCAAGTAAAAAATTCAGGTTATTTGAGCTCTGAAAAGGCATAACAATATAGAAAACAAAAACCGTTCTATAAATTCAACAAAACAACTTCAGCAGGCAGACTTTTGCATTTGTATCCAACATTGTTAAAAGCCCCAAAGTGAGAAACAGAAAGTCAACTGGGCCTGAGGGTTTGTGGACACACCACCCATCGTTCCTCCTGCTTCCTGCAGAGTGTGGGTAGCGCAGCAGGCTTAAGTGCGGCAAAAATGAGAGCAGGTTACATTCATGCCTTTCAAAGTTAACCACTGACTCAAATGGTGCAGGGAGTCAAACATTTACCAGCCACCGCCACACATATTACCATGAGCAGCCCATGTACTGTTGGACGGAAACTTACGTCTGCACACAAACATATTTACGCAGTCCCTGGTACTAAAATATTAAAACTGTATTACCGTAAAGAGAGTAATATTGCATCGTTGTAAAATTGGATGCGTGTATTTTGATGTTATTCGAACTGGGAGAAAAGTACAGCCTCATTAATTATGTAGGCTGTTGGTTTCTCAAATAGTCAGATCTATGCGTTTTAAAGCCTGGAACTGAAAAGGACATGCATTAACTTGGTGTCATCACTTTTACATAACGACTGGGTTCACTGAGCATAATTGTTTGTATTCATTTATATAGATGCAATTAGAGGAAACCTTTTCAACTAGCGCGTCTTCTTCGGCCCAAAATAATGAAGCATTCAAAGTCATGACAATTACTGTACATTGCATTATCCAATGTAAAAAAAATCGTGTCTTTATGAGAAAAGAACAGAAAATTGAATAGTTAAATTAATTGTCAAACAGCATATAGGATAATGCTGTAGGTCACAGGTGTTAAAGTCAAGGCTCGGGGGCCAGATCTGGCCCGAGAGACCATTTCCAGTGGCCCTTGAGATGATTTCAAATTACTATATAAAATTAATGGTAATAGGCGACAATCCATAACCGTTTAATTCCATAAGAAATGTCAAGCCAACATGTCATTAGAAGTTAGTATTGTTATGTTGTGTTTTTTACAAGTCTTCAATTACGTTTCTTCTTAAATATATGAAGGAAGATTTCCCAATTTTCTTAGGAAAGAACCGCCCTCTCCACTTTTTGAACAAAACTCTCTGGTCTTATTTGACGAGCACAAATCACCAGAATGATGGACAATTAGGAGGACCAATAGTCTCGATGATTCACCCAAAAGTAGAAAATCCTCCCATATACCTTCAATATTTGGTCCATTTTTGGTTCAGTCCACATGAACTGAACTAATTCTAATCAGAAAAGAATGTCCAATCCAACGAATGTGAAACAAGTCATTTATTTAGATACCTTCATATTCCAAAAAAAAGTATTAAATGAAACCCACTTGGCCCCTGACCAGCTCTTTCTTTTTTTATTTGGCCCTCAACCAAAATAAGTTTGACACCCCTGCTGTAGGTGATATTGAAATTGTCATTTTATATTCAGATTTGCCACATTTGAGAATATGTATTTGGCCCAGAAGTCATTATGAAGTTAATGTGTAGTGTATTCTATATAAAAAAAATTAAACAGAATAAGGATGAAAAATAATACAAAAGCTAAAAGGCTAAATATATAATATAATATATATATATATATATATATATCTATATATATATTATAATTATAGGCAATCCTCCATTTCCAGGAAATAATTCAAGCAGTAAATTGTATTAGCTAACACTGCTGTTGATATTCATAAGAAAACTTGAGGGGGAAATGATGACACAACAAAACAAATCTTGCAAGGTGAGCAGACGGACAAGCCCAGGGAGCTGTGAGTGGGGAGGGTCCGCTGAAAAGTACCACATTAAACTTTTCAGCAGACTCATGACGCCATCTCCCCTCCTGCTGCAAGTGCACAGAACACACTAAAGTCGGCTGGCTCAGGGCTCACAGTCACAGAGGCTGTCAAATCCACTGCTGCCAGTCACTCCAGGCCCGTAATCGTCACCAAATCCACAGCTCCAATTAAACCTAATGTCAGTCAATGGGAATTATAACCGGGAAGACAAAATTAGCAATAGCGGAATAGTAGGGCCAGCTTTAGTTGGATGATAACTGCATTTTGAGGCATAATCTTAAATTGACAAATACTTCTCCCAAGAGCATGGCAGCTTATAAACATCTCTGTATAACGGGCTGATCCTGTATTACGTCTGAGTAAGGCTGGCTAAAAAATGAATAGGCCGGTCTACTAATAATCATACACAAAAAGTCATCATTGCTGACATTATTATGCAACATTGTACAACAAAATTACTGAACACTGCTGACCTAACCTCCCATGTCTTGTCTGTGCAATTTGTCAGAATGTGCAATATGCTGCACATGTACAATAGCATCACATACTGCTAACATTTACAGTAGTTTTGTGAATATTTAAACCCACAGAGCTATTTACTTCAATGTAGAACAAATTTATCCGATTTATCAATAGTTGTAACTTGTATACTTAGGGGCGACAGTGGCTCAGTTGGTAGAGCATTGGGTTCGAGCCCACCATGAGACCTTCTCCAACAACTCCCACTGATGACTGCTTTCATTGTGTCCTTGGGCAAGACACTTAACCCCCTGTTGAAAGATCAAGGCTATGCCATGGAGCTGCCATCTTCCTGTGGACTCACCACCTTCAAGAGGATCAGTGAGGGGCTGGTGCTATGTGTACTGGGTGGCATCTCTGGCCAACCCCCCGACCCAGAAAAGGGGTAGAAAATGGATGGATGGATGTATACTTCTGTTCATTAAAGCAAATAACTTCAATTATCACTTATAAAAGTAAAAATTACTTTGCACTAGAGTAAGATTTTAAGTATAGATTGGCGCTATTCTTAAAATATAGTTATTTATTTAGCGTTTGTGTGCTCTTCATGTTGCGTAACTTGATGATGCAACACTGAAATGTATTCACTGTGGGAATAAGGATCTCTAAATGTTAATGTCAATTATATTTAATAACATGTATTCTATATGACAACATATTATCCCAAATCACAAGTGAATGTCTAGTTTTTAATAGGGTTTTAATATTGTCTTGCCCAAAATAAGTATTGATGCGTATCTTTCCTGTGTAATAAAAGTACGTTTAACTTGTTATTAAGTATTATGATAATAAATTCAATGAGATTCCTTTCAGAGAATAACTCAATAGTCTCCAATTATTGTTTTACATTGTAATAGGCCAAAATGTTTATAATGGTAAAGTGGTCCATGTTCATGTTAAAAATGGTCACATTGCAATGGACTATCTCACATTTAAACCAGCATCATTCCAAAGTGACTAACCAGCACTTACCCGAATAGTTTCATTTTTCCTTATCTAAGTGAATGCGGTTTCTCTAGACCTAGACCTAAATGCAAACAAGTACAGGGTATACATGAGCGCTTGTGGGGGTTGGGGGCCAACTTTGTGCCTATAGACATGGGAGATGAAGCTCCCACTTCCAAACAGGACTCCATTGTGTTGCCAGAGTGACAAAGCAGTTCCGCAGGTCCCTCCTTCACCTCTCTCCCTCCTCCTCCTCCTAGTGCACCTTACACCGACAGGCCGCCCTCGCTCACCCTGCACTTCCTGCTTTCATTCATTCATATGACCAAACTCAGAAACAAACTGTCAACCGACTGGAGTATATTCTTTTAGTGGCTACTATGTAACATTTCAAAGTAGTAAGTCACTTTTCCTTAAATGATTCACCTGTACCTATCTCAAGGCCGAGTGAAGTTAAAAAAGAGCCCATATACAATTCAATAATCATCCAATTATTAAATCCAAACTGTGCTCACAGCTCAAGGTAATAACTCAAGCAACATAAAACATCACCATGTCCGCTTTTAAGTAACAACTATAGGCATTTCAGATATTTCTATCCACTAAATAAGTATGTAGGGTATCATTAAACTATGCTCAAGACAAGAAATGGCAGGGTTCCCAAAAATATAGACTATGGCAAGTCCAGTTTCATCCCAAAAGAAATTGTCTGGGAAAAAAAAACTAAAGACTTATAATGTAGTATGTCAAGTAATACTTTATGGCTGTTTTATGCATGTAGAGACATGAAAATACCCAAGACTGTTTAAAGTCTGAATAGAGGCATTGGCACAAATTATATATTGAATTGCGTGTGACAGTGCGCCAGCAGAGTATGTGGACAACAATGTCAGCAAATGAATAGCCTATTAGACAGCAATTAATTGGTTGCAAGGTAAGGTCTCGTGAAAAGCCAATGCAAAGTGTTTCATCAAGTTAATCCACCTAATTTACAAAAATAAACTATAATACAAGTGATGACACATGTGTGACTAGGTCTGAGTCCACAGGCAGTGACAATGCACTGTCGGGCCTGTCCTGAGCCTCGCATAAGCAGCTTACCAGGTTGAACACAGTCTCCACGATGTCTCGGTTGGACACTTCTTTCACTTCCACCAGTCCAGCCAGCACCGCGAACTTCATCCGTATCCCCCTGATGGGCACGCCGGGGTTCAGAGCCATAGCGCCCGTGGGGGTCCTGTCGTCCTCTGCTGTCTCTGCGCTGGCCATGGCTAGTTGAACAATAGACAGACAAGTGCAATCCACAGGTAAGGCACCTGTTCACACTCCAATGTCCCCTATCCCACTTCACATGAGCGGGTGTCGGGCACGCAAGCACTCTGTTTGTCTCCCCATTCAAAACACCTCAACAAAAGGCAGCAATAAAGTATCCAAGTGGAAAATTGTTCGCTGTTGACAGTGGAAATGTCACCGGGAGCGCGCAATGAACTCCTCTCCTCCTTTTCTTCTTGCGGACGCGTAACTTGATACGAGCCGGATGGATTAATGATCCCAAAAGAACTACGACCCAGGTAGAAAAGACAGAAGATAAAATGGGGAGAGAGAGAGGAGGATAGTGACCTCTCCTCCACAGGGCGGTCAAAAGGCAAACGAGGACAGTCCGTGCGTGAATGATCCGTGTGCGCTGTGGTGAAGTTGTCGCTTCTATGACTCCTGACAGGTAGAGCTCCTCAAGGCAGCGAAAACTCACAAACTGGAGGAAGACAAGTCCCGGGGCGGCGTATTCCGACAGCGAAAGTGCACAAATAACAGCAGTGCCCCCCGTCCTGCTCTGGGAAGCCCGCACGCTAACTCAAATGCCCGCAAAAAGCCAGCTGCGCCGCGGTCTCTTCCTGATTTTACCTCCTTCAGCCCGTCAGCGCCATGACAGTAGAGCACCGTAAACAGCGCATGCGCAGTCTGTACCCTGGGTAGCCTGCCTGAGCGTGTGTCTGTGCGTGTGTGCGTGCGTGTGTGCGTGTGTACAGTCTATGGTGAAGAGTGAAGCGCGCTATGGCAGGTGTGCTCCGCTCAAGTCGCTCTTGAAACAAGTCTGTTAGATTACTGTGGCTTTATCTTCATTTTTCATAAGCGGATTTTCGAAATGGTGGTAAATTATAGGTGTAGGCCAGGCGAGTTTTATAGCCAATCCTAAGATTGTTTTAGGTCATAAGGCTCTTTCTTACAAGTATGCAATATGTGTTGTATGTTTTCAAATATGATTAACATAACCTTTTTTGTCCCACAGTGGGAAAGTGACAGTGTTGCAGAACAATAGGAATGAGGAGCATACAACACAAGTGAATGTAAAACAACCCTATACTTAAAAAAGGTCTTTATTTAGCTCAATAAAGAAACAAAGTATAAAAAAGTATAAACGTATAAGGTATAACCCTGTATACTGGAGTGCAATGAAATATATGGATACATCTAGACTGCATTGCCGGCAGTAAATCAGACCTGTTCCCGGTGCATGTTGGCCTCTGCCAAGGCTGCCCTTTGTCACCGGTTCTGTTCACTGTGGACAGAATTTCTAGGCGCAGCCAAGGGCCAGAGGGGGTCCGGTTCGGGGATCACAGGATTTCATCTCTGCTGTTTGCGGACGATGTTGTCCTGCTGGCTCCAACGAACCAGGACCTACAACATGCTCTGGGACGGTTTGCAGCAGAGTGTGAAGCGGCTGGGATGAGAATCAGCACCTCCAAATCCAAGGCCATGGTGCTCGACCCGAAAAAGGTGCCTTGCCCTCTGCAGGTGGGTGGAGAGGTCCTTCCTCAAGTGGAGGAGTTCAAGTATCTAGGGGTCTTGTTCACGAGTGAGGGAAGGATGGAGAGTGAGATTGACAGGCGGATCGCTGTATCGGACCGTTGTGGTAAAGAGGGAGCTCAGCCGAAAGGCAAAGCTCTCAATTTTCGTTCCCTCCCTCACCTATGGTCATGAGCTTTGGGTAATGACCGAAAGAAAGAGATCGCGGATACAAGCGGTCGAAATGAGCTTCCTCTGCACAGTGGCTGGGCATCTGTTCCGGGTGCCTCCTGGACGCCTCCCTGGGGAGGTGTTCCGGGCACGTCCCACCAGGAGGAGGCCCCTGGGGAATACCCAGGACTCGCTGGAGGGACGTCTCTCAGCTGGCCTGGGACGCCTTGGGGTCCCCCCGGACGAGCTGGAGGAAGTGTGTGTGGATAGGGAAGTCTGGGCGTCTCTGCTTAGACTGCTGCCCCCGCGACCCGGCAACGGATGAAGCGGAAGAAAATGGATGGATGGATGGATGGACATTATTGCACATTCATGGGCAGATGCATGACACGTGAGTTCAGATAATGAGATAAGATAGACAGAAAGTTGTTGTCTGATTTGTTCAAGATGTTTGGGCATCCTTGGTTTGGGCTACTCGGAGGGCCATTTGTTAGAGTCCCTTTAAATATTAAAATTTAAACCAGTTTCCCGCACTTATTTAGCTATAAAGCACGTAATAAAGCTGTCTATACTTGTTTGGTGCTCTCATATCTCCACTAATGAAACATGATGAGCTCCAAGTGCACTGGACTTCTTCACTTCTTTTGGACTAAGTGCATACACTCCTGAAAGCTTGGTTTATGCTGGATGTTTCAGTTGATGTGTGCATGCAGAACTTACATGTTTTTTGAAGAATACAGGGAACATTTTTGACATAGTTGTCAGGGTCAAATTTGTAACGTCACAGTCTTATTCACACAAACTGGCCTCATATAAATGCTGCAAACATCTTGCATCATGGTGTTTGTGCGTCACATTCTTGCGCGTCTTGTGCATGCAGAAAACAGAAACCAAGCTTGAGTGTGATATCTGCGGAAAGGGGAGTCCTCTTACTACAGGAATGGAAGTTTCTGACCATATGTTATCATATAAGTAAAAGGAAAAACAAAGTAATCTATGGCAACATCAAGCACATGGCGGACGTCATTACAATACCAACTTAATTGTTTGTGGCTTATTGTCCAAAGCTTTTCTGTTCTGTTGGTCTCCATGGTAATATGATACATAATTCACATAGTCCACAGTGTGGCGTTGAGGTCATCATTCTCAAATCAGTGACTTTCAGCTTTGTGACCTTCCAACAAAAAGGTTTTTAGTCTGCTTTTAAGAACAGTCTTACTTCCAGAGGTTACATCAATTAACACATTGTGAATATAGAATTGTTAATTGATTCACCATTTTGATCTCAAATTATAAACTAGCAAAAGAATAAAATGTATAATTAAAGCAGTTCTGTAAAGTTTCAGATGGACACAGATGGAGGGGTCAAACCTGCAGCTTTCTCTTGCTGACTGGTAAATAAATATCTTATTAGCTACTGTTTACACATTGCCTATAGAAAAGAAGATATAAAAAAAAATATGCAGCTGTGTGTCGCAGAACGGCAGATGTCTGCATCCTCCAGCAATGAAGCACAAACATTAAGGCAATGTGACAGCTCTGCTTTCTCATCCTTTTATATCCTACCTCGTCCAGTTACTCCATCCATATTCATACTTGTGTAAAGTAAGCCGTAAGAATGTTGTAAAGTGTATTGTAAATATATCATTAATACCTTGTTTTGTATGTGATGTGATACTTTTATGGATGGATGAGCAGCAGCGTTGCCACAGACGCAGCTGCATCACAATTACCACTGACCTCACTACAGAATGGCACTGAACCCTGGGGGACCGCACCATGGAAGCACAGTCACCCAGTGAGAGACTCAGGCCATGTCCCTGATGTAACAAGCTGAAATGTACTCCTCACTTTGGCCTAATGCTCATACTTAAAAGTGTCCATTTGTTACTTTTGGTTCTATCAAAGCCAGTGAAAAAGACTGATAACTCATTTTGAAGGCATATTGCATTACACTGTAAGTACTAGCTCTTTATATTCACCACTAAACAGTTTTATCCATGACCTACGAGTAGAGAATAAATAATGAGAATGACATTTAGTGCAACAGTGTATCCTTAGACATGGATTGTTTAAACCTGGGAGTATTCCATATTTATTTTATTACAAAGGGTAGGTAATACTTGCATGACATGTTAGCGCGCCTTTATACTGGTTGTACTTGTTCCAAGATCAGGTTGGTAAACTGATCTCAATAATGTGGAAAACTGTTTTTTTTATAAATGTACTATGTTGAAATGTATTTGACTTCTACATTTTTAATAAAGGTTTTAATTTTGTGAATTTTGAAGATAAAAACAGAATTTGCAACACAACAGTTGATGCCATGGGGTAACCGACCAACCATGTAATACCCTGGGCCAAAATATAAACTGATTAATTTAAAGTTGGGTAGCCTATATTCTTCCAGAAATAATATTTTGTACCAACAGATTCATTCACATGTCACACTTGTGAAAGTACAAGCCAAGGAAGTACTGCTTCATATACCTGACATGTTTCAGCGTTACTTCCTCCTTTTTCAGAGGTGACGTGATGATGTGACGTGTCTCTTATCAGCTGTTGTTACCGGATGCGGTCAGTCTGACCACAACCCCTGCTGCATTGTGGTCTCTAGAGAAGTGAGTCCAATGTGTGAGCCAAAGTGAAGGCACCCTTGTCTCTGTTAACAGTTCATGCGCTCCTCTTCCTGATTTCAATAACCTCTTGTATCCATATTTTGTACTTATGCAAAAAAGAAAATCATGCAATGGACTTGGAAAATGCAAAAAGTAGTAGGAACAGAGGAACCTATAAGTACACAAGATGAATACGATGGGCAATCCCAACCAGGAAGTAGGGCACACGGACCATCAACAGCCAAATTGTTTTCAGATTGGGGAACAAGATTTTATTGTATTGTTATTTTTTTGTGGTTTAGATATACATTTTAAAAACTGCAGTTTTATTGGCGTAAACATTTCAATTACTTGAAACAGATGAAGAAATGTCAATATTAGGGGAAAAAAACAAAAAAACAACAACACTTTAACACGTGTTGGAATTATTTTTGCCTTTATTACATTGTCTTTTTTTCTGACAAAAATGGGAAAGCGAGAGGAACACACTCACTCAGCTAATTGGCTCTCAACCCAAATGTATCAAATTGTGATAAGTAAGTCATCTTTATTTATGTAGTGCTTTTCACAGACCAGACTCACAAAGTGCTTCACATTTTGTCCTCTCACTCCACACAGAGAATGATAATTGTAACTCACAGCGGTATTTCTTACTATGACTTTGTTTGTGCAAAAAAAAAAATCATAAGATAAGAAGCATGTTGAGGCCTGTCTTTTTCACAACATTTTACAACATCTCTTTCTTTTTCTGTTGCAACAAACAACATGTATTATTTATGAAAAAGTTAGGTGCCCCAGTTTTTATTTATATTAAACGTAACTAACTCGTTAAAATAATATCCTGTTGAAAAACGAGATGAGAATAGAATAATGTGCTAATGATAAACAGACTATAACACTTTATTGTCACCAGAGGGAGCACGCACGTGGGCTCAAACCTGGTCGGTCTCGCGATACTTCACCACTCCGCGCTCGGACTCTTTAACCATCGCGAGATTGCCCACTTCCTCCTCTTTCA
The DNA here is from genome assembly GCA_964034765.1 of Knipowitschia caucasica. Lineage (NCBI taxonomy): Eukaryota > Metazoa > Chordata > Actinopteri > Gobiiformes > Gobiidae > Knipowitschia > Knipowitschia caucasica. The sequence continues at coordinate 15,829,488 of OZ035825.1, read as the reverse complement.
CTCCCTGTAGCCAACATGGCAGTCGGCAAAAATAAGAGGCTGACCAAAGGCGGCAAAAAGGGTGCCAAAAAGAAGATGTAAGTAGTCAATTCTTGCACTATAAAGTAGCGCAATGGCTTCTGCACACACACGAGTACTAATGATGAGATTATTGTAAAGGATGACACCGATATGTAGCAGATGCATCCGGGCCAGCGCTGGGCTCTTCTCCGGTAGCTTAGGTTGCTCACTGGTTCACATGGCTTTTCTAATGTTTAGTGCGCTATAGTAGTGTACACATAGTATGGTAACTCGGGCACATGGATTTGTATGACCCGAAGTCTCGTAACTTATTATGACGTAGTATTTAACATGTGAGTCCTATGTAAATGTTCTGAGCTTTCCAAGGACCATGGAGGCTTAGCATTGTAGGCTAGTTTTGCTAGCTGCTGATCGAGCATGACCAGGGGTAAATAACTCTTAATATTTTATATATTTGGTGCGTGCAAAAGCGTGGCATTATCATTTCAAGCTTATATTATGATTTGAACTCGCTGGTATATTGTAGCACCCACATCCCAGCTGCCCAATTGTTACTTTAGTTAGCATAGTAATTGCCATAGTGTGCTGTTTTTGCAAGTGACTACATTTGTTTTTGTTGTGCAGTGTGGACCCTTTCTCCAAAAAGGACTGGTATGATGTCAAGGCACCAGCTATGTTCATCATCCGCAATCTTGGCAAGACCTTGGTCACCAGGACTCAGGGAACCAGTAAGTTTGTATAGTTATTACATTTACCTCAAACATGGTTCGTTCTCTATGATCCCATGTAATTACATTGGCCATTAGACTGGGAACGGGTGATGACAGAATTTGAAATGATTGTTTGGTGATTACTTTTGATTTGAGATTATCTGACTTTCCCATTGAGTTAATTGACTTGTCTAATCTGGGGCAGTGTTTTGTATGGGGAACTGACGTAAAATGTTTTCTTGTAGAAATCGCCTCTGATGGGCTGAAGGGCCGTGTGTTCGAGGTGAGCTTGGCTGACCTGCAGAACGATGAGGTGGCTTTCAGAAAATTCAAACTGATCACTGAAGACGTCCAGGGCAAGAACTGTCTCACAAACTTCCACGGCATGGACCTGACCCGTGACAAGATGTGCTCTATGGTCAAAAAGTGGCAGGTAAGGTACCTCAATTACAGATATTGGTGGTTGTACTAATCTGAGAAGTATTAAGGCACTTGTCATACATTTGTCGAAGTATGACTCCCACCCTTGCTTTTTGCTTTAAATTCCTCAAACTAAATTCTTTCTATTGCCTTCACTCTGTTTTTCTCTACTCTTTAAAACTCATTGCAGTCTTGCTTGCATTGCTTAACCATTGTGCTATCCTCTGAACTTGACACGGAGCAATAAATTGAAAAAATACCCCTAAACGATTTTGTTGCTGAATTTTGAACTTTCTTAACTTGACCAGTCCATGGTCATTTAGACTCTAAAAAGGCACGCTTTTAATCACTGGTGGGTCATTTTGACATATGGGTTAACATTTAGGTCTCATTGGAAAAGGGCAGTGCTTTCCAATGTGAGCGTTTATCAATCACTCCCAAAGTGTTGCTGGACAAATGCAGTAATACAAATATCTATTGTGTACAGACCATGATTGAAGCCCATGTGGATGTGAAGACCACAGACGGCTACCTCCTGCGCCTGTTCTGCGTGGGATTCACAAAGAAGCGTACCAACCAGATCAGAAAGACTTCATATGCCCAGCACCAACAGGTCCGCCAGATTCGCAAGAAGATGATGGAAATCATGACCCGTGAGGTGCAGACAAACGACCTGAAGGAAGTGGTCAACAAGTTGTAAGTAAAGTTGTTTGTAGGTCAAGTTCTTCGATTTGTTGTAGTTTTGGGCTAACCGGACTGTAAATGGCGCTTTTCAGGATCCCTGACAGTGTTGGCAAAGACATCGAGAAGGCCTGCCAGTCAATCTACCCTCTTCACGACGTCTACGTTCGCAAGGTCAAAATGCTGAAGAAGCCCAAGTTTGAATGTAAGTGAGAGACTGTTAACCTTGGAATGCATGGTACAAATGCATTACTTCTAAAACTTCTGTCCTTTCCAGTGGGAAAACTGATGGAGCTCCATGGTGAGGGAGGTGCCAGCAGTGCCACAAAGGGCGCTGGTGATGATGCTGGAGCCAAGGTGGAGAGGGCTGATGGCTACGAGCCCCCCATCCAGGAGACAGTCTAAAGCCCTGACAGATTTAATAAAAAATGTAAATGACAATAAGGCCTTTGTTCTTCTTGGCACTGACTGCCCAACTTTATTTCTAGCAGGCCTGTTGGTACAATGTTAGTAAACTGATTCAGAAAAGCAAAGAGCTCTGTGCAGTAGTTATGTAGACCCAAAGATGCTAAAAATGAGTTAAATGGCTAAATTGGTTGTATTTGTTTCCAAATGGTGCATTTGGTAATGGCACCCATATACTAGTGGAATTTCTTTACTAAACTGCCTGTCGTCAGTCATTGGAGCAATTACTGTATTGTGCACTTGGAGCTCATAAGGAATGTTATGCGGATAGTAATTAACGAGTAAGCACTATCCTAACCATCCTAGTGAGGATTGCTAATTGAATATCAACTTTACAACTAAACCCAGTTAGTGCTTTTGGACACTCAAGCAGCTTTACATGTCACTTTCACTCCATACACGGCTGTGATAAACTGCTACTGTAGCCAGCTGCCCTGGGGCATACTGACAAGCGAGGCAACCAGTATGTGCCATCGGCCGCTCCGACCACCCATTCCCACACAGTCTAGGCATTGGGGGCCGACTGTCTTGCCAAGGACACAGTGGGAGTCAATGACGGTCAGGCTCAAACCCTCTGGCTCAAAGGTTAACGTTCTACCAACTGAGCTGTGGCCCATGGTTTAGCTCTTTTCCTTCCCCCAGACTAAGTTGCATAAAGTTATGAAAAAATTGACCACTTGTAGTTCACAGGTGAGCAAGCTTACATTAAAAAAGGTTGATACATTATTTGGTAAACATTTATTGACAATGCAAATTCTTTAATTTAAAACAGATACAAAACAAAAACTATTTAAATACTATGATCCTCTAGATGGCGGTGTCACAGGACCTCTACATAGTTTTTTGGGACCAGAGCTCTCTTTCCTCCAAGATCACCCAGGAACCACTCGTCATCCACAATCTCTATATTGGTGACCCTGTCCCCCACCTGCAGAGATGAAATACAGTTATGATCTTTTTTTATTTTTTATCTATCAATATCTGAAACCTTGAGAGAGAGCTCCTCATCACAATCAGATTCATAGTCGTACAGCGCTTTGGCACTCACACCCCCGGCTGATCTATTCTGATGACTAGATGTTTTACCAGCTAAGGACAACACAATTTAACAATAATACTTTTTGGTGATTATATCATGAAATACTAAAGAATATAATTGGTTTACCTGTGTTTGAGACAAAAGCACGGGGGAATATTCCTTCCTGTCCGTTGAGCCTACCACTGCTCCACTCCTCATCGATGTGCTTGGTGACAAGGATGCGGTCTCCCTTCTCAAAGGACAGGTCGCTGTCTGAGTTTCCAGAGAAGTCATACAAGGCGACAGACCACTCTGAGCCAGACTGAGAGGACCAACAGTAGTAACTCAAGATTTAAGTAGGCACATGGTAATGAGGTGGTTTGAACAGAAAAGTAGTAAGACATGAGGGTTACCTGAGCTTGTGAGGTTTCTGGAGTGAGTGAAGATTTTGACATGCCTGCAACATAAATGTAACTAGATTATTCACAATAAATCAATGATCTCAATATTTCCTAAAATATCAAAGAATCACACAGGTCCTAAATTGCAACAAATGAACAGAACTTTATATTGTTTATAAGGTCAATCCTCAATAAAAAATAAAAAATGTATTGTGAAAAAGTTAGGTAGGTCATACCTTACTTAATTATACAGCATAATCAACTAGTAATAAATTAGAATCTTTTTTTTTTTTCCTTAAAAAAATCCACAGTGATTTCACTTTGTCTTATTTTTCAACTGCCAAAATAAATCAAGCGAGTATAATACATCCAGTTTAACAAACTAAAATGTTGGATGTTTGTCATGTTTGGGGGTGGCCAAAATGTCATCATAATGAAGGAATTGCCATCTGGCAAATTTTGCTGTTAAATTAAATCACAACTAAAGCACATTCCTGACATGCCATATACAGGCCTTTCAGTGTGTTGTCAAATGTGAGCCCTATCGAGAGTTAGGTCCGTCACGACTGAGCCCTTCCACTTATTAAAGCTGCCCATTTAGTATTTATTTAGGTTAAATGCAATGCAAATTTCCACTTTTGAACAGTTAAGGTTATAGAGGTTTTTAAAAGGCAAAAAAGCTATTCATTATAAAAGATAGAAGGGATTGTATTTTATTTCAAACTAGAGCTTTACTAATCATGACTGCAGGGGCAGTCGTATAGAGACTCAAATCTTTTTAGAAATGTAAAATATGAAATATGTTACAAGATGTGTTGTGGTTTGTAGAGATGTATTTTACATCTATAGACACACTCAAAAATAAAAAAAAGTTGAGCTCTTCCATTCCAGGCACAACAAAATCCACTTTTTAACAATATTACCATTTGATCATGCAGTCCTTCACCTATCATCACGTTTAAATATAAATAAAATGCTCTGACACTATTTGAAAACCAGCAATAGTGTGATGGCTGCTATTATAAAAGATACTTAATTGTAAATAATGTTTACAATTAAGTAAGTGAGTAATATTAATTAATTCCTCGTTAAAAAATAAATAAAACGTGTAATGTTTCCTGTTTAATAATAATTCCAATGGCATGTCCCTGATTACTACCTTGACCTACTCACCAGGCAGGGCAAACTTGGTAGGCTTTGTGGGCTGCTGACTGTGGCCAGGCGGCAGGTCTTGGATGATCTCCACAAAGTTGAGGGGAAAAATTCCAGTGACAGACCCCAGCTCCCCCCGAGCCCAGTCCTGTCCCACGAAGGCCTTGAGCTGGATCGTGTCTCCCTCAGAGAAGCTCAGCTCGTCACTGTGCTCCCCCTCAAAGTCAAACCTGGCCACGCACCTCGGACCACTGCAAACAGCACAAACATGTGAAATTACACCTTCAGTAATAATAAGTTTTTGTTTGTCACAAGAGTCATTTTATCTTTCTGACACTATTTGGGCTCAGAACTGATTTGCTGAATGAGGGCTAGTACAAATCAGTTTGTACTGATCAGTAAAAAAGCTGATCTAAAGATGTGATAGAGGGCAAAGATGCATGTATGTGAAAACTTGATAGAACCAAACTTTATTGAGTGCAAGGATGGATTTTGTTACATAGTTTAATTGTTTTGTGGTTTGAAAGTTAGGTACCCCGGATTTTAATTGGGTAGTTTTATTATTTTAAAAACCTACCTCACATATTTGGGCATCTAAAGTGAGTAGCTACATAAATTATGCAGCGGGCAGAGCTGGTATCTGGTTTAACTCTCACGCCATTGTAGTCATTTGGATAGTTGCAAAAGGACTTCAATGCTATTTCAAAGTGATTACTCAAAATATCAAAAAACAAATACCTATTTTGCAGGCTTAAACAAGAAGATGAAAATAAATGTAACAAAAAAAAAAGTCTAACCATTACCTGACAGTTGCAGCTGGCTTAGCTGTTCTGTCCGGGGGTCGGGGTGAGTTTGCCTATATGGAGGAGATAATCATAATATTACTGCTTTGACTAAAACATTGCTTATAAGTCCTAAGCCTAGCGGGGCAACGTTATGGGCCCGGGAAGTAACATAAGCAGACACAACAGACATGTTACGTACCCCCAAATGAGACTCAGACAAAGAGTACTGATTAAATGCCGGCCAGCTTTTATTAGAAAACCCTCTGCTATCCCGGCCTCCTCTACTGTAGGGAGCCCGGCGGTGGCCACGCTGTTCCCTCGCCGAAAGGGGACGATGGATGGTGGAGCGTGGGTGGGGAGCGGAGTGCCTCCTGCCCCTGTCCAGGCTCCGGCCAGCCTGGTGGGCCTCGCGCCTCGGAGCTAGGTGCGTTGCTAGCCTAGCCGAGTCCTTAGCCACAGACTCCAGTCTGTCCACTAGGACCCTCATGTCAGGGCCGAAGAGGGACGTTTGGGACACGGGCAGGTCCAGCAGCTGCCTCTTCTCCGCCTCCCTGACGTCTGTCAGCCCAAGCCAGAGGTGCCTGGCCCCGACTTGGGCTGCAGCCATGGTGCGGCCACCATCCACGGCAAAAGCCTGGCTCATGCGCAGGAGAGCCGCGGAGGTGGTCCTCGCCTCTGTCAGGAGGTCTCCGCTGAGCGTCTGGCCAGCGGAGAGCGACCTATCCAGGGCCCCCGTGATAAAGGCCATATTGTTAGCCAACGCGACGACCTGTGCCGCGTTGGCATAACACCTGTCCAGCATAGCCAAAGACATCCTGTCCCGCTCGGAGGGAAGGAGAGGTCTGGCGCCGGGCCACACGGATGCGGAGGGCAGCAGAGCCATGCGGACCGAGTCCTCGATGTCCGGGACACCACCGGTCCAGGACCAGTCCTGCACGCTGCAGTACATGCCGTACCCCATAGCAGGCCTCTTGGCTGCTAGGGGCTTTGGCCACTCACGTGTCGCGTAATGGACGATCGGGTCCATCCGCGGGCACAACGTGGGTTGCTTCCTCCTCCTCCCTCGAGTGTTGGCGCCCACCGAGGTGAAGTCCTCCACCGCCTGGTCCGGCTGCGGGGGTAGAGGGGCGTTCATGATGGCCGCCGCGGAGGAGTAGAGACGGGGCATGTGGTCCAGGGGGAACCGGTCCGGCTCCCGGTTCTGCGACACCGCTTCGTCCAGGGTGAGGAGAGAGCCGTCCTCCAACCCCTCTCCCACGTCGCAGCCTCCCCATTCCGCAGGCACGGGAGGAAGGTCGAGTGGGGCCCAGTCAATCTCAAACTCCTCCTCCTGAGAGGAGTCCGGACGGGGCGCTGTAGCACCGGAGAACGCACGCCTGCGTTCGCTCTCCTCCCTGGGGAGAGCGAGACACGAGGCGCAGCTAGCGCTCACCGCCGCATGGCCCGAACCCAGGCACATGAAGCAGCTGGAATGCTGGTCCGTGCGCTGGAGCCTGACCCGACACAACGAGCAACGACGACGTCCGACGCCGGAGGGCGAAGGGGAAGTCGGACGAACATTCGAGGTAGACATCTCACCAGACATGAAGGTAAGATCTCAAAGGCGCCAGAGTGCAAGAGGGGGCTCGGTCCTTGTGCAGGGGGTTTTATAGAGGGATCCTACGGTCACGTGACTAGCAGCCACGGCAGCCATACTGGAGGACAACCTCGGCGAGTAACAGCTCTGCTAGCTATCTATAACTGGACGTTCAAAACTAGAACTCTCTCGAACCAGCCGCGGCGGCAGGGATAGGCCTGGGTAGGCCGGTGCCTACCAGTTTTTTTTCTTGGCCTACTCAAATTTGTTCTTCGCCTCTCAAGTCATTAGCCTTTTTTATTAAAAGTCATAATTTAAATATTGTTATTTTTATACACAAATTATTGCTAAAGCCTAAATGTTGCGTTCTAATGGTTTAAGAAAATATAACCCCCTGAGCGTCAACACGTTCCTACGTTGCTTCAAATATAGTCCTGTTTATTGGCTGAACAATTTTGTCCAATAAGCTGCATGATCATATCACACAGCGTGAAGCTCGTTCCCGAGAACAACCAGCTATTCCTCGTCTTAAAGATTGACAACGCTCTCAAAACATTCACAACAGAGCAGCCTTTTTCATTTTAGTTTTAAGAAAGTTCATCGTGAACTTTGTGAGGTAGAGTAGCCAGAGGCCCGGGCCCGTAGGTCCCAGAGGAGGAGAGCGCGGTCAGGCCAGGCTCGTCTCTCACTCTAGGCCTGTGTGAGACACACTGTGGGCCTCATGTATGGAACTTGCGTACGGCCAAATCAGGGTGTAAATGAAGCGTACGCAAAATATTACACTTTTCCGCATTTATCTATCTGGACGTGAGCGTACAATACGCAAAAAATATACGCCAGGTCTGGAGGTGATTTCAACCTTCGGCACAACACGCCAAAACACGCAATTCAAGATATGGACAACAATAAACATATTCCCTCTGGCAAAATTATATGCTGTGTTTTCATTGATTATCATGTTTCAAACTTTGAATTGGTGCATCAGAAAAAGTCTAATGGAAACACGCAAACTTGTGTTATGTTATTAAAATGTGAAGCGCTTTGTGATCCTGGACAGTGAAAGGCTCTATATAAATACACTTTACGCAACAGGGATGTGTGACCCGTCTATTGCTGTGGCAGGCTCTGCGCTGCGTAATTACGCACGGCTATTTGTATTCCTCATTCACATCTGGTAAAGCAATGTGTTATTTCATTAGATTTGTGTAAGCCTCACACAGACACACACCCCAATATCGCATCGATGGTATTGCTCACTCACAAATGTCTCACTGCCCTGTCCAGAGTGCGCAGCGAGTGCCGTGAGAGGTCGCGCCACATGTGCAGAAGTTTTGGCTCCAGAGTTTCTTTGTGAAATCTGGACCGCAAACGCTCTCTGAAGTGTACAGCGCTTCAATGCGCACTTCTACCCCGAGCCAGGCTGCGTCCAAGACGCTGCAGACGCTTCATTCATGAGAGCCACCGCTGCATAATATATATGAATTAATTAATTAATTCAATCAATCTATATTTATTCACTTCTACAATTCAAGAGAGATTTTTCTAATGTATCAAAACATTTTAGCAAATTTGTTCAAAACGCAGCTGAATATATAGCGCATATCTATTATTACATAAACATGAACAAACAAACGTGCCTTTTGAGGCTTCCAAACAGTCTTTTTGGCCGGCTTCCTGCTGACCTGTCACGAAGACGTGGCGTGAAACACGCGATTGCTGCATAATTCTGCGTGACTAAGGCCCTGTCCACACGAAGTCAAGCTCAGGCCTAAACGCAAAAATACTTTATCAATCCAGTGTATCGTCCATACGAGGCCGGCGTTTTGGGAGGGTGTAAACGAACATTTTTGAAAGTAGGTCCCAGAGTGGAAAGATTTCAAAACTCCGTATATGCCGCTCCGTGGTTACTGCCTCTCCGCAATGTATCTGAGACGCTTGCGTCATCGCCCCGCCTCTTGTTAAAGCACGCATGCGCCGCACTCAGAAAATAATGACAACAACAATGTAGCTTGTTGGTTTTGTAATCCAGTGTGACCCGAAGCAACAGTTCAACCTCATCGTCCGTCCATACTAATGTAGTACCAGCTCGCCCACTCGCCATGTTGTCTGTTTACAAAATTCCGCGCATGCCCACGGAAGTTTGGGCTTGATCCCGTCATTGCGTCACAGCGCCACCAACAGGTCTGGCATAGTTTCACAGCGTTTTCAGGCGTATTGACTACATTCATATGGACGCACACATTTACTGAGCTAACTCCGTGTTTACAGAAAAAGTTTCTGAAATTATAAGCGTTTTGTCTTCGTGTGGATATAGCCTTAATACGTTCGTATTCAGCCGATTTATCAACACCCGCAGCTGCGTACGCTCAGAACTGGGCGGCTCTCACACGTTCATAAATCCGACGTTGGATTTTGCGTAAATGGAATATACATCCAAAATGTACACCTTTTTCTACGCAAGTTTCATAAATGAGCTTAAGTGTATGTGTGTGCGTGTGCGTGCGTGCGTGCGTGCGTGCGTGTTAGGGCTGAAACAACTAATCGATTAATCAACGATTAATCGATTATTGAAATAGTCGACAACTATTTTAGTAATTGATTAATTGTTTTCTGGTTCACACGGACTCAAACAGAGCAAAAATGACATGAAAATTTAGTATTTTTGATTAAAACAGACTTTGTTTTTATAATTTCATGAATATCTGTCTGTTTCATCCAATCAGATAGCAGAATTAGCACAAAGAGCCTGTTACAAACATTTACTTTAAGTTTACGCCATCAATACGTCCTCAAGTGTTGCCACTTTAGCTTTTTGTGATGAAAAAATGTTTTTCTACACAATTCACAGCCAAGCGATTACTCGATTAATCGTAAAAATAATCGATAGATTAATTGATTACAAAATAATCGTTAGTTGCAGCTCTAGTGCGTGTGTGCGTTTGAACCATATTCTTTGAAACCCCAATTCCAGCTAGCCTTTGTAGTTTGCAAGCGAATTTGGCCTACTTACTAATCTGCGGCCTACCCAAAATTGCAAACCTGTCGCCGCTACTGTCTCGAACTACATGAAAACTGAACAGATAATTTGAAACTTCAGCAGTTAGTAGTGATGGGTCCAGCAACACTGATACACCGGCGCATGTGCCAAGTTCGTTTAGCAAAACCTTGTATCGGCGCGCGTGTCACCGACACGGCAAACTGTGTTTAAAATTTTCCGCATCTGCAAGTGTCACCGGTATGATCAGCTCTCAGAAAAAGAAAATAACCCTTTCAAAAAGGAAAAACATCGCATTTTTATCTACAATCAAGATTTAGTTTGAAACGGAAAATCTAGTTAGGCATGGTGGATGAGTGGATAGCGCTCTCGCTTCCCTTTTAAAGAGAACCGGGTACGAATCCCTGTCGGACCTCAAAAGTTTATGTTGACATCACAGTCTTGAAGAATGATTTCAAGAAATTGAAGTGTAGAAGATGTCAAAGGTTTTTTCAAGTATACTTTAGTTGCCAGGGTTTACAGTGCACTTTGGACATGCTTATTGTTTTGTAAAAAATAAAAAAAAAAATATATATAAAATCACTCAATGACATTTTGCTTAATGAATACATTCACAACTATCATTTTAATTTTCACATAAAAATAAAATAATAACACAGACAATGCAGTTACGTAATATTGTGTACAGACAAATATACATCTCATTGAATCAGTGAGTTGGATGTAATGATTTATCAGATCCACCAGGCGTCAGTATAGAGCAGCACAAGCAACACTGTTGCGGCACAGTATCAATACAGTTCGTTTGATGTGCCGAAACGATACGTGAGGTTTCATTTACCCATCACTAGCAGTTAGTGACCCAAATATATACTCAACCTAAATTCATGAATCAGATCCTCTGGAAATGCGTCCTAAAATGTATTATTAATGTTTATCGTTACATCCAGGTTTACAGCGGTCGCATATTGTCGCATTAAAACAGTGTTTTTTCATGAAAACGTGAACAGAAAATTCTGAAAACCTCTGTGCACGTGTATTAAGAATGTATATGTATAATGTATTCTCCGATTAACATTTAATGTGTTTATTGTTACACCATGGATCTATGTGTGGCTACACTGCAGTGGAAATAATGAGATTACATTCAAATCAATGGAGCTTTCTGCGTCTACTGTGAGGAGCCGTATATTTTATTAATAAATACTAGTACGGGGCACCCTCGAGCACGGCTCAGTCGTTCACATGTCTGCTGGCCTTCGGTAAGTCAGATACCCTGTGAACCGGGTGAGGTCCTGTGTGAGACCAAATATATAACAGCTATGCTACAAGCTAAGCTACAGTCTATGGAGCAACCTCACGTTGCAGTCAGACAGATATGTTTTATCCTTAAACTTCTGTTTGTTTCGGAATAACACTAAATCCGCCATCAAATTGATTTTACTTAGCAGAAATGAAATGATCCGAGCATATTCGGGCGCTCTGGGGGCTACTAGTTTTTTGTTGTTGCGTATGGTTGTGCCATTTCTCTCTCGTTTCTTTGAGATTTCTTCGGTTTTTGAGCCGTGTGAAGTAAGGACGGCTGGCAGTCGGTAACACAACTTATTTTCCCTCTCTCCTTGTGCTGCAACCAAAAACGGCAAAAATTTTGAACATGTTTATGCGGTCCCGGGTGCACGCCACTATCATACAGCGTTTGCTTGTCCTCCAGTATGGCGGATGCCCCGCGAGTTCGAGGCATCGTGACGTCACGTGAGATATCTTTATAGAGGAGGGTCGCTAGTGATTGGAGCATTTATTATTTTCTGATCTCTCAGGCGTGTGACCTAGGGGTCACGTGATATCCCACTAACGAAGTCCGCTAAGGGACGTAGCACCATGACGTAGAACCATACCTGGACTTGGACATAGTTAATAGGGAAGAAGCCGCTGGAGCCTCGGCACGTCCCTCTGTACCACTCACTGTCCACCTGCTCCACCATAGTCACTACGTCTCCTGCTTTTAGACCCAGCTCTCCAGGGTTCTCTGAGGGAAGAAAATAGAGTGTTCATGCATGCCCTGAAAAGCAACAACAACAAAAGACAAGATTTTGCAGAAATTAAGGCTAAAAACTTAGCGTCTTTGTGTGCTAAATAGGAAACATTTTATTTGAAAAAAGCTACTGTGTGGAGGAACTGATGGGTTATACTACTTTACATCTGAGAAAATCAGAATAAAGTTGTGAATCAGCATGTTGTGGACATAGCATACCTGTCAAGTAGAAAATGTACTATAATTAGCAGTGTTTTGCGCCACCAAAATGGAAAAGAGTGTGGTCTTTGGTCTTACTGTTTTTTTAATATAGTTATATGTCGATTTCATGTGCATGTAAATTATTCAAAAATAAAATAATTAGTATAACGTTTATTGCTCCTGTGTGAAGCGCTTTGGCCAGTGTTACAGTGCAATACAAATATACATGACCATGTCGGGTAGTTCAGGTGGTAGATTTCTAAGCAACTTCTGCGTGTAAAGTTGTATTTACAAACAAAATTGTCTAGACTTCTACAAAAGCTCTTATACTGTAAGTCATGTTGATCTTACTCAAATACACCGTCTGCATATAGCATTTTCTAACCTGTTTTAGTTATACTTGTACAAACCTGGGTTAAAGTCATGTAGGACTTTGACTGTTAATCCATTGCCTAATGTTGTTTGCTTGCCTCCCTAAAGAAAAAAAGAAAAACAATATATGATTTTTAGAGTATACCTGTATTGCACAGTAGAGCATACCTGTGTTGCAGAGTCATCCGAGGCCGTGGTCAGTGGAGTGATGACCTTCAGACTGGACCGGTGGACTCTTCCTCTTCTGTCTCCCACCTGACACTCGTACGTATTGGGGTCTATTGTATTGAGCAGCACGAGGACTTCATTTTTCTAGTGTTCACAAAATGTTTATGATCAGAACTATTATGTATTGCAAAGTTCATCATAATGTATCATTTTAAAACTTTGTGTTTAGAGGAAAATACATAATATTGTGATAATTGCTTTAGAAAGACTTGGTCAAGGCAGAAAAAATACCAAAGAAATCAACTTGAAGCTGGGGTAACTAACTTAAAATATGGAACTATGTAAAGAACATGGGAAGATCGATTTTATTACAGTTTGGTTCCATCGCTAATTTTCACATACATGTATGTTTGGCTTCTGTCACATCTTTAGATCAGATTTTTCAAACAGAAAAGTAAAAAAAGAGATGCCACTTTCACTGCAGAGAGCTAATCAGCTCTCTGCCCAAAGAGTCATAGTAATAGTGACTCACAGAACTTTTTCCTACACCTATGCAAAAAATAACATGTTTTCTAATACAGAATGTTATAGTCCTTGTGTTGGGACGAAAAACATGTATTGTTTGTGAATAAAAAGTTAAATACCCCAGCTTTAAATTAATTTAATGGATAATAATACAACTTCAAATCACCTGAAACGAGAGCTCACCACTACTGCTACCATTGTAGTCATTGGCTGCTACAGCATGAGGCACTTGAAGCTGAAACAAAAACCTCTCCAATCAATAAAACTGTGAATAAAACTGATTAGTGCTTTAATTTGTTTTACAGTGTATTTGCTGTAGAGCTTGTGTCCTGGATTGGGTCTAGGGGGCAGCACTGGACCTCTCTTCTGGGTCGCCTGTGGTTGAGAGTCCCATGGAACAGTGTGGGAGCGACCCGCAGCTTCCATACATGGAGCAGGAGGTCTGCCCGGGCCGGACTTCACCGAGGGAGGCCGAGGGGGCAGGGTTTTACTGGTCGTGAGCCTCCTGGAGGGTATAACAATGCTTAATATATGAGATTTAGAAAATTACGGATTTAATTAGGTTATTCCCTAAATACATTTTAGCAAAATAATACCCTTATTTCTTCACAAGCTTGAATACCATTAGGAATTTGATGCCAATATTTCGTTGGACCGGGTAATCTATTTGATTAAACTGAAATTTCCCCACTGTGGGACGAATAAAGGATAAAGGATCTCTTGATGATGATCGGTTCAGTTGATATGTTGACTCATCCTTTGTTTTGATTACACAGGTCTGCATGTCTTGCTGGTGCATTTATCAAACTGAATTTCTCCTTTTTGAGATCAGTATGTCTTATCTTATCATATCAAGGGGTTGCCTTGTGTAGGAAAGGTGCTCTACAAATAAAAGTTGATTGATTGATTATACTGGCTGATATTACCACAAAATACCATATACAGTAGGTTTGACTTTTACTCCAATAGTAATTCTGTCGTTACTCACAGGATCAACAGCTAGTTTAAAAAAACAATTAGACCAATGTTATAAGGAAGACTTCAGTAGTCCTCTGAACTAATCCCCCGCTGTGCACAAGAGTTTTGTTCAAATATTTAAGGAAAGGTAACTGACTACTGGTTATATGATGTTGATGTTGTTGGAATACAATTACACTGCAAAAAAAAGCATCAAAAAATCTGCTCATTTGAGAGGACGCAAAAGGTGAACCATGTGATAGTGAGGGACGTCTGTATTGGCAGATAATGAAGCCAAAGTATTTGGAGCGGTATATCCCTAATTACTATAAATAGGCTACCAATCAATGATAAGTTTTCTTTTTATACCCCGACTCTTTGTGGCCATACTAGCCAGGTCTTACCGTGGCGGTAGTGATGGCTCTGGTGTCGGACTGTGGGACACCTAAAATGGAACAAAGTATCTTTTCAGCCATTTAACAATATAGACAGTATACTCTACACCAAAGTAACAGTGATACAACCCATAGCATTCAATAAAGCTCCACCTGAGGACACAAGAGCTGCTTTGTTCAACAGGGAGGAAAGGGTAAGGTGTATATACAGCAGCTGATATTTTGTCTTTTTGAAATTCAGTACGTTAGAGATAGTTGGAGGATTATTACCTGGGTTGGAAAGGAGGCAATTGAATGCCTGTTGACCGGTGGTGCTTTGCGGGCTCCCACTGATTTCTGGACAGGCAGGGGAGGGGGGTTGTCCTGAAAACCATCTGAAACTGAAAAACACGTATTGAACCCTTTAAAATAAAACATGGGGAGTAATTATGTTGAACAATAATTTACAATTGTATTGTAATTATTTACGCAATTGTTTGCTTATGTTTGAGGGCTAGGCTTTTAACTCTTAAACAGTAGAATTGAGCTAAGTACTATAAGCGGTGATTGCTTTCAAAATATATTATTTAAGAAGTAGAAGAAGCAAATAGCTGAAGCTCAATAAATCAAGATGAAAGCAGGCAGATTTGTCATACCTTCTACAAGAACGTCAGTGTCCATTTATAGAAAAAAACTACAGTAACTAGGACTCAGTAAAGAATAAAATGCATGAAGGAAAAAACATTGTGAGTCAACAGTTTGCGCATGATTATTTTCAATTAGGGCTGTAAATGTTTGAATCGCTAATTGATTATCAATTAGTTGTTTGAATTAGTGATCAATTAATTGATTACCGTTTTCAATCAATTTGACAAAAAACAAAGCTAAAGTGATGCCCCTTGAGAACATCTTCATAGGGACTAGACATATCGTAATTGGTTCCTTAATTAGGACTACTTATTAAGTAATTATACTCACTAATTTACTTCTGTAATTCATCATATAAATGACAGACTCATTTCAGGGAAAGTGAGCAATAAAAGCTGTAAAAACCCAAAAATAAAAATTTGAATATATTAAAAATGGTCTGCAAGCCACAATCATTAAAACTGTAAAAAAAACAAATCCTTGGCAGAGTCCCTTTGCATGTAATGAGTCTGTATATCATATCTTGATAAAGACTAATTACATACAAAGTGTAAAGTCTAATTTTCCAATTACAAAAAATTACAACAATTTCAAAAGTGGATTTGTTGTAATTAACTCGTTACAATAACAATTGAAATTGAGCAGGTTAATATGAAGTTTTAAAATAAGTTGAACTCACATGAAGCACTTTTGCTGGGAACAATAATAGTGGTCGGTCTCCGGTCCAAACTTTGCCTTGAGACATAGTTATTCATAGTTGACCTTAGCTTGACTGGAAGGATATCTGAAATGAAATGGACAGTAATCAAATATCAAGACACAAAATCAGCTGAACGGTTTCTGATGGTCCCACTGGTTAAACAGAAATAAATATGTCGGAAAGCGATTAATAAGCAGGCTCTTGTCCCAAACTGAGAGGTAGAACATAAGCTGCAGCATAAGTCAAAAGGGAAAGGTAAGAGAAGTAAATGTATCAATCTGAACCCATTCCTTTGAAATCAATATTGCAGGGCTCCCCAAAACTTTTTCTGGTCACAAGTCAGACTTGGGGTACAGTTATAAGCAAAGGAGAGCAATAGAAATAAGGTTGGGAAATGTTGCCCCGTTAATGAGTGCATAGTATCCCCAGGACCGGTTCTTCATACTCACTGGAAGGTTTTTCCTCGTATGTTTTGGGGGGCACTTTTTCAGGAGTTTCTGTGGTTACAAAAAAAGACATATACTGCATGCTGACATCTCATGTGCCCAATCTACTATTTAACATATTTTACTCACGATCTGTGTGATATTCCACATATTCATACTGGCTTTCTGTAGTGTCTGATCCCTCTGTGATAGCATGGTAGTGAGAAAAAAAAGATGGTCTTTTTTTTTTTGTCAAAGTCTAAATTTGAAAACTCACGTGATGTGTTATCTTCATCCAATGCTGGAAATTCGTATGCATTTCCGAAACCCTCTGAAGCCAATAAAAGTAATGTTTTCAAGGTTTAATTCTAGTACTGGATTTTTAAATTATAGCTATGTTTATATAACTCACCTGATGGTCTTTCCACGTATTCATACTCGCTGTACGTGGGATCTTCAGTGTCATCTGAGTTATAAAATTGTAGAATCAGGTAAAGAGAGTGAGGGGCACATAATTGTAATGAAAAAAAGTTTTCTATATGGGATAAATCCTTCCATATTTTATCAATGGCATATTTATATAAAGCGGGTATCTCCAACCTGTAGCCCCACTTCAAATGTTATTATTTACATCCAGTCCCTATTTTGATTATAATTGTTTTCTTGAAATAGCTATTTTTCTGAACTACCAGCAGTAAATGGATAATGATTTCAACTATATATTCATGCAAATGTAAGGCTTGTCATCACACTTATAATAACAGTGTAACAGCTGAAAGGAGAAGCTCTTCAAAACTAAAATAAGGAGTATTTTAAAGCTGGAGAACCTAACTTTCAAAAGTAATCCATGTAACTTGTTCCTCGCTCCGAAAACAGTTTGGTTCTATCGCTAGTTTTTACATGCATATACTTTTGGGCCTTTGTCACATCTTTAGATCAGCTTTTTCAGACAGGAAAGGGAAAAATGAGAAGACTATTTTCACTTGGCAAATCAGCTCTCCGACCAACCCTTTCTTATGAGTATGAAAAAAGTAAAATGTTTTCCAACAGCATGATGTGGTTTGATTTGCTTCCAAAATTGAACATTTTACATTATATAAGACTTTTTCTGTTGAGAAAAACAAAGGACATTATTGGTTGTCCAAAAAAGTTAGACCCCTGCTTTAAGTATGTTTGTATTGTGGCATTATTGTCCCCACAAAGCATAGGAACGACATTTGTTTATTTTTTATTGACTTAATGTACACTGTACCTGGAATGTAATGTATTTTTTTCATCTACAATGTGCACAAAACATAATGAAAAAGCCCCTCACCTGC
This sequence comes from Knipowitschia caucasica, assembly GCA_964034765.1. Lineage (NCBI taxonomy): Eukaryota > Metazoa > Chordata > Actinopteri > Gobiiformes > Gobiidae > Knipowitschia > Knipowitschia caucasica. Next base: position 15,811,543 of record OZ035825.1, on the reverse strand, counting down.
TGCATCCTCTGCATCCTCTGCATCCTCATACACTGGCTGTGTGGAGTAGTTATTGTGATTGTTAATATTCAGATTTGGCTTGAGCGGCTCTTTGACTGGCTTAACCATAGGCGTTGGTGGCTCTTTTGCAAACCCCTCATCATGGACGCTGTTTTCCCTGGTCAACTTTGGAGGCTTGGACCTGTGCTGAGACAATATAGCGTTCAATTCGTCCTTCACTGAATTCGTTTTACCCAAGGGTTTCCTCGCAGGCTTGGGCGCAGGGCTGGGGGGTGAAGGTGAGACATTATCGTACAGGTCGTCAGAGTTAAATTGTGGTTTTGCGACTACAGAAGGTTTCGCGACTACAGAAGGTTTCGCGACTACAGAAGGTTTTGTTGCGACTGGGGGTCTCGTCTTTCTGGGCTGTGGCTGTGGCCTCCCTGACTCCGATGCTTCTTCAGCTTGGCTTTCAAACGCCTGGATTCTGGCACGGAGATTGTTTGTAGCACTCATTTTGTCCACATCTTCTGTTTCAGCGCTCAAGTGATTGATAATGTAAGATTTTTCTGAATTAAAGACTTCTAATAGTTCTTGGAGGTACTTATTGGGTGTGGCACTGTTCAGGACAGGGTCTGAAGGGTCTGAATTGCCATTCAACTGCACCAAAGTTTGGGATTCCTCTTGTGGGATGAGAAGCCTTTTGGATTTAATACGTGGAAGAGGGACAGGACACTGAAGACAATTAGAAGCAGTATGAGGAGCAGAACTTGTCTTTAAATCATTCCAATGGACAGAAACAGATTGGGTGCAGTTGGTCGAGTTGGAATCAATATCTTGGATAATATGAGATGGTTCAAGAGTTAAAACCACATTGGTATGATCATCTGTCACAGTGGGCGTCTTTTTGTTCTTGCGAGCAGATGGTCTGGGTGGTTTGGGGGGCTTCAAACCTGCAGTGGTCATACAAGATATATGTATCAATAAGACACTTATACAGTGCCTTGCGAAAGTATTCGGCCCCCTTGAACCTTTCAACATTTTGCCACATTTCAGGCTTCAAACATAAAGTTATAAAATTTACATTTTTTGTCATGAATCAACAACAAGTGGGACACAATCGTGAAGTGGAACGAAATTTATTGAATAATTTAAACTTTTTTAACAAATAAAAAACTGAAAAGTGGGGCGTGCAATATTATTCGGCCCCTTTACTTTCAGTGCAGCAAACTCACTCCAGAAGTTCAGTGAGGATATTTGAATGATCCAATGTTGTCCTAAATGACTGATGATGATAAATAGAATGCTCCTGTGTGTAATCAAGTCTCCGTATAAATGCACCTGCTCTTTGATAGTCTCAGGGTTCTGTTTAAAGCGCAGAGAGAACCATGAAGACAAAGGAACACACCAGGCAGCTCCGAGATACTGTTGTGGAGAAGTTTAAAGCCAGATTTGGATACAAAAAGATTTCCCAAGCTTTAAACATCTCAAGGAGCACTGTGCAAGCTATTATGTTGAAATGGAAGGAGTATCAGACCACTGCAAATCTACCAAGACCCGGCCGTCCCTCCAAACTTTCATCTCAAACAAGGAGAAGACTGATTAGAGATGTAGCCAAGAGGCCCATGATCGCTCTAGATGAACTGCAGATAACTACAGCTGAGTTAGGGATGGTGTGTTCAGGGTGATGAGCTGTGTTGCTTTTATGCCAAACATATCGTTTTGCATTGTGGCCAAAAAGTTTGATTTTGGTTTCATCTGACCAGAGCACCCCAGGTGGCTTGTGGCAAACTTTAAACGAGACTTTTTATGGATATCTTTGAGAAATGGCTTTCTTCTTGCCACTCTTCCATAAAGGCCAGATTTGTGCAGTGCACGACTGATTGTTGTCCTATGGACAGACTCTCCCACCTCAGTTGTAGTTATCTGCAGTTCATCCAGAGTGATCATGGGCCTCTTGGCTGCATCTCTGAACAGTCTTCTCCTTGTTTGAGATGAAAGTTTGGAGGGACGGCCGGGTCTTGGTAGATTTGCAGTGGTCTGATACTCCTTCCATTTCATTATAATTGCTTGCACAGTGCTCCTTGAGTTGTTTAAAGCTTGGGAAATCTTTTTGTATCCAAATCCGGCTTTAAACTTCTCCACAACAGTATCTCGGACCTGCCTGGTGTGTTCCTTTGTCTTCATGGTTCTCTCTGCGCTTTAAACAGAACCCTGAGACTATCAAAGAGCAGGTGCATTTATACGGAGACTTGATTACACGCAGGTGCATTCTATTTATCATCATCAGTCATTTAGGACAACATTGGATCATTCAAAGATCCTCACTTAACTTCTGGAGTGAGTTTGCTGCACTGAAAGTAAAGGGGCCGAATAATATTGCACGCCCCACTTTTCAGTTTTTTATTTGTTAAAAAAGTTTAAATTATCCAATAAATTTCGTTCCACTTCATGATTGTGTCCCACTTGTTGTTGATTCATGACAAAAAATTAAATTTTTATATCTTTATGTTTGAAGCCTGAAATGTGGCAAAATGTTGAAAGGTTGAAGGGGGCCGATTACTTTCGCAAGGCACTGTATATAAGAAATATATTCACACAAATGAGTTAGACATGACAAATTATTACAATTTGTTTATAAATATAAAACAAACTGCTATCTATGAACCACTATTCTGACAGATACTTATTATATCTGCCTTTAACTGTTTCTGCTTTCTGGATATTTCAGCTACACAGTAGTTACCAACATTATTTTTGCTCTGGGTCCTTTTAACCCTGGTTGGGAAATATGGATTTCCTCTCAATAAAAAGAGTTGTATATGGTTTAAACATTATATTGTTTGTATGGTTTCATTTCCCCAAACTATTTTCCATATGGATCAAATAGTGTCCATTTTTCTTGTATGTAGTTAATTCATGTAGTTTTCTGTCAATATTTGATTGTAAATAAAACAAAAATATTTGCATTTAATAATAGCTCACCAGAACTTTTGGGAGTTGTAGTAGTGGTAGTAGTAGCTGTACCGTTAAGGTGACGAGGCGGGGCTACAGGTTTAATATGGGCTTCCTGGGTCCTCTCTGTTGGGACCTGATCACAGACAGTAAAAATCAGACACAAAGAAGTGCAGAATGTAATGAGCTGAATCATTTGGCAATTGTGGCCAATAAAATTGCAAATTTCATTTGATTGTGATGACTCTTGCAGCCCCAATGTTATGCAAAGGGTTTCACATGCTGGGCAATATACATAACACTAGGAAGCAGAGATCGGCCCACCTGCTGAGGAGGGGTGTGCAGGGCAGAGGAGACCAGTGGACTTCCTGGACTCCAGCTTCTGCTGTCCAGAGGTTCTGCTGAAACTACTGTGATCTCTGGACGCCTAAATACACAAAATATATAAATGTGAGAGGACACTGGAATGCTGGCAAAATTATATACTGGTCGCAAAACGTTTTGTACAAATGAAACGCTTTGTTTTAGAAGGCTTATTATCTATTATCTATGTAAAAGTTTAGAAAAAGTTTTTTTTTGCACTCTTGTGAGAAAGGGCTTTGTGCGTTAGTATTTGACCCTTTGATTGAGTGGTTCTCCCATTATAACTTTGCAGTCTGAAAAAGTTCTATAGAATACGTTTATTTAACCAGGAAAGTCTAACTGACATTTCAGAATCTATTTCCATGGAGTCGGGTGGAGGGAAATACGGAGCTCTTGGAGGATACCAAAGACACAAGGAGAACGTGCAAAAATCGACTCAGAAAGTATTTGAACCCAGCACCTTCTGTCTGAGAAGTGAGCGTGCCACCACTTGCACATGCATGGGGAAACTAGTGATAATACCAAACTAACACAAAAATAAGGACTGTAAACATTGCACATTGTATTAGCCTTCTGTGGTTTGAAAGTCAGGTTGCCCAGCTTTAATTGTGAACAAATACATGAAAAGTCACAATTACCTTCTACAATATCCCTTCCTATGATCACTCTGAGAACTTGGTTTTGCTAGAAAAAATAAAACAAATTATTTATATAAAACTGAAAAATATGTTTAATTTAGAGCAGTGTTCCCCAACCTTTTTAAGGCGTGGCACACCATTTTTAATATCACGGCACACCACTAGCTAAAAATGACGCAAAAATAAAACACTGCAGCCTTTAATAAAGCAAAGCAATTCTTATCAAAGTGTATTAAATAGAAAATCAAACCAGCGCAAAAAATATTTTCACAGTATTTTCTTCACATTATTTGGACCAATTAGAAAGATAATGGATTATTTCCAAAGGCACACAAACATGCCACGCCACACTGGTTGAAAAGCACTGCTTTCGAGCATGAATAAAGGTCTAACAAAGGTCTAACAAAGGTCTAACAAAGGTCTAACAAAGGTCTAACTAAACTTACAGCGTTTTATTGCAGCTTTTATAGATGACAGTGGACCTGGACTGTGCAAAAGAGGACAGCAATAGATAGAGAAAACAATTAGGGCATAAAGAAATTATACTTATATACATATTATATCATATAAATAATAAATATATATATATATATATATATATATATATATTATTAATCCATTATCAATAAAGTACTTAAACAAACCTAATTCATGATAAATAAAGCTACATTTATGCAATAATTGTAACGCTCAAATCAACATGTATTGTGCCTGCAAGATATATACAGAGATTCTCAGTCTTTGTGTCGACTCCACCACAGATAAATTGATTCTCCTGTCACTGAGCTGATTTACCAACAATTTTCTATCACAATTACATACCTGAGTTTTATGTGATCCGAGCCGTTTTTATTAGAAGGATCTGAAAAAGAGAAAATTGCATAAGAGGCAAGGAATTTTAATTTTGGCTACGGAAAAGTGAACAACAGAATACATTTACCAATAGAATTCAGTGGTATCTGAACATTATGGGTATAGCTTAATTTTTTAATGTTGATAATAATTTTAAAATGTAAAATTAAATTACATTTGGTAAACCAAAATTGTTGAACATATATTCAATTGCACTTAAAATGTAAACAAACAGAGAAAACTAATGTCAAAAGTACATGCCACTGTAGGTCACTGTAATTCTTTTTCCTCACAGACTTAAATATTTGACTTTCAAACACTGCAGATTATGTGTTACATTTATTTTCCTGACATTATACAAGTCAAGTGTATACATATTTTGCCTACAACTGTGTGAAAGCACTCCAGTAACTAAATGAATATGAATATGAATGGATATTTATTTATTATTGTGTCTTGCATATAACTGTATGCCCAGCCCTTTCATGGGCTTATAAGACACCAATATAAAGAACAGGATCAGATGACTGACAGGATACAAAATAAACTTATTTGAATAAACAGGATTGTCGGCGCTTCCAGGGAAACATTTTAGCTTATCATCCTCACTGCTCCAAAACAATTCAGGCTTTTTAAAAAACAGAGAAAAGACTATACAACATAAAATGTAACTATTGTAAACAGGTAAAACCAGAACCAGTAAAACCAGCTGCTGTTCTAAAGTAAGTGATGCATAGTGACGTAGTAGTTTTGTCGCTCAATCTAATCCCATAGTGTCGAATACCATAAAAAAACATGTTAGCCGTGATACCTTTCATTCCCCCAGTGGTTTTATTGCTTGTAACAAACATATATAGTGCCCAGTATTGTCTGATCAGATCGACAACGATCAGAATTGTAACCCATTACGGTCAACAGAAGGCCTATATCATGAGACTTTTAGGGCTACTCTCTTGTAAAAAATCTAGTTTTTTAAAGAGTAGGCTACTTCAAACTAAAATTGACATCGCAAGAACGTGTGGCAAAATCCGAATATTTCCTTAATATCTACTTCCTTGTGCTATTTAAAAAAAAAAAAAACTTATTCAAGAGAGCTCAGGTTCAGTCAAGTGGAATTTTAATACTTTCTTAGATGGTTTTAATGCCACTTTATTCAAATATTACGCCACAAAGTGAATGAAAATAGGACAGAAGGACAAGGAGCTATTTGAAAGGAAGCCTCTTCTCTGAACTCGGGTGCAGCCATCACTTGTTACACCTGTTACTTGTTAGCCACATTAGCACGCGCAGCTAGAAACCATAGAAACCAGTGCTCCTTCATTTGCCCTTTTAACACCTGTTATTTCAAGACATTAGCGGTAAGTGAAGTTTCATTTCTGCCATTTAGAACACTGCATTATGTCTCCCACCTGTGACGTTAGTTCCTGGGGTAACTTGAGCAAAACAGCGCCAGGTTTGTAATTCCAATGTCCTTTGCTTTTCTCCTTTTCTGTTTCGTGTAAGTGGCACATCAACACAAGGAGGAGGAGAGTGGGTGGTGCCTGTTATCCCTGTGTTTACCTGCGTGACCAGTCTGCTGAGCTGGAATGTGACCATGCAGGAAGTTCTCGGTGCCATCAAAGGTGAAGTACAGTTATCATAATATACAACGCAAATCTTGTCGTTTTTTTTGTCCTGTTCACTGTTTTTGTTGGCCTTATTAAAGCTGGGTACCCAACTGCATACACGTGGTTTGTCCCAGAGACTTGTGAAAGTAAAATGAACAATTCACACCTCTACATGTTGTCTTCAACTCATTAGAAAACGTGTTATTTGTGCATACTTGTGGGTTGCTATTTGGCACTTTTGGAGGAGAGATCTCTTTTTGCTGTGGCCACGGGTGTTTTAGGTTTAGTAAAAAACATTGATACAGTCTTAGACACAAGCATGACTCATTCAGCCACTTTAGTATATCATTTATGGCTAACAATAGCTGATAGGCTACATCATCAGCACTTTTGGCTTGTGTAAAAATTACTGTAAAGTCGGCATACTTAATCTTGTCCACATTTTTGCATTTACATTAAGGGAAAATTGGAGGGGACCCAAAATTGATCCCTGAGGGACACCATAGTGAAGATAGGGTGATTCACTATTCTTTAATTGCACGCTTCGTTTTCCATCCATCCATCCATTTTCTACCCTTTAATCCATTTCTGGGTCAGGGGGGTGGCAATCAGAGATGCCACCCAAGTCTCATAGCACCAGCCCCTCACTGACCCTCTGCAGGTGGTGAGTCCACAGGAGGACGGCTGCTCTCTGAGTGTGAGCATAGCCTTGATCTTTCAGTGGGGGCTTTGGGCAAAGTGGGGTTAAGTGTCTTGCCCAAGGACACAACGACAGCAGTCATCAGTGGGAGTCGGTGGAGAAGGTGGGAATTGAACGACCACAACCTTCAGGCCTGAAGGCCAATGCTCTACCAACTGAGCTACTGTCGCCCCACTGTCGCCCCACCCCAGACAGAAAACGCTTTGTTTTCTGTCTGATAAATAAGATAAATACATTTTATCCATTTTATGGTTTGATTGCTAAAGTTAAATGCTGACAATCTAGACAAAAGCTTAAGGTGATTTTTCTCCGTATCAAAGGCACACTTAAGGTAAATATAAACATCCGCAACATTACTGTTTTTGTCTGACTTCACCTTCTCAACAAAAACACAGACAGCCGTTTCAGTTGAGTGAAGAGATCGAAATCCGAATTATAGGGTGCAGACTCGGATTGGAATCATTAAGATACATACATAGGGAAAGGTTTGTCATTTGAAAGATAATGTTTTTTTAAAACTTGCTACCGTTTGCAAAGAAAAATTGGGAAAATATGTTGACCTCCTTTGTTCCAAACCGAGGACGCCACGGGAGAGAGATTCTGAATCTGTGTTTTAGTTTACAAGGGATCTCTTTAATCACAATGTTCTACTAAATAAACGTGTACTATTTTCATGTATTTAGTAAAGTCCTAATCATTTGATTTGATTGACCAAACAAAAACAAAAAAAATATATAATAAAATTAATATTGGTGTACTTTTGAGGATTTTTGGTCCAATATTCAAGATCGTTGCTGATGGGTTATTCATTTCAAGCAGGAAGTGAAATAAAATAAACATAAAAAAGCAATTATATTTGAAACATTTTGGTAAAATCTAATCATGTCACCAGTATGTTATTAAAAATGTAGTCCAACCTGTCCTAATGTGATTTCATTAACAGATTTGTCTTGGCATTTTCTTTCCTGTTCTATTTGTATTATTGATGTGTACGTATAGTTAAAGACTGCTTTCACTATAGCTTAAAAAAATAATAACAAAACAAAACAAAAAATAATGCATTTCCTGCATTTATGGACGTATCCCACCCCCTAGTTATAATTACACTCTACTATGCAATTAATTGACCTGGATCACTACATCTAGTGGTACAAACGGTATCTAAGGTCTAAGGATACCAGCTCTGTGATAGTACATAGAACATTTAATAGTTTAATCTCAACAAGAATTTAAACATCACTACAGGATTATGTGCAAATGACTAAGCCTGTTTAAATAATGTCAATACACACGTTCCACTTAATTGAGAGTACATAGGACTTTTATAATTGTTTGAACAGCGAGAGCTCCCTTTGGGTTGTGGCAGAGGCACAACTGACATGTGCTGAGGTCAGCTGTTTGCCTCTCTGACACATGTGGGCATTACTCAGCAGCAGCAGGTGGACAACAACTACCTCTACCAAAACAGTCTGCACAAAGAGCCATTCCATTAGGGCTGTAGGGAGGGATCTGTTTCAGCTCTAGTCATATTCATATTTCAACTCTTGGTTTGGGCCTTTTTATCTATTTTCTTTTTTTTATTATCTCAAATGACAAAACAACTGCAATGTAGAATTGAAGGGAAATGGCTGTAGGGGGTTCGGGTGCGAGGAAAGGTGGAAGTCCCATATTAATGTTAGGAGTTGCAAAGAAAACATGTGAAGCCGTAAAAAAAAAGATGATAATTCTGACTTCCAACTATTTGTTTAACTTAAAACTATATTAGTGAATCAAAATTAACATATCCTCAACAGCTGCACTCTATTGGTCTATTTTCCATACCCACACTGTTTGAAAGATATTAGGTTTAAATTGTAAGTAGGAATATAAATAAATGTTGAATAGACAATATTTTTTGTACATGTTCATCAACTTCCAAACTTTCAGTGTAGCATGCAGCAATTTAGTTTATGGTATTTATATGTATTAATTGATTTATGATATTTGGTATGACCTGCAATCTTTGTTTGTTTGTTAAAAAGTTAAAGCAGTGGGTTGAGATAGGGGAAAGGCAAAAATAGAGATTTTATTAACACAGGAATCACTGATAATACTTCAGTAGTGTCTTTATGATACATTTGGTTAAGTTGTATGCAGGGCTACTCAATATTTTTTTATAATAAGTTCAAATAAAATCAAGGTCCAGGTGAATTCTTACCAGTGATCCGGATGTCCCCAGCAGTTCCGCTTGTTCTGTTCCCTTTTGACATCATGTCCAAACAGCTCTCCAAAGCTCCCCTAAAAATCCATCAGTCACAGCAAGAGGTCCAGGCAAGTGCACGTCCCAGTTCTGTGCACTGTATCCTGAGTTGTGTGGTGTGTGAGGGGAGAGAGGGGAATGGCGGGGAGGGCCACTATCCAGCTCGATCTGGACCGTCAGCAGAACAACAGCTGAGTGACTGAGCACCATCGCACCACATGCTTGTCTCCAATGTAGCTGGAACTGCCATACTGTTACACATTCCAGCCAAAATAATAACATTTAGATGAACCCAGGGAAAAAATCAGACTCCTGCCCACCGAGGAAATTGAAGAATGCACCAAACAACATGCAAAACACAACTAACCCTTAACCACACTCTATGGTATATTAACCTTGTTTTACACTAATACGGGCCAGATCCAATTGCTTGGTGGGCCTGATTTGTGTTAAATTAAATAGACATTCTTTTTTATCTGCACTTGGCCGCTTGGCCTTCTCGACAAGAGTGCTGTTCCGACCGGTTCGAATACCAGTCGGTGTTTGATCTGAGTTCAGTTTTTGACGGTGAAGACCATGAGCTCCTCATGCAGAGACTAGAGGACTGGGTTGGTGTAGCTGGCACCGGCCTAAATTGGTTTAGGTCGGTTTACCTTGAAGACACAAAGTACTTTGGGGCGATTGGAAACTTTTTTCTCAGATCATATGGCCGGGTCAGAATTAAACATGTGGAGCCTGGAACAGTCTTCCTGAAAATGTGAGACAGGCTTCTTCTCTGACAATGTTTAAATCCAGGCTACAAACAGTTCTTTTTAGCTAATGATGACATGAGATAACAAACAACAGCAATTACAACCCAGATACATAACCTTTGGTGGTGTCACAGTACATCCAGCAGATGGCACCAAAAGTTTGTTCTTTTCTTTAACACAACCATGCTCAGCACAACACATTTTGCCAAGAACATTTGAGCATATTACATCACAGATCGGGCTATTGCCATCGCGTTAATTTTGCCTTGTATAACTCTCGAACAATACTAGATCCATGATCCACCACCAAGCATGGATCTATACCATCATGCACACGCACACTACATCCATAACACACACACACCCTAGTCCAGGCCAGGGGGAGGAGCTGTACATGGGATCAGAGCGCGTTCACGTCCCTGCGCCACGGAGCAGGTTAGCCGCTGGGACGTGTTCACTAACTTATTACTAAACTGGGACAACTTACTGAAATACCTCCTCCCCGGAGCCCGTACACGGATTTACACTGTTGTTGGGTGGAGATCATTGGGACGGGCCGTGACACCGCTGTGCACTTCTGGATCTCATTGTTTAGGTCGAGGTAAGCTGGCACAACTATGAAAACTCAACGTAACTCTTCTGTTTGTAATATTAATTTGTAAATCCTGAGTAACTGGTAAGCCCTGTATGTATTGTCTATGTAGCGCATGTGTTGCGCTGTTGTTGTGACATCGCTGATTGACATGTGCGAGTGGAGTATTGGGTGGTCTCCTCGCTGTCATGAGGGACGTACTATACGTTTATTGCGCGGTCATTAGCTCAACAAGGGCTATAAAAGAACGTGCGAAAGTTACATCGGACTGTGACTTGAGAGACGTGTGCGCGTCTTTGCTGCTTTGGCGCTTACAGCAACAGCTCTACCCACTCTTTATTGTATCATAGCACTCAAATATGTCCAGGGTACTGAGCAAAACTGCACTGTCCCCAGCTCACCTCTGGTTTCCAGTTATTGTTATGTTTTTATATGGGTTAGGGGTTTTTGTTTTTTTTTACGGTAAATTGAAAATGTATAAGTGAACACTGACACAGAAGTTTGCTATGAATATTAATAATACCATTCTGGTACACAAAGGAACAAATGAGCTTAAAGAAAGGAAACACTACCTACCAGAGTTACAGGTCATATCTGAGATCCAGTAGACATGATACTTGGTGAATACATTAACAAAAAGACGGTTGTGTTTGCTTGCTGAGGAATATTCCAAACAGAGCAATACTATTTATAATGAGACACTTGGGCGGCAAAACCCTGAACTAGAAATATCATACAGTGCCATCCAAATCAAACAGAAATATGTTCTTATTCTTATAAGGAAAATGGTAATGCATCGACACTATCCAATACAACCCAATTAACCAGGTTTAATACTTTAATACCATGCCCTTATTGGCTCAACATATGATCCTCAGGCTTTTTAGAGGATTAATATCTGACCTGATTTCCATAATCTAGGGCCGACCAGCCTGTGAACTCCTGTACCCCCAGAGGAGCAGGTGTAACGTTACCAACAAACAGCATCAAAGTTTCATGAAGTCTCTTGGTGTCATTCCTGCACAGGTGCCCTCTTTCAGCCCTGCACAATCAATGCTTACACAGTTGTTAGGTGTGGTTTGCATACAGAGAATACAGATCAGCACAGACCATCATTTAGGGACCAGAGGAAATCCCTATTCTTCAAAGAGAATGGTCTTTCAAAGGGTGTGTGTATGTGTGTTTCCTTTAACTTTTGTAGAACATTACCAAATTACAAACACTTAGTTATTTTTGAATAAAAAAAAAGTCTCCCATTCTATATTCTGTAATGTGCACCATATTTTGAAAAATGCAGTTTTCCTCCATGAGGCACATGGAGAAATCTACTCTGATGGAAAAGTTTATTTTGGAAATGCTTCCTCCATCTTTGGTCTATGTGTGACTGAAGTGGCTGCTGTGGTCACTGCACCAGTCCTCAAACTGTCCCTCAAATGCATACAGTTTAAACGTTGGAACTATTACCAGTCACTTCTGCAACGTTGGCATTGTATTGAGCTACCTAGCCTGGCCTTAGCCATAACTCCTGTCAATTATCATTTCCCTACATGTACCCTTAACACATCCCTTGGTACGAAATGAAATGAATACGATGGTATGGTACGAGTGTATACTTCTTTGCACTAGAGTATTCAGGTTTATACTTATAAATCACTATAATTTAACATCCAGACATAGTAGACAATGGTCCAGTAATTTTATTTAATATTTATATTTAATAGCCTGAAATGATCAGATGTTCAATGTATTAGTGAAATATATCACAGAATTCTTGCCACTCTTGCGGCTTGAGCCTTCATGCCAAAGAGTGCCACTTAATGCTTTATGCTTTCCTGGAATGAAAAGAATGTATGTAGCTTATGGGTCACATTGGCGTGTCTGGTGTTCAACTTTACCCTCTACGTAAAGGTCTGAAAATTGCGCTGAGGAAGAATTTTTACAACGCATGTCTGTGAAAAATGCTTGTCTTAATGTTATTTCACGAATGCATCAAGTCACAAGTTTCTCGTTTGTCTGCCTGGTATGTGCTTTCCTGTCTAAAAGTTCTAAAATGTATTCTAACAAAGTTGCATACAATAAAGGCAAGAGAAGAAAAGGGTTTAAAAGGGCTTCTATAGATTCTGTATCTTACACTCAAACCACAAAAAAGTTTCTCGTTCCAACTTCCTCACTCTCAAAACAGTTCTATCACTAGATTTCACATGCATATATTTTTGTGAGTGGACCACTCTCACTCAGCCAACCGGCTCTCTGCCCAAAACATCAAATAGTGACTCAAAGGACTAGACAAAAGGTACTGTGCGTTCTTGTAAGATGAAAACGGCATGTTGTGGTCGGATTTATTCACAAACATCTTTTACATTTTACTTTACCTAGACTCTCGAGGGACATACAACATATATTATGAAACATAAAAATCCTTGCTTTAAGTGGTTGTCAAATTGTGTAAAAATTAGAGCTGCAACTAACGATTATTTTGTAATCGATTTAATCTATCGATTATTTTTACGATTAATCGAGTAATCGCTTGGCTGTGAATTGTGTAGAAAAAAAATATTTTTTCATCACAAAAAGCTAAAGTGGCAACACTCGAGGACGTATTGATGGCGTAAACTTAAAGTAAATGTTTGTAACAGGCTCTTTGTGCTAATTCTGCTATCTGATTGGATGAGACAGACAGATATTCATGAAATTATAAAAACAAAGTCTGTTTTAATCAAAAATACTACATTTTCATGTCATTTTTGCTCTGTTTGAGTCCGTGTGAACCAGAAAACGATTAATCGATTACTAAAATAGTTGTTGACTATTTCAATAATCGATTAGTCGTCGATTAATCGATTAGTTGTTTCAGCCCTAGTAAAAATATACATTTACACAAACTATTTTAGCTTTTGTTTGGTGAATGTGTAACAGGTGCTTTCAAAATGGCAGCGTGAGATTTTGCATGATTTTCTCTCTGCTGAGCTGTCTTGTGATCAGGATTACCTCCCGTCCTCAGACTGACCCCCAACATGATAACACACTTATGCACAATAATGGTGTACTACATTCACGATTAAACCACCTCCCAAAGTACTAAATGTCTTGTTTGAGGTATCGGATTGAAATGGAGAATGAGGATTGTAGATAAATCAGAATAGACTAGAATACATTTGGCCGTTTACACTTTCCCAATACTAACTTGTGAAATGGTTGGCTCTTTACTAATTTGTAATCTATCTCCACTCATTTTAAGTTAGACTCAAGAGACTTTTACATCTTCAAACCTCATCCATATAATATAACTATCTGTAATCTGGCTGTTCAGTAGTAGATATAGAGTAACTTGTGAGGAAGTGGCATCTGCAGAGATGGGACACAGAGAGTTTACCTCATTCTTATCTCTGACAGACAACTATTGTATAAAGTTATGTCATTGACCCACACTGTACAGCTGCACAGTCTAGAAAACAGCCTGGGAGCGACAGTGAGGTCATGTTGTCTGTGATAAGTGTTTAAAAATGACAGGACCGTGTAACGGTATTCTCAATGTGATGTGTTTTGATCATTGGCAATATTTTATGGATGCAGTGGATGATTGATAATGCAAACTATTTATACAGCTCTTTTCATCATGACTCTCAGAAGCTTTACATGACATTAGTCATTTAACTTCTATTGTAGCCACAGCTGCTCTGTGGCAAGTTAACCAAAATGTACCCCTCTAACCACCACAAATTCATACACACTGCAGACTAGACAGTGGTGTGAAGTATCTTGTCTAAGAACATTTTTCGACTTTGTAACAAGTTAATTGATTAATTGCAACTACTGTAATCAATGGTTGAATTAGTTGCCTAATTTAGTAATGGATTAAATCTGTTGAACCATCACTGGACCAAAACAGTTTCATGTCAGGGCTCTATGAGGATGTTTTTGAGTGGCATTGCTTTAGCTTTATTTTATTGTCAAATGTATGAAAAGTCATAGACCACTTTGATAACTATACAAGAGGTTATTTGGTTGACGACCAAATCTGCTGTTGTTGTGTCCTTGGGCAAGACACTTAACCCAGAGATTTAGTGATGGTAAAATGGATGAATGGATGGAGTAAAGGTTTTTTTGGTTCTTTTAAAAGACTAAAGAATAGTTTGACTCAAGGCAAAATTTACCTTTTGAATGAAAAGACAAATTGCAGAACTAATCAATGATCACAATTATGGTTAATTACAGCCCTAATTCACACCATGAAAGTTAAATAGAGTTGCACCATGTTTAGGAATTCATGTTTACGTCTTATCATTTTGCAGTTGTTTACTAAACCCTTTTCTTCATAAGCTGACTGCTTTGAAGTCAGCGAAAGGCACAACCTCTGAATGCTGCTTTGTTTGTTCTGTTTTCCTATGCCTGGTTATTGTAGAAAACATTATGGATAATGGACCACTGTAGAGGTTGCCTTTCAACCACTACAATATATTACAGAGATTAAACATTTCTGATCCATTAGTATTGTCACAAGTCTGGTAGGATGAAGGAGAAACCAGTTTGGAGTAGAACATAAGAGCCTGCACACACCCTGGTACTTATCCTTCATGGGACAGTCAGGGAAAGTCTGCTCTGCAAACATGCAAAGCGCAGAAACATGATCCGCTTATATAATAGGATAGTTGGCACCATTTTTGAGGCAGTGTGGCTGTGGATCGGGAATTACATACACCGGTGATAATGACTAATTGGTAATTTCAAAGAAGATACAATTGTATGATTGATGTATGATTAAAGAAGGTGCACTGTGTAACTTTTCTCCCCATATTCCATGTTACAATTCTTTTTGAGAAGAAAGGCACTCTATATATAAATAGTACAATTTCACCATTAATCACAGCCTGCCCTTCTCTTGTCCATCCTCTGCTTGCGAGAAGACCTTTCATGTCTTCACTCGGAGGCTTGCTCCTAAATATTTAAGCAGCATAATCACTTCAAAGAGCCAGATTCAGTTACCAAAGCAACCACCTGACCATAATGCGATTCTGCTGAGTCTGCAACATCCTTAATGTGAAAGAGTAACAGTGGTCATTTTCCAGACACCCCGAACATAACATGACAGGCTACTATTGGTGTTATGAAGGTGAAACAATGTTCAGACTGGCTTGCCTTTAAAAAAAACATTTTATGGTTTTACACTTGTTCATTTGTAGATTTCTTCTTTTACACACAGTTCTGTGCATCGCAAACCACAGTATTGATCTAAAACAGCTCAACGTTAGTAAGAGGACAATTGATTTTCCTGTTCAAAACTGCAGAATTGATTGGCCTTACCTCCATTGATCTGCCAACCAATAAAGTATAAAACCTGATTGACAAGGTCCACATTGGATGGAACTGTTAATGAAAAATGGATTTAGGCCAATCTACCTACAATAATCCTCACCTTCATTTTACTTGTGGTTTTATTTCTTGGCTAGAAGTATTTTCTGATATCAAGAGTTATTTGTTTTTTCATTAATCGCCCCTTTGGCTCCTGTTTCAGTTCAAAGCTGATCCTTCTACATAGGTGTGACTTGTCTCAAAGCTGCTTGTCCAGACCACACCTGCTGGAAAGACTGAGAGAAAAACAAAACTAACAACTTTAGCCCCAGCAGTCTCCCTTGAGCCATCGGTTTTCAATAGACTTTGTACATCTCATTCTGTCACCATGTGTATGTACCTCAGGAGTGATGGGACCTTGGAGACTGCGAGAGATTCCTGCTGCTAAACACTGATTTTAGTTTATTAATAGGATTGTCTCTCTCAAGGCTTCTGTCTATGATACTAAAGTATAATTTAATATCATGAGCAAAAATACCACAGTATACTGTTTGTTAGAAAAGATTATTAGAAAAGAAAACTATTTCAAATATTGATACTTTTATGTCCTATACAAAGTAGCCAGATATTTTGGCTTCAACAGAGCAAAAAAAAGTGACTATATCAAAGGATGGAGGCACATGGACAGAAATACATGACACTATTGTATCTTTTTGAGTATTCGGTGCATGAAATAAAAATGCATTGTACTGTCAGTCTCCAGTGTTACTACTCTGGTAGTAGGAAAAATATATGAATGCACCGTAATGGAAATGATGGTAAGCTGTAACTTGCACGTTTTGTTTACATTAATTTTAAGTTTGTGTTTTGCTGTGCGTCATATTCCTCCTGTTTCCAAAGTTTATTTTAAGAATATGGAGCCGTGTCCACGTCAGTGAGAAATCAGCCCAATTTAGGTCACCAGCTCCACCATAGTGTACTGCTGCCGTCAATGTTGTGGTGTTGCTTTGCTATAGTATCCTTATTTTTTGAGTATGCAAGTTGTAACTAACTCCAGAAAATGGCTTGAATAATAGACTCCATAACTACTTATACAGACAATCTGCTGCCAAGTCATATAATTTATACTTTGGTTTACAATGTGTGTTTATAATCTTGAACTGTTAGGTTAGTTGATACAGCTTTAACTGGTATTCTTTTATTAGTTTATTCTCAATTAGCTACTCTTTTCAGTTAAGATGAGCAGTTTTTTTATGACTGATTATTTCTGTTTTTGTAATCTTCTATCCCAATTGAAAGGTGATAATTCTCCTAACCGCTCCTAAAATAGTCTAATCTTGGATCGCTCACAACCATGATGTTGTTCAAACAGACGGTGAGAAGCAGACAGATGGAGTGAGTGTGTGTGGGCGACTGAGAGGAGGAGTGATCTATTTGCAACTGTTTTGGGAAAATTAGCTACATACTGCAAAATTGATTCTAATTATGCCCTATCAACTTGTCATCCCATTGCAGTTTGTTTGGAGTTCCGCGATGGATCTCTGGCTGTGGTAGCACAATTATAAACCTAGCGTGGTTGTTTAATCATTCACTCATAAGTGCCTGCTACACAATCATATATATATCCTTCATGAATAGATGATGGCGGGCTGCACTAAAGCAGCTATTCGTCTTCATAAATTGAGATGGAGAACAAGTTAATCATTTCTTTTGAAGCTTTGAATGCTTTGGCACTACAGGTTTTCCTCTGACCCATTCCAAAGAGTGACACATATACAGAGAGGCTCATATTGCCTCTTGAACATGAATAATCTTTCAAAGTATGTTTTTTTCTGGACGTGGTCTAATATTTCACAATTGGTTTCCAAAACTATTTGTTATTGCGTTATTATCCTCATAGCACATGTTTGCAATTTAACAAGGAAAAGCAGTGATGTTTTAATATGTTCACCCCACACTTGTGTACTGTATGTGAGTATGAAAGAATGGAAGAACAATACAAGAGCCTTCAGATTCAAAATGTTTCACTTTGTTCATCACTGCAATACTTTTGAGACTTTGGCTTGTGTGTATTTGAAGCTGGCAGCTGAAGCGCCACAACAGCCCAGCAACGTGATGTGTATCAATTGCATTTGCACTAGATCCTACGATACCGCACTTCCGCCTCAAGTAGCCATGAAGTATGTTTAGTGACATTGGTCTGATGTGTTCCATTTCAATATACATACATTGGCACAATTTCTTAAAAATCAATGCCATTTGTAGTTCTTTCTAGGCTTAACTTAGGAAAACTTTGCAAGCCACAACAATATTACAATATTAATATCACTTTCGTAGAGTTGAAAGTGTAAATCACAATTTTAATGTCCACAAATGGCAAAGACTAAGATAAGATGCCGTGACAAAGACTCATATAGGCTTCATGTACATTTAATTAAAGGACTTGACTAAACTTTCTACTACTATAGTGTGCTTGTTCCTTTCCTGCTCTTTACTCTCTTAAAAAAAAGCTGCTAACCATATTCAAATATGATCTGAAATAGATGTTGTTTGTGCATTCCTGCTCCTTCAACTCTTTCAAATATTCCCTTTGAATCCAATTAAAACAGTTGTCGATTTTTTTTAATTGTTTTGCCAATATAGTCCAGTTCTTGAGAATGAGTGGAGCTGTCATTGTAACCCCACCCAATAACATCTCCTTCCAAGTTTTGAGCAGCTGACTCATGTCCTGTCATTTCCTAGCATGCCCTGCCTCCCGATTTCCATTGCTCAAATTTATTTTTTCTTCCCCAACAGGAGCAGTATGGCAGCCCCCTCTGCATGCAGCCATGTGCTGTGGCAAACATGATCGCTCTAAGGTAAAGATCTACAGTCATTTCTTGCATTTTCTTGTGCATTCCTGAGTGTAACTGAAAGCAGATGCTGGTTTTTGGGGGTTTGTGGGAACTTTTTAGGAGCACAGGGAAAGTGGTTTATTTGAATGGGGGAAGTGATTGGTTTGTGGGGTTAAACTAGGAAAAATAATTTTAAATGCCATGTACATCTTTTATGTTTCCCCAAATAACGGGTCAGCTTCTACAAATCATATTTGACCTTTTTAACAGTTTAAAGTTGAGTTATTCTTAATCAAAAATACCATAGGACATGATGTCCTTAACATTTTATGTTAACAATATTCAAGTGGATTTTCCTATTTCCTGAATGAGTCCCTCATTTGGGTTGCCATGTTTGAAATTTGGCCAAAAGCCATTTTACTTCCAATTCACACATTGTGTAAAGTTGAAGAAATTCTGAAACTAAGAAATCCAATTATGTACAAGACAAATACATTCCAATTATACAACTATGCAGGTCTAATGCTTGATGGAAAGAAGGCAGAATTGATTTGATCCAATACTCCCCCATCCATAATCAACTATTGACTTTTGGGGTTTGTGGGAATATTTTTTTCTTGCAATGTCTTTTTCTGAGAGAAAATGCCTTTTTCCAGTGAAAGTACAATGGTCACATTCCAAAGTTACTCCCCGCGTTCTAACACAACTCTAATACGTTCCACAACATGAACCCTTCCAAGTTAATATTTTAGTTTCCCCACACTTGGAACAGAAAATGTGATGCTCTGATTGCGGTGGACTAATGTTTTGAAAAAAAATGTTGGAGGACGGAGGAATTCATGTGGGTGCTTGAGGTATTTGGCACAATTATTTGACAGACCCTTGTCATGAGCACGGCAGTCCGGTCTCTAGCCCCAGTCAAGTCATCTGACTGTTATTGTTCTCTTCACGACATGCCTTTCATAGCTGCTGTGTGCTCATGCACATGGAGGCAGGCACAGGGACATACACTTTACTGTTTCATTAATATACTTATTCTTATGTTGTCCAATGTTAGTATTAGGGCTTCTCTATAAAGTCTGAAATTTATTATCTGTGACGAATAAAGGAATATCTTATCTTGTCTTCAAGAAAGTGAATGGTTTTGAGGTCAACAATTCTTTTCATTCTTTCCTATTTCTTTTGCTCATGCTGGACCAGTCAAGTTTGGCCGCTGTGGACTTCAGAAGGCACTTGTTTAAACGAATGGGGCTAGTGCTAGCTAATGCATGCGCAAATGCGTTTTTTCAAATGTTTCTGCCACACAGCCATTTTGAAAGAACCCCCACAAACGACAAAAGTGGAGGCGCGTTAGTTTCAACGACGGAGATAGGCGTGACTACGTCCGTTAATATTTACAGTCTATGGTTCCTAATGCTTTTAGTAATGGTATGCGTTATGTTTCCTGACAGGGTTCACGTGTGGTCCTGTGGTAATGGTGTGGCAAGAGTGAGAAGCGACCATCCCTCTGCTTATATCATGGTTTAAACACAAGCAATGGCCTCCATGGTCGCCAGTGGAACCCGAGATGGGCCGTCTGTGGTCCTACAGGGGGTGGACCCAGAGACGTGTATGATTGTGTTCAAGAACCACTGGGCCCAGGTAAACCACACAACACACAAAGAAAATGTTTGACCCACAGGGATGATAGAGTTTAAAGAATGAATAACATGCCTCTTAGTCATAGATTGCCATACAGTGGTAATCTATGACATTAAATAGAACAAACAATATAATAACAGACCACAAAGTGTAATGTTTCAGCTGCACTAAGCTGGGAAGTTTTTTTTTTTTCAGGCCATTGGGATGTGCTGCCTTACTTGATATCTTATTATATTGTTGTTGTTGCGTACATACAAAAATGTAACGTACGACTCGTGCCATGTAAAGTTTGTGATTTAGAAGAAGCACATTAAGAGAAAAAGCCACTCTTACTAATACTTTGAACTCCGCCTGCCTTGTTTGTGTGGTCAAGCCCAGGGGAATGTGGGCAGAGCCATTGACGAGATCCAAACCGTTGGCTCTGTGTGGCAGCTTGTGCGTCCTGTTCATCCCCCTGGGCACTGGCAGCCTGCTGGGTCCTGTCCCATACCAGGATGAGTAGGCTGTACTGACACAGGCTTTAGCTGAGCCCGCTGTGAGAAGGAGAGGAGCGTGTAAGTAAGTGTGCCCAGTGTCTCCATTAGAGGCTGACAGTGTGAGCACTTGTTGGAGAGTTCTGTTAAATGAAGCTTAAATATGGTTTTGTTAGTGCTGTGAGGCAATAACCTAGCATAGGAATAAATGGCTACTATTATTACATGTTTTAATGTGCATCACAAATAGAGAGATGACAGAAGGTCCACGGTTTTGTCTCTGTGGCTTTCCCTGGAATGTTAAAGAGTTCAACATATCCATCTTTTTTAAGCATTTATAATTATATTGGTGTCAAAAGGAAAAAAGTGGTCATAAACTGGAATTATTAAGACTTTTGTACATCAATATAGGCAAAGATGTTTAAGCTGGGTCACCTAACTATGCAAACTCAAAATAATGAACTATGTAAGTCATCTCACTAGCCCCTCTCTGTTCCCATGTGTGGAGTGAGAGGACAAATGCCCACAACCATTGCAAAGCACTTTGTGACTCTGGTCTGTGAAACGCGGTACATGACTAAAGATTACTTACTTAGTTTTCAAATGCAAAAATTGTTTTAAGTAAAAAAAGTGAATCAGTTCTCAGCCTTCAGTTAGTGATTCACTAGGTTCTTTCTTGCAAGTACTGTGCAGGCAAAATGAAGACTGCTTGTTGTGGTCTTATTTTCTTTTTTTTACATTTTACTTTTATAGCACTTGTTTGGGCAAAAATCATTACATTAAACAAAAAGACAATTTGGTTTTGGACAGTCGCACTGAGTTTGGGCCGTCGCACTGTGGAGTCTTATTTCTTCCATAGATAACCCGCTTGATAAAAGTCCACTTGACTTTGGTTTCAAGTCGGAAAACCCTGAAACAGGAGGACCCTTTTTGGTCAGTGGCATTGTTTTTATAAATTAGATTTATGCCCATGTTCTGTGTCTTTACTGCCACAGATTTACATTGTTCACACTGTGTATATTCGTACAAAGCAATCAGGCGTTCTGACTGTGATAAGCAAATGATTAGTGTCAAGTTACATGCTGCTTCTGGTAGTTATTAATCCAGGTCAATTATCCACATGATGATTTTGTTTTGTCAGATTAAACAGCAACCATAGCAGACATTACAATCATTGGATGGAGGGTCTAAGGATAAAGGAGGAGCAGATGCAATGTTTTTGGAACATTACATCTAGACTATTAATTTACTTTGTTTTTTTAATATGACTAAAGACAAAAGAAAGATCACTTGAATCTCCATGTATAAAACAAACAAATTTTGTCACATTTTCAAATCTATGTAGGTCCATGCATTTAAATAATCATCATTGTGATCAATATCGAGTGTTAGTGTGTGTGCCGGTGGCGGATCATCAAAGCTCCTCTCCTCATTAGCGACCACAGCTCTGTCATGCCCGGGCAGGGCGCCTGTGCTCTCCTGTGTTCCCCTGTGCGCGGGGCATCGTCATGGCAGCAGGGCCAGCCCGGGGACACTGGGGCTATTATCGTTACTTCAGTTTGTACATAACAGACTCCTCCAGCACAAAGGCCTGTTTGACTGCTGCTGGCAACGTGTGTTTGCTCAGAGCGCCCGCCTTTGTTTACACTATGCTCCAAGTGATGCTCAGGAAAAGTGGTTTTACCTGTTTTTTGAGGTGTAGTCTTGTAATTAGTTTACAGGTGAAACTCGGAAAATGAGAATATTGTAATCAATATCTGCCAACTTAAAATGCATGTCATATGTTATATAATATAAACCAATATATGACGTACAATTTTCATTTTATGAAATGTTTTTAAGTTTTTAACAAATAAAGGCTTTATAGCTCATGTTATGTATCTCAAGTCGTGTATTAATAGTTTCACATTTGAAGTCGAATTACAGCAGAAAATGGACCTTTTGAACAAAATTAAACATTTCAAAGTTTCCCCTGTACTACATATATTTACCATTGTGTTCATACATTAAGCAATATTCTTGGGTTTCCCCTACAATTAAAACCATGCACAAGAGTTCAAATCCTCCAGTTCCGGTAATGAACAAGTCGACGTGACTGCAGCCATAGTGGCATCAGGATGAGTCAAAAGCAGAGGACAAGTTACCCTACGATTATAATAAAGTGCACGTTTATTTACATCTAGGCAAAATAAATACTTGCCATTGAAAACTGATATAACCATTTGATAGTAAAATTGTGGTTTGAAAACAAGATACCTCAGCTTTAATCTCACCATTATTACGAGAAAGACTCGACGACTCTACTACCACACTATCTGTGCAAAGCTGAACCTCTGGTCTCTGCTCAGGTGGTGAAGATCCTGGAGAAGCACGACCCGCTACGCACCAGCGCCCTGAGCGTCCTGAACCTGGGCTCGTCCTCCTCCGGCTCCCCCCGCTTCGGCATCATCCCGGGGG
The DNA here is from genome assembly GCA_964034765.1 of Knipowitschia caucasica. Taxonomy (NCBI): domain Eukaryota; kingdom Metazoa; phylum Chordata; class Actinopteri; order Gobiiformes; family Gobiidae; genus Knipowitschia; species Knipowitschia caucasica. Next base: position 15,788,172 of record OZ035825.1, on the reverse strand, counting down.
ACGAGGCCAGCGCCGTGCAGAACTACGTGGAGCACATGCTGTTCCTGCTGATCGAGGAGGACTGCGGTCAGGCCGGAGCCATGGGGCCCATCCTGGAGTTCGTCATCATGGAGAACGTCATGGAGCGCCTCTTCGTCTGGAGCCTGCGTCGCGAGTTCACGGACGACATGAAGTTGGAGCAGTTGAAGATGTACGAGATGCTGGTGGGGCAAGCGCGGCAGCCGTTACTCCACCACAAGCCCATCCTGCGCCCGCTCATGATGCTGCTGTCCTCGTGCTCGGGCGCCGCGGCCCCACAGGTGGAGGCCGAGCTGGTGCTGCTGCTGAACCAGTTGTGTTGCGTCCTGGCTAAAGACCCGTCTGTCCTGGAGTTGTTCTTTCACACCAGCGAGGATCAGGGCGCCACAAACTTCCTGATGTTCTCCCTGCTCATCCCGTACATTCACCGGGAGGGCACGGTGGGACAGCAGGCACGCGACGCACTCCTGCTCATCATGTCTCTGTCCGCGGAGAACCAGAGGGTGGCCAAGCACATCGCCGAGAATACCTTCTTCTGTCCGGTGAGTTGTTATCTTAGAAACTGAAAGTTGTTTTTATGCATCGCTCAATGATTATATTCTCTCAAACCCAACATGCCACATTTGTTTTTAATCAACCCATATAGACATATATAGACCCATATAAAGAGTCTGTGGTGCCAAGCATTATAAAAAACAACTAAAGCATGTATTATTTATATTTACATTGGACATATTGTACTGTAGATTCTCAAATTGCTATCAATAAATGCTGAAGACAAAAACGCCAAGTTTAAACACATTCTCAAAAGCTGAGAATGTGTTTAAACTTGAGGTGAATTCATGCATGTCGTTAATATTATAAATTCAAAATGGAAAATGCTTGCACACCAGCCAGACAATGAGTGCATGAGCTCACAATACTAATGTATCCGGGGAGCCCTAATGGAAACCACAGCATTACGTCATCACAAATCAGGTGAAAACGATCTTTAATGGTCCATAAAAGCTAGCAGAAACAGACTCTGTCCTTGTCTGTTTTTTAACCTCATCACTTTTCATATTCAGACTGAATATTTTCCTGAATAATTCTGACTTAAATCCAAATCCTATTAGAAACGGGGAATCATCCCCATCGTTTGATCCAAATCCTTGCTAAAGCTTTCATAAGATCATGACTAATTATACATAATCCTACATAAAACAGACATAATTTACCATTATCCTTCTGTGGAAGTGGCATAATACACACAACTTTGTGTTGATGCCAATAAGCCTACACAAGTTTTAGTTTAATTGGTTTCACTTGCTGCCCCACACTTAATCCTATAGGTGCTGTTTGCTCACAATGTTTAAAGAAGCTCATAATGTAATGATATAGACTCATATATTATAGATGTGAGGTTATTATAGCAGTCTGGATTAGTCCTGTGGTTCATCTATTACTATATTTCATAAATACAAGTTTTCTGTCCCAACATCCAACCAACCAAAAGAGTCTTAAGTTAATGTGTACATATTTATTGGACCACAACAAAATGTTTTCATCTTTTGTTTTTAGAAATGATCTTCTGCATGCTTGTTTGTCACTATTTGACTCAGGGTTGTCCTTTTCATCACTTGTCAGTCTGATAAAGCTGATCTAAAAATGTGACTGATACCAAGAGTACATGCATGTGTTTTGAGAGCTAGAAATGATTTGAATAGATTTTATTACAAAGGTCTTGAGATTTACAGACAGGCACACACACACACACACACGACATTTTTATGCTACAATAAGATGGTGTGTATATGTGTGAAGCTCAATGCATAAATACCAAACCATTCAGTTGATTTAAGACTTTAATAATTTTTTAAAACTGTTTTTTTTTTTTTTTATCAGTGTTGACACAAGCCTTTAAAAGTAACTACGATGCTGTACATCTTGTTCCTCCAGGTGCTGGCCACAGGTCTGAGTGGTTTGTACTCATCGCTGCCCACCAAACTGGAGGTGCCCAGTGAGGAGTGGCACTGCCTGCACAGGGAGGACTGGCTCCAGATGCCCGCTCTGGTCCAGTTCCTCAACTCTCTGGAATTCTGCAACGCCGTCATCCAGGTCAAACATTTGGTTACATATTTAAAGCTTATGCTTTTTAGTTTGTGAATTTCAGCATGTGTGGAAAAAGAGCCAAAGAAGACAGATGATTTTGTTTTCCCATTTTTCTTTGCATGTTTGTTAACAAGCCATGCAGAAAAAAAAAAACTCGTTGTGAAATGCACGAAGACTAAAAAGGGCTGCCTTGAGCACATTTTACATGCACAATATTTTACCTATATATAATAATCTTGTCATAAACAATAATATTGAAATTACTTCATGCCACTGACAATAGGGTTAGTTACTACAGCACAGGTGGAACTCTGTTATTTTTGCTCTTTTCTGCTCTGTATGCATTTCAGTGTTATATATTATAAAGCAAGTACCAGCATTGTATTTATTTTACAACTTCAATACCATATACTGTAATATTGTATTGGATCTTCAAATTTGATTACGTTTATTAACCAGAGTAAATATGAACACAAATAATACATGATAATTGCTCTCTAACAGATTGCTTGTACTCTTACATAGCGTTACCATGTGGTGTTGGCTCTGTCTGAGTGACGTGTGGCCTGATGGTGCTTTTCCCAGGTGGCCCATGCGGATATCAGAGACCAGCTCGTCAGCTACATCTATAACGGCTTCCTCGTGCCTGTCCTCGCACCAGCACTGCACAAGGTCAGGCATACTGCTGTTTCTGCTACTACTAGAATGACCACGTATACTGTCAGGAGTGTAGGACAGGAGCCTCTTGGCATTTGATTGTGTTGGTTTGATAGTGTTTTGACCTTGCTGTTCACTAGGAGCTATCTGACAAGTAGGTACTCTGTTTAGTGCCTTGTTTTAAATGGCACCACTTCAGTGAAAATGCCACCGAAAGTTTGTTTTGAGTCATTGGTAAAAGTGACAGGACTGGCATCTGTACAGTTTTAGTTTATTTGCATATGTTTTCATTCTTGCCACACAGAACCAAGCTCTAAGCTTATGCCAAACAAAGGTTGGTTACACTATTCAAATGGTAATGCTATTATACATTGTTTTTTTTAAGGAGCGGAAGCGGCGGAAATGTTTTAAGTGTTTGCACACTTCTGTCTTTTGCCACAAATCTGAGTGATTCTATCTATGCCCAAATGTGACATGTTAATTTTTCTAGTGTGAGATCAATAAAGTCTCTTATCTTGCCTTTATTAGTGCTGTCAAGCGATTTAAATCGCATTCTTGTCAAAGTATTGTAAAATTTCAAAATAAAGGATAATTTTACTCTGATTAATAAATGTGGAAATGATTTATTTTTTCCTTTGCGGCCTGGTGCGACTGTCCAACGGTCCACAGACTGGGGGTTGGGGACCGCTGCTGTAGGGTACCTGAGGCCAGGCACTCTTGAGCCTAAAATATGACCTACGTGTATTATACTTTTTTAAAAAAAAAATAGGAAGTTTATGTAGTATCTTTATCTCTCAACTTCTATTTTCCACTCACTCTTCACAATATGATCACAATTAGTGTGTGTGTGAGAAGGGACTGTGTGTCAGCACAATATGTTCTTATTCATTTATTTCAGTAAAGGTTGAATGAAGGTTGATAATGTTGTCCACACTTGTGCTTTTGCTCTGTCCAGATGACGTTGGAGGAGGTGATGACCACCACAGCGTACCTGGAGCTGTTCCTCAGGAGTGTGTCAGAACCAGCCCTGCTCCAGACCTTCCTGTCCTTCATCCTGCTGCACCGCTATGAGAACGTGCACATTCTGGACACACTGGTCAGCCGCATCAATACGCCCTTCCAGGTACCACACGACTGGGCAACTACGGATTTTGTTTCACTCCAGTTTTAGATTAATGGCTACAAGAAAATACATGTTTGGCACCATTTGACTCAAACTCTACTTTTCTATTCTTGTACTTGTGCTTTATAGTTGACTTTACTTTGATAAAAGCCAGACAAGGTATTGTGGATAGTATTTTGTTCAAACTGAAATAGGGTGATCTTGAGTACGAAAACTGCAGTAACTCTCACAATGTTCTATATTTGCAGTCTCATCATGAATAACCAATATATTCTGCTCTTAACTGTGTAAATGCCTGGAAGAGCCGCCTCCAGTGTTTGCTCACGTACACCTACAGTCCTTTCTCAACAAAGAACAAAGTGGTTCATAGTTTTTTACAAACTGTATTAAATTGAGACTTGAGCTGAATTCTCAAACATATAAAGGTTTGTGGCTCGTATTTTTAACAGTGATGTATCAGTGTAGTCACAAACAGCAATGACTTGAAACATTTAAAAGGACGAAAAGGCAAATTGAAAAAGAATGAGTATTGTTCTTTCATCCAAAACTTACCTGAAGTTGTTTTAAGCTTCATTCATGCCATTATAAAAGCAGAATATATTATCCTACCTCTACCACGAAGAACCTCTATTTGTTAACACTAATGGCTTATGTTTTGGATCACGTCAAATGCATTAAATTCTATAGATCCTCTGTGATATACAGCTGCTCTTTTCTGTCCACAGCTGGGCACTGTGTCACTCGCACTTTTCCGCACCCTCATTGGCCTTTACTGCGAAGACGTCATGTTGCAGCTTGTGTTGAGGTGAGCAGCCACAGATAATGACAACATAAAAACCTATGGATCTTGATTTGAAGTAGTAGTATGATTAATCTGGCCATTCTTGGAAAAAGCCTCCAGTTCTTGTAATTTCCTGGGACGCCTTTCTATGTACTGTACTACACGTTCGAGATCTCCAATCGGTTGAATGCATGTTTTTTTCTCCATAATGGCCTTTTTTCCAGAGTGTGCAAGCTTTTAAGTACAGCTGCATGCTAACTATGGGCAAAGAAAAAATGCTTTATGGTTACATTTTGCCCCAGGCCTTAGCTTGGAAACCCCTGATATAAACCGATCAGTTTAGTAGCATTACACGGCGTACGTCTGTGCGCCCTGCTGCGTGACCGTCTGTCCCTCCACAGCCCCCATGCTGGGCCCTAACAGGATGTCCCGCTCTGGTCTTTGCAGGTACCTGATCCCTTGTAATCACATGATGTTGAGTCAGAGGCGTGTGGTGAGAGAGAGGGACTGCTACTCTGTGTCCGCGGCAAAGATCTTAGCCCTGACGCCGTCCTGCTGCTCTCCGGAGCGCAGCCCGCCGCCTCTACGACAGCTGGAGTCCATCCTGTTCTCTAAAGGCTCAGATGCAACAGGTTGGAGTGATACTTTATGATTACATTACAAGCCTACGATTGTGCGCTCTGAATAGAAATGAATGAATTCTAGTGTTGGTGTTGAAGTGAAGGCACATGTACCGTTGCTGAGATTATATCCTGATAAATATCTTGTCACTGTGTAAACCTGAATTTATTCTTTTCCTTGACCGATTGAGGCCGGTGATGCAGTCCAACTGGGTTAAAAAGGATTTCATTTTTAACACAAACCCATTTTAATGTTTTGCCTATATTAATATTATTATGAAACTGGAGTTGAAAAGCACACCAAAATTACTTTTTTCCTCTACAATGGTTTGAGAAAATGCTTGAATATGTAGTTACAAACAACATTCCATCTATTCCACAAAGCTTTTCTTATCTTTTCCTTCCTCAGATAAAACTGAGGGCTTCTTTGATGACGACAGCTCGGGGAACTCATGCACTATCGGCTCTGAGATCTACCTGGACGTGAGCTACCTCCACTACCTCTACGACGCACGTCTCAGCATCAGCAGCTGCTTGCGCGCCTGCCAGGTATGGTCTGCGCCTTACGACGGCCAAGACCCTCCTCCAGACAAGTTCCAGCCCGGAGTACTGGAGGAACCGCTACTCAAAGCCAGACAAATTAACATTAAGAAAATCCAGCAACCGATAGTGCCTCGGAAACCACCTCCAATTAGTGACTCTACCGTGCAAGTTTTAGAGCTGGAATGGGACGATAGCTACGACGCGTGCCCGGTGCAAAGTCCCGGAGACAGTTTGGACGCTAAACCAGTCATGCCGCAAGAGGAGGCGCCTAAACACATCCAAGAAATGCGCAAGACGGCGACAATGCTAGTCAAAGATGCGTACATGGAAGAATCTGAGTTCCAAGATGATGTTCTGGTCTACAATCTTGTGGCAAAAAAGGACAGCCAAGATGCAGAAAGAACTAAACGCAAACCATCAGAAGATTCAGAAGTGCTGGACGCAAAAATGGATTGTAACTCGAATCTTCAAAATTCTGAAATGGCGGAAGATCTCCTGACCCAGTACGAGGAGTTGATCCGGACGTTGGACCCGGAGGCAAGGGGCCAGGCAGGAAGAGCGGAGGCAGAGGGGGGAGTGAAGGCAGCCGCCGTAGAGGAGGAAGAGGAGGAGATGGATTTCAGTTTTGCAGCAGAGACGCCCGAGTCGGACAAGCTGCAGGGGCCGTTCGGGCCGAAGCTGCGGAGCGGGAGTGCAAGTAAAAGTCATTCTGCGCCTTTCACAGGTCGGTCAATTATGCTGGGTACATCACTTTTTTGTAATTGTAAACTGTTGGGTAAAGTGTGAACAATTCAGACCACGCCATGCTGTTTTTATCTGATTTAGGAAACATTTCATCTTTAGAGAAAGAGCCCTGTCAGTCATTGATGCTTTGAGACTAGAGATCCTAACTGTTTTGAGAGCTAGGAGCTAGTTAGATGGATTTGATCATACAGTTCTGCACAAGTACCTCTTTCCTCAGTGTATATGTACCAGTGTATGACAGCGATGAATGAGTAAGGTATTAGTCTAATATGGTGGAACAACTTTCAGAATCAGTACCTCAGCATTAAGTTTAAGCAGATGTTACTCACCCATCCTATGAGAACTGTTTCACCCTTGAACAGTATGTGAAGCTGTCTGTTGTCGCGTAGGGCCCTTCATTAGCGTGCTCCTGTCCCGTCTGGAGAACATGCTGTCCAACTCGGTGCATGTCAACCTTCTGCTAACGGGGATTGTGGCTCAGCTCGCAGCGTACCCTCAACCGCTGCTGCGCTCCTTCCTCCTCAACACCAACCTGGTGTTCCAGCCCACCGTGCGCTCACTCTACCAGGTCACACATCACTCCTGCAGTCATAGTCTGTGTCCAGTCTCATAAGAACCCTTTAGTATTACTTGTATTAGAACTTTTCCACTAAAAAGCAACAGTGGTTTTTTAAATAATCTGGTTAACATGCATGTGTAACTTAATGTTGAGCCAAGAGCAGAGTTTTAAACCAGGCGGTAAAGCAGTTTTTGAATTTGGGAATGGAAACACATTTTATAGGTGCTATTGTCTAAAAAAACCTTTGGGCGTGCGTCAAAATTTGATGCAGAAAACAAGACGAAGATTTCCAAGTTAAACATCTGTATTTAATTTATCTTTACTATCAGATACAGAAATTCAAAAAGCTCCTTATCCTAACTATGCCTGCTCTCTTTCACTATGGGCTCACCCTATCTGACTGAACTAAAACATCAGGCAAAATCATATAAGTAATAATGTGCAGAAGGGGCGTGTCGTATCAGCCAGTTCCTGGTCCCGGTCTGGACTCTGCATCAGGTCTGGCCTTTGTCTGGTTTTGCCCTCCGCAACTCTCCATTCCACACCTAAAAAGGGATTCACACTTCCAACCTATAGATTTATTCCTTCCTTGAGATAAGGAAGAAATCTCAAGGCTGCTGTCACTGGTCTGGCATCAATCTCCTTCTCTAAACAATTCCCTTGTTATTCCAACAGCCCGCTTCATATAGAACAAACCTATGTGCAGAGACCTCAAACAACACTAACAACATAAGTGTGTAAAAGTGTTAGTACATGAAATCACTGAAAATATAGACGACGTGAGCAGCATTTCTGAGATATGCATCAGTGCATACTTCAAATATACGCAGTGCAGAACTCAGGGACCCATCTCCAGATTTGGATGCTCTGCTTGGTCAGAGCTACTGGAGCTGGATTTTTCTTATTGTACATATGTTTAGTGGTAGTGAAAATCTGAAGATATATGGTAATCAACTGGGCATCTGTAGCCGGAAATGTAAAAAACACATGATTTTTTTGCATATTTTGGTGCTTTGAACAGATATGGTTATCGAAATGTTGGATTATAGAAAGACTTTCTCAGGGTATACCGTTGAGCAAATTTCTGTAAATTCTTTAACTTTTAAAAACATCCATGAAAGACATGTAATAACTTACTTTATAACCAGATTCTCACTGCACACTCCCACTCAAACATTTAGAACACAGCCTGCAGCATGACAAACCCATCTAATACAAGTACAGGTAGGCACATGCATGTTTCCAAAACAGTTAAGACTTGCCATGTTCATGCTTATGTAAAAAAATGAAAAAAAAAGATTCTCCATTTTTTACCACTAGGGGGAGACCTCTGCATTGTATTGAGGCATAATTTTCTTACTGCATCCATTCATTATTTAGCAGTGAACAGGCAGTTGTAGCATTTTATTATAACACATATATTTATCGAACAATATAATATATATATTCTGTTTATGCTCCAGGTTTTAGCGATCGTGAAGAACCAGATAGAGGAGCAGAACGCCTCCAAAAAGGACTTCAGTGAGATGATCACCACAGCTCAGCACTGGCTGCTGGCCCGCGAGACCACATACAGAGCCTCAGGTGACTAAACATCCATATTCTACAAACATATATATACGTGCTACTGTAGGGAATGGATACGGCTCTTTGCAATAGGAGGCAAATGTAAAAAAAAACAAAAAGTGATCCATTGATAAAACGCTGTCTATATATAACATAAGTGATTCAGTTTTGACTATAATAATGTGTATTATTATATGACTTGGATCGTTTGATTTGCGGTCTGATATTTTCCCATCTCGGACCGTTACCATGACAATCGGTCCGCAGCGCATATATCTTTCCTAAAATAAAAAATAAATAATGAGCGACGACTGGGAGCATTCTCCCAGTGAATTCTATTATCCGGACAAGTTCAAAGAGCAAAGGCAAATAACGACGAAAACACAACTCCTAAAAGTCAAGAAGAGATTGACAACTTCGTTACAGACCAGAAAGGTAAAAACATGATTAGGAAAACCAAGTCGGACATGAACATAATTCACAAATATGTAAAAAGTATTGGTAAAGACACAGAAGAGATTGAGAACTCACCAGCGGGCGACCCCAATCATCTGATAAGCAAGTTCTTCATGTCACGATTTGACAGTTTGGTTGCATGTGTTTTTGCTAGTAGAAACCGATCGATATTTGCACAAATTAGTCATAAAAGTCATAAAATAGTCATATTAAAACATTTATTAACCTTGCTTGCTCGGTCTTTACAAAGAAATATCAGACCTTGGTTTTTTTGCACAGCCCTCGCCACGACTCGGTCTGTACATCAAGGCCGCGATATTTCTCTGTACAGACCTCGCGCTTGTTTAATAAGCCGTTATTATAGTCAAAACTGAATCACATGAAAAAGCCCCATGGGGAATGTTTGTTTTATCTTAAGTTTAATTGATTCCATGCCATTCACCTCGGCTCTTTACTGTGGCATTTTGTTACAAAGGAAGGCAACCTTTCTTTAATTAAGTTATTCTAAAACCTGTTCAGAATGATCGAGCACTCATGGGGCGTGAAAGCTATGGACGATCGTTTGACAGTCTGAGCCAAGTTCTCTGAGATTACAGATGAAAAGTTATTTTTTAACAATATTCCAATGTGCCCGTTTAACTTATATAATTCAAACTAATGACAGACTCCTTATACACAGAGTGAGATACATCAAGCAGTTATTTGCATCCCTAATTTCACTCCTTGCCAAACTTCTCTCCTTAAATTATATTAAATCCTACATTTGTTATGCTTTGTGCCGAATTCAATACCATTCAACATGATAAACTTTTAACCAATCACAAGAGAATCTCGAGCAGTAGGCGGCGACAGGGGGTAGATAAACAGAATACACATGTTGCGCATTATTCACACAACATTCTGAAGTCAGTAAATATAGTTAAATATGTGATTACTACTACTGTTGTGGTTGTTATATTTCCTTTCATAACTTTCACTATGTTGAAATATTTAAACAGTCCCTGCTGTTCAGCCAAGTTTGCAAAGCTTAATCAAAGCCATTATGTAGAGATACTGCTGCGATCCCTGGAGGTTGGATCATGTTTTTACTGGTTTTACTAACTACAGAAAGACTTTAGAAGTTATTTTGGAAAAGGATAAGAACCAAACAACATGTATTCTCTGATGTCTTGGTTGAAAGGAATATGTAGTCAGCTCATTCGGTGTACTTTTATTCTATAATTTATAATGCTGTATGAAGCTTGACTGGAAAAAAATAATGAAGAGTATGGTGTAGATTTGTTTTAATGGTACTTTTGTTACTATTTGGTTTTAGACTCATTTATTGTCATCACATTTACAATGACATTGCATTGTCTGGAAATTCTGTAGTAAAAATTAAAAACCAAATATACTGTAAACCCACAAAAATACGTAGCTCGCAGACATTCAGGCAAGAGATACAATTCCATTAATCCTGGATCCTATTTTTTTTTTTTCATGTGTTCCTGCTCCCCTGTCAGACAGATATTACAACATTTTCCCAGACAACTTTGATTGCAAGATAACTCATTCATGGACAAACAAATCCTGGGGAAATTCGAACTATACATACATTTTTTGGTGAATTGATAATGTAGATTTAAAATAAATGGCTGTATACAAACATAATCATGAATGTCATCCGTCAGAAAACTGCAAAAATGGCGACAGCAGCTCCACTGCGCGTGAACCCGTCCCGCTGCTCCAGAACTCTCCTCCTCCCAAGCCTAAAGCCATCTCCCTGGATCGCACCGAGGTCTTCGCCACCGTCCTGTTCTCAGAGTTCCTCAAAGAGCTGGCGGCCATCGCTCAGGAGCACTCCATCCTGTCCTACATTCCCATGGAAGAGTGAGCACGTCCAAACCACCCAAAATAGACTCATTTTAAAGAAAGCTATTTTGAAGTATTTTTTTCCAGGCCAGAGAATCACTTTGATATTTTTACACGTACTGTTGTTTCAAGGTTTGTGTTGAAAGCAACTTGGCGGCTGGTTCACAATCAGCTATAGGCAGAAACCAAAGACCAGTGACAGACAATCAGGACGTCTGGAGTATAAATGCACCAGCTTCAATCACACGTAATCTGTGCAATACACAAAAGGTCGTCACGCCTTGTTTAAATTAAAGCTGGGGTACCTAGCTTTCAAACAATTTGGTTTCATCACCAGTATTTTTTTGCCTCTGAAAATAATAATTAAGATTAAAGAAAGAGCCTTGTGAGTCACTATTTGACAGTCACGGAGATGCCGATGCAAAAAATGAATTTGTTTCTAATATGACTGCATGTTGTGGTCATCTTTGTTAGGTCAAAATAATGTATTTTTGAAAAAAGTGTGATACCCCAAGATTAGAGATTTACAATTGAAATGGATTGGTTTGTAAAATTTGATCTGACTGGGCGTAATCAACAAACTAATGATTCATATTCAGGAATTTAGTAATATGCCTATTGTAAAGTTGGTTCACCTCTCGCTAGTTTAGCAAAACTACAGAAACAAAAAAACATCTCAAATGTACACAATATTTAAGCCATCAAAAGAATATTTTAATCATAGAATTGATGATTAATTCCAGAAACATAGGACATATGCTAGTTTTGTTTCACACTTAAAACCAACTTTGCACATATAACCCAATTGAATGCAAACCAATTCAATGGAATGTTGTCGCTCTAAAACTGTGGTGCCTCCGGGGTCCCTCAAACCGCAGCCTTGGATGTGTCTGACATCCCATAATACAAAGGGTACGACTGACAAAACTGTGCTTCAACCTCACACCTCTCACCTGTTGCCTTAATAATCTGTTAGTTCAATAAGACTATGCAAATGAATTGTTGGGTAGAGAACCTGTTTGTGTGTATTTCTAGATGGGAATGGGGTATTTATGACGTTCTATTGCCACATTAATCCATTCATTGGTCTGAAGTTGTGATTTGAATTATTTGTAAATATGTAAAATTACTTTATTTTTCAATAGATAATTTGGAAGCAACAGATTTCAATTTATACACCACACCACAACACAACCAGGCCAGTGCCTTGATTCTATGGTTATTTATATTTTGAGGCTATTGGGTGAGTAAGATGCTTAGTTATTGGTTCCCCTTCATTTTTTGTTGGTGAATGATAGACAATGCACTTTTAAGGGGAAATAGGATAAACATCTCATCTGTTCTTTCATATAATCCTGTCCATATATTTTGATCATTACAAAATGTTGGTTTTGTGCTTGAGTTATGTCTTGAATAAACAAGACTTCTGTTCAAATGGCTGCTGTTTTTTCATTTTCCCGCCCCGCAGCCATTTTGACAAAGGCGGAGATGGGCGTGACTACGTTTGTTAATATTTACAGTCTATGGGTGCAATAGGGATTGTGGGGTTCAGCAATGGCAAGTCTAATATAAAGTAATGAAAGGAGGAAAATACAATTCAACAGAAAGCTTTGGCCAGGTGGAGGATCCAGCATGTTGGTTAAGAATGTGATCAAAAGCCATTTCTACAGGGTCAATAGGGGTGTGCTAAAATGATTTTTTTAGATTAGAATAAAATGTTTCTATACATGTTAAATAAAAAACAAATGAAGTATACATGCAGAAAGTGTTTTATTTCTAAACAATACCAAACTTTCTTTTTTATTAGTGGGCTCTGATAGTGCCCTAGTAAAAAAATCAAGGCAATTTTTAGACATGAATGTATCTTTAAAATAAAAGTACAAATAATATCTACAATTTCTCAAGTAATGCATTATTTTGACAGGATAATGTAACTGAAAAGGTCCTTTCCAAATAAGTTAGACTTCTTCTAATTCTGCGTCAGCACAATCGACGTGTCAAAGTATACATTTCCCCCATTTGTCAAAGTAAGCAACCACTTTATTCTAATCTCGGCCATGTTTCAGGGAAGTGGGTCGTCTATCCAACTCTGTGACTTCCTGTTACTTGCGTGGCAATAAAAATTATTCAAAATGATCTTGAACACTTTTTGCTCTGGTTTTTAAATAATAAAATGGATAATACAACTATAACGTTTCACTGAGGTTGCTGTCACATCCACATGAGGGCGCTGTCTGCCCACTCGCCTTCAGTGCCATGCGGGTGTGACAATTGTTCTTATTGCAGAACATAACTGTGTATGAGTCACATCAGCGGATCTTCAGGCCACACTAATGTCCCGTAATGATTGTGGCAGCGCTGCAGAGGTAAATACAAGCGAGGGGCGGAAATGAATTAAATGCAAATGTGTTTACAACGATCAATAGTGAATCTCCTTTTGTTGTTACAGGAAGTGATTCAATTTGCACGGAACATAAGACCGATCTTTGATGTTAATCCCTATAAAAGGAAGTAACACATATGCTATCAGTATTACATTTATGGAATTGAAATGTTCTCAATCAGCGCTAAAAGGAATAAATTAGAGATTTTTCTTCCATGAAAAGTATTCATCAAACGTGATTAATGGTACAACATCCAGCAACTACACAGGCCAGAGGTGGGGCATGGGGGAAAGGCAAGGCTACGGCGATCCCTTGACGAGCTTCAGATGCGTTAGTAAGTAATGTTTACTTATATAGCGCATTTTACAGACCTAGGTCACCCAAAGCGCTTTATAATGTTCAGAGTCAGGTATTGTTCCAATCATTCCACACACGGTGATGACGGAAGCGAGTCGCCAAACACACTGGACCATCAGCCCCCAATCAACACCATCCGATCACTCTCTCATTTACATTCATGGGTATTGTGCTGTGCTGTGTTTTAGTGGTAGGGGAAACCGGAGCACCCGGAGGAAACCTACGCAGACACGGGGAGAACATGCAAACTCCACTCAGAAAGGCCCTGTTCCGACCGGGATTTGAACCCAGGACCTTCTTGCTGAGAAGCGAGAGTGCTATCCACTCGGCCACTGTGCCGTACCACACACATTATCTTCTGTATGCTCAAATAGATAAACACTGACCTTTGAGATTCAAATAATATAACTTTATTTCCATAAATTACTCTACACCACATATTTACAGAATATTTTACACAAAGATCAGTTTGCAATAAAATGTAATGCCAACATTTGCTTCAAAATGATGCAGTGAGGGCCTTTCAATTTACTATTCAAATCACGTCTGCAGGTTTGAACTTAACGTTTAGCTGCAGTAGTTTTCCACACGGCTCCAATTTTCGTTCCAACGCTTTCTGGTGGCTCTTATCCACCACTCTACCATGACAAAACTCTCCCCTACCAGAGGCACACTGAAACACCCCAAAACCCCAGAGCAGCTTTACTTGGGTTTATGAAGTCTTGTCCTGTAGAATGGTCCGCACCAGAACGGGGTCAGCACGTCCTTTGGTCTCCTTCTGCACCAGACCCATCAGCTTGTTTAGCACTTTTCTGTTCCCGTTTCGGATGGCAATGACCTAAACAGAATGGATACATGGATTCACCAATTACACACTAAACATGGCTGTAAATAAAGAATAAAATAATTTTAAAAAACAGGATTTAAATGTAGGATGTTTAGGCAGTGAAGTCTTCAGTATTCGTAAGTATTTTCTCTGCTTCTGATTGTAAACATGAGTAGTGAGGGATGCATTGCAATTTCTCTTTTACCAAGAGCACATATGTAGAATACTGGTATGGCTTTTATCATTGCACGCTTCACAAGGCATTCATTCTCCCCATACACAATGATAAACTACTTATGTAGCCCCAGCTGCCCTGGGGCAGACTGAAGCAATAATCATTCACAAGTGACACCCGGAATACCTCAGTTGTATCCCAACACAGTGCTAACCAGCAGGTCCAGCCCTGCTGAGCTTCTGGGATCTGACAGGATCAGGCTTGTACATGAGATATAAACTCACATAAAGTACATGTAATGCAACTAAATAAATATTGCAACACCAGACCACATATCACAGGTAAATATTTAGTGCGGGAACTCTCCACTCATTTTGTCATAGGAAAGTTTATGATTGTCTATAGACATTTTAGTGAGCGCGTTGAACGTCTATAACTGCCAATTATAGCAGGGAAGAAGTGAAAAAGAAAAGACATTTGTGCAAGTTGAGTATGTGAGAAGTTAGCTTTGTTTTCTGCCCTCTGCTGAATCTGCAAACAAACTGTTAAGAGTGAGTTATAGTCTTGCAGTTCTGTGATTGGTCGAAATTCTCGCAAGGATTTGGCGCCAGAGTGTTCAGGCTATTGTGCAGTTCGACATGATTCAAGCGCACACAGCAGCATGGGTATTCCAAATGTTTGCATGATTTTAAATCATGTTGTAAACTTTTTTTTTTCATGTAAACATGAAATGTCACCATAGCACTTTCTCGCACTCACCTCATTCGGGTGCGAGTCTACGATCCTCTGGCAGATGCTGTGCAGTTTATCTATGTCGCTAACAAGTCCCAGGTCCTCCTCTTGAATGATCACTTGTGCCTTCTTTCCAGGTGACCTCCACATCTCCTGGAACACCTGTCCTCCACACACACAAACGCGCGCACACATTACACAACCACTGCACTTGTAAAGGCAGCAGTAGTCCTTCTGCTCTCTGCACTGACCTGCTTAGCCACAGAGGAGGAGATGTGCCCATTTTCTTGCAGTTCCAGCAATTCAGCCAGGGCAAAAGGACAGATTGGGCTGAAATTGAATGAAGGGTTAGTGGATTAGATTGAGAAATTGTTGTTTTTAGTGTGAAGGAGGGTCTGCTTTATCTTAACGCGATAGTATTTTACCTGAACTTTTAGCCAATAAAGACAAAAAATTAAAAATAAAGACAAAGTCTTCTAGCAAACAATTGAAATAATAATACAATGTCTTTAAGTTTGTGTAAGCCCTAAGTCGTACAGGGATTGGTCAAAGCAAAGGAAGGTTTCTCACCCATCTGTACTTCTTAGCAAGTTTTCCCGACGTTTCGACCTCAATCCGAAGGCCTTCTTCAGGGAATGAATTCTCAGACCACGCGTTGGAGATTTATAACCTATGGGTGTGGTTAGCCACACCCTAATCCTGATACTAACTCATAAACAATCTAAGGTCTGTTTGATGTAGAAGGGAGCAGGTCTAACGACCCTGCTGAGGCTGATGACCCTAACTCCTTAGCATGTCACAGACCTATTGTCTGCAGGTCTCACCCCTCCTAACTCATTAGCATATCACTGACCTTGTCCCAAGTTAGGGCGTTGTTTTTAGGATGTCGTCATAGATGCGAGGCAAAACAAATCTTAACCCTCCTCCTCTGTTAAGAGAAGGTTTTTGTTTCCTCACAAAAATGGCTTCTTTCACCCCTCTCTCAAACCAATTCTTCTACCGTGTGGTTGGAGATGAACAGCCGAAGTCCTTAGGATTGAGGACGAAACGTCAGGAAAACAAGTACAGATGATGGGTGAGAAACCTTCCTTTGCTTCAATACAATGTCTTGTTTCTTGTTATCATTTGTGGGAAAAAAATGAACTCACACTCACCACTTGATCATGCCCTTTGAAACCTAAATTGCATGTCAAATTGATGCAGTAGTTTGGATGTGCTGATGATCTGTCATCACACATCTCTCTAACTTAAGACTAGCTGCACTTCATGGGGTTAGAGCTCTGAGCAGCAGTGTCACCCTATGAAATCCAATGCAACTCTAATGGTGCTATAATTTATGAGAGTAAAGGAAAGGCAAAAGCTGGCGATGCCACATGAGAGGAATGGGGTCTATGATGACGAGTGCTAACCATTTCTACTAATGTATTGCTGTTTTGTTTGACTAAAGTTGACACATTCATTCAGTTTAACTGACCCGTGTGTGGATTTTAAATACAGCAATTTATACTGAAGCGTCTCCAGATTCATGGCTGTTGTGTCCAATTCGAGCAGTCATCCATTCATCTATTGATCCAATAATACTTGTTTCATGACGTTTCAAAGACCACCAGCGCCTCTCATATTAAGTATCACAGCATGGCACAAACAGAAGCAGCTTTGCCATTTTTCGAGGCGAGGTCTTCAGACGCAACAGTGTGAGAGGTGCCATGGCAACGTCACTTAACCTCATAAAGTATCAAAACAATGTCATTAGCATTCTGGAGTGTTTACAAAAAAACTGTGGGCGAGGGAAAAGGGGAGTTCAGCGGGGAGCGATCACAACGGATCCGTTTGAAAAGCATCAATTTGACGGATGAGCTATTTTTCAAAACAGTCTGAGCAAAAACTATAGTTCTGTCCGCCTGATCATCACCCAACTGACGTGTGACATGAAACATCAAGTAAAATGGTTTTAAAGATCAGTGATTTTCAAACTGTGGCTCAGGGTCCAAAAGCAGGAAACAAATTATTAATAAGACTCAAACCAAGAAAACTTGGCAAACAGAAATGCCTAACGATATAAAGTGGATAAAAATCACTAATGATTAAGTTTTCTTGACTACACAAACAAATGAGTAAAATTCCTTTGAGAGGAAATAAAAGAGCATTTCAATTAGTGCAGCCAAACCAATCAATGTTAAACCCAGCAGTCTGTTGCTGCAACTTATTATCTTCTTTATAGTTTACGTCCAATTATTTATTTGTCTTTGCTTGGTTAGGTGTGTTTGGTTGTGAAAATGAAGAGCAGTGTTTTACGACCAAAAGTAATGAGTGGGTTTTACCGTAAGCCTTCTATTTGATGGGATTCAAAAGTGGCAGGGCTAAACGCACATTTGTAATGTCATAATATGAATCTCAGTCACAGCCAATTAAAGTAAAAATAGTATTACAGCCACTGGACCATTGCAGTAAGAATGACTACAATAAAATCCCATTCATTCAAGCGTTGGCCATGAAGAGCTGATCTCATCAGGCTGTATCCAACAGACATTGAGTGTTTCAACCCTGAACTGCAAAACCCTCAACATTGGTGGGTCAGCAGAGGTGGCCAAGTCCCTGCCCATCAGCTCCCCTTGGCTTCCAGCTAAACTCCTCTCTCCTGCTCCATTACCAGAAACACTCTCCCATCCTGCGAACCGTCGTCTTTCTCTCCCTCCCCATCACCCCAATGGCAGTGAGCATTCTCCACAATGACTGGGCAGGGAACCCTCTACAGCTGACCTGGACTGGGAAGAGCCAGCCTCCTCCTGCAGTCAGGCAGAGATCCTGGTATTTGCTCTTTCTCTCAAATGCTTTCTCACAAGCCTCTTCCCATGACACTTGTTGGTCTGGCTCACTTCAACTAGACCGATTCTGGGTCACAAGGGTAGAACATGATTTTTTTGTGGATGTAAAACCACCAAACAACAGAACATGTGTACACTAGTCACTTAAAAGGTATGAAGGGAGATATTTGTACCAATTACAAATATGTGATAATAATGAGAATAATTAGTGTACATCAGTACCTCACTGTCAAATCATTGCTTGGCTTTCCGGACACTCAGTCAACTTAGTCTGTGATACCCACAATTACAAACTTAAATCACAATAAGAATAAGTGGTCAAGCTATTCGACACAGACAGTTGGCAAAGACTATTGTTATATAAATAAACTATCGGTGAATAGGGGGGGGAACCTAAGGGTACCTCACGATACGATACACAATAATATCACGATAACGATTTTATCACGATATGAGGATTATCGATATATTGGTCAGAAATATACAATATGCCAATTTATGGCATAAATAAAAGAATTTTTATTTTTTTCAAAATCAATATCGATACTTGGCAAATGCATATCGATAATCGAATCGCGGGAGAAAGTATCGTCACACCCCTATTGGTGAATAAAATTGGATATTGCCATACTGTTTGGCCACTAATAGTTTGGACACTAATAAACTCTGGCAAATGTTTGTACAATATAACAACAGTGTATTTACAGGACGTGGTCTGGTCTCACCTCTGGCTCACGCTCTGGTCCTGCAGCTTGAGTCCACCCAACAACTCGTTTGTCACCCAGCCAATCACCTTCCTTGCATTCATTTTGGTCTGCGTCATCACAGCCTCAAAATACTCCACCAGGCCGTCCTCGTTCTGCACACAAGCACTTTTTTTGTCCTGTGTGAACTTCCTAATTGGGTTTGTTTCATTACAGAGGAGACAGCATACAGCGCGGTAAGTATGAAACAGGAAGCAGACATGACGAGATACATAACAGGACTCAAATGAACAATTCTTTCTTCACAGTGAAGAAGATGACAAAGTCTGGGATCGCGTCTTTCATTCAGACAGAAGACATGTTTTATTGTCAATGGTAGAGACAGCACGATCAACAGATACAACAGAATGCAAGTGTATTATACAGAGCGGAGGCATGGAGACCTCCAATCAGCAGCTTCCACGGTGTGCTTGTAGCTTGGCCTTCAGATAGACAAAACAAGGGAAAAGTACTGGCTTCTGCACATTGATAGATGAGTTTAACTTTAACAAAAGTTGCTTAAAAGTGTTATGAAATCTCACATTCCCCCCTCTGGTCATACATTCACGTGTGACCATCAGGATCGATAAACAGCAACATAACATCATAACTCAATACTTAAACTCGGTACTTCACTCGGTACTTCAAAAAACTCAGAACTCGGAATACTTCAAAAACTCATAAAACTCATAAAACATGTTCAGATCTTTCATAAAACTTGTCAACAATCTTCAGTAAAATACCAAACTTCATCAGTCGATGGTTCCAGATATTGCTTTGAAAACAGTCTCTCCCACTTCTCCGTGTTGATTTCTTCAGGCTGCATTTGTGTCGAGCCATGAATTCTTCTGTGACGTGTCTTTCAATCACACGTTTCAGCTTCAGTGTCCAGATTCAGCAATTCAATTCAGTCCAAATTATGTCCAAATTCAGAAATCCAGATTGTTCCAAATGATGTCCAAATTGTGTAATCCAATTTTTCCAAATGGTGTCCATGCAAAAGAGGACGATGGTATTGTCCATGTCTCAGCAGCTCACAGCCTGACTGGAATCAGGGGCTGTGCAGATAGTCCAATTGTGCTGGTCCAGATGCATGGTTTCTCTTGAGGTTTCTCAGTTTTGGCTTAAAAAAAAACACTTTTTGTGTAAAAAAAAAAAAAAGTCTTCTGTTCTCTAGATGTTACAGACAAGGCCCGCATCCTTCCACCACCTGAAGAAGATGTGCCAAGTCTGGGATCGCGTCTTTCATTCAGACAGAAGACATGTTTTATTGTCAATGGTAGAGACAGCACGATCAACAGATACAACAGAATGCAAGTGTATTATACAGAGCGGAGGCATGGAGACCTCCAATCAGCAGCTTCCACGGTGTGCTTGTAGCTTGGCCTTCAGATAGACAAAACAAGGGAAAAGTACTGGCTTCTGCACATTGATAGATGAGTTTAACTTTAACAAAAGTTGCTTAAAAGTGTTATGAAATCTCACAACAGCATTCAGAAATAAACATGTTGAAGCAGCATTAAACTTTAGGATTCTTCGTTGTAACACAGCCAGATAGATAGATGTTAAATTAACTGAACTGAAGGCACCTAGAGGGAAAATGTGAAGATCTGAGATTCTTAAGTCATGGACAATATTGTGTCAATTTTTGTACTGATAAATAATTTACTTTGGAGAAACTAAAACAATTGTAGGGTGTGGTCAAATTAATAGGAAAAAATATATCACCAATATAACTCAAAGTATCCAATCCAGGTACTCATATGAACAAGACCACAATGTAACAGATTAGATTGAATAGGCTGACCCACATTTCTGAGAGTACATATTAAAATGTATGTAGGACAGAATATAGCCAGTGAAAATAACCCAGAACCTTGTTGGTGTGAACCGAGAGTGTGTCCATGCCGGTTGATACTCACCACTAAGGTAAAGCCATGTTCTGGCAGGATGCTGTAAGTATGCACCAGTCTGTCCCGGGTCACGTTGGGCAACTCGGGTAGTGCTTCTCTGAGCTCCTGCACCACCACAGCCTGGCTCATGTCCAGGCCGACGGGCAGCGACGCCTGGTCCTCGTAAACCATCAGGGGGGGCAGGTTTGGCTCTGGCATGAACCTAGGATGAGGTTAAATGTGTTTTTAATTATAACCAAGCAAAACCAAGTCTAAGATGTGTGTCACTTTTTAACCCAGGCACCTACTAAATCAGTCACCACTAGTACAAGTTTTATTTTAAATGGCCTTGCATCCAATTAAAGGTTTATATGATCTTATCTTACAATGTTGAGTGTTCATCAAATCAACAGAGGCCATATGATTATAATCAGATAGTGCTTCCTCAGCAAGCAAACAATTGGAGATTGTCTAAGTGAAATCCAAAAGCCACAAGCCATTTAACTCACGATTCAATACCACTGGGGCAACCTGTCAAGAGCAGTACAAGTCACCATCTAAAATTAGACCCTTAGAAAGTGATAATTGCTGAACCAAAATTCATCACACATTGAAGTGCGAGTGCAAGACATAAACAATGGACCTAACTACAAAACATTGTCAAAGAGAATGTAATACACAATAATAGTATATAATAAATATATAAGTTATAACTCTAAAAGAATCATGCAAATATTTAGTCATCTGATAAATATGTTCATTTGGGAATTTTCTTGAGCCAATGCTGGAAATGGTTTTGTAACTTAAATACATATGTGCCAAGGTACAAGCCTGAGTGATGTGTTTATTTCCCGAGTTCTATTTTTACCCCGAGGTTGTGTCTGAGGTCTTAGATTGTTATGATATGATATCAGAGTGTCAGTACACTGAGCTCACCTGTAGTCCTGAAGACCCTCCTTGTCTCTCATGGAAATGGTCTCACTGAAGAACAATAGCACAACTGTTATTAAGTGAGAAAAAACACAATAAATTGAAATGTTGTAATTTTTTAGGTTAGTGTTACAGTATGTGACACATTTAGTTATGTGCGCATCACTCTAAAGGAAAACATTGTTTAAGAATATTTATAAGGTGTGTATGCTCCTTTTAAAATAAATTGACCAATAATGGCTGCAGCTGAAAACATAAGGATTAGGATTTGGTGAAGCTGATTTAGGCCTCAGCTGTGTGAGAGCCGCCAACATCCAACACCTGGTGACAGTGGCCTCTAAATATCTCCATCCATCATCATTACTTTGGTCGCTGCTCAACGTGTGCCTCTGACTAATGAACCAGGAACTGATCCCACTCCAAGGAGGATACGGTCTCGCCTTACCCAGCTTTGGAATCATATGCTCGGGTTTCATTCTGTACAGTCCCTCCGCTCTCCAGCACTTGGATCTGCCTCTGGATTTCATAGTCTGTTAAATATACACAAAGAGGTACAGCATCCAATAGTACAAACCCTTCTCATCAGGTGGAAATGCCAAACATCTGCTAGTGTTCACTGGCAAATCCTGTGTTGTGTTGCAGCAGAAAAATTGAGCTTTTGTGCATGACTTTTAAATATCTACTCTACAGCTCAGACGGCGCAGTAAATAAAACTATATTGACTAAAGTAAGGCCTCACAACACATCAAACTCAACAAAAAGACATTAAAATTCAAGCCTTCCTTCAGCTTTTTATGCTAAAGCCATTATCTGCAGCCGTGGAGCATAAAATGTGTGCCTTTTGAGCAACTGGAGGAGGCAATTGTTTATCATTACATGCAGCTTCTGTTTTATGTGTGAGAGCTATATATGTGCAGACACTTCAAGAAGCAGGCATAATTATGCTACCATCCTACTTTGTCAAGGTTACTCGTCATAGCCACACACAAAAAAACTTCATTAAAACATCCATCCATTTTCTCTCTATTCCATTTTTGGGTCTGGGTGGCACCAGCCCCTCACTGATCATTCTGCAAGTGGCGAGTCGACAGGAGGAAGGCTTCTCTGTCAGTGATGACACAGCCTTGATCTTTCAGTAGGGGTTTCAGGCAAAGTGGGTTTAAGTGTCTTACTGTATTAATACAGGTTTCCACAGAAACTTGTCACTTTCAACCTTTACAGCCTCTTACAAAACAGGCCATTAGGATTGTATTTAATATCACACTGTTCATAGAACTTTACTAAAATCTATTAGTTGAAGGCTCTTACCAATGGCCCGCGCTAGGTATCTTGCACTGTTGATGTTTTTCACCTCAGTCCTGACGCCAAGGGGATCTCCAGGTTGGTGCACAGACACGTTGGCATCCACTCTGAGCTGTCCCTCTGCGCCAAAACACAAGGTAGAAGCACAGTCAGAGGGAACTAGGCCTGGATCTGGCCACTCCCAGAGAGAGATGGATTGGACAAGATAGAGGGAGTAGTAGTGAAAGAGAAAGAGTGAGACTGCCTCTGTACCAGACATGTTCCCATCACAGGTGCCCAGAGACTGCAGGATGAGCTGCAGCTCTCGCACTGCAGCAGAGGCCTCCTCCCCACAGGTCATGTCTGGCTCCATCACCAGCTCCATCAGACCAACACCTGCACGCAATTTAAAAAATAATGAATGAAAACCACTTACTAAAAACAAAAAATATATATACACATAAAAATATATTTTTCAGAAATTCATTAGGGTCAGTTATAACAACATATTTTTGCTGGCTCATTACCACAATATTGATTGAGGTAGATATTCTGAATTATTTACATTACTTTCAGTAATCAGTTTCATTTTAGGCGGTGTGTGTAAACTACACATTTACTGTCACTTTGAAATGTATAAAGAAATATGTATGACACCTGCTTATGTTTTCTAATAGAGCACTATAGTGTGTCCCATTGTTATAATAAACAAAATTTAGTTTTTGTTGAAGAACAACTGGGGTCAAAGTAGCGGCTATTATTTGGTCAATAATTGTCCCCACTATAAGGGAACAGATTGTTGTTATGCATCTTGTACACAAAAATCCAAGATGGTAGAGATAATACATTTACATTTCAATAGTCCTACCTTCTTGGCCTGGTTACCTGCTCTGTTGAGGTCTATGAGCGTCTGGCTTTGTACGTCGTCATGGAGACTCTTGCCACTGTCCTGCTCGAGTTGAATCTGTTTGATGCGGACACTTTTTCTGAAGACCTGGTTCTTCGTCTTCCCTCCCATGAGACAGTAATTTAACACTCCATCCACTGCAATGGGCATCCTCTGCTGTGTAATCTGATAACCAGCCTGAAAAATGAAGAAATTATTAACTTCTGAAATCCTTTGCTGTGTGTTACTTGTTGTAGAAAGGCAAAATATTTCCCTGAGTGCAATGGTGCGATTACAGAACAGATCAATAAAGCCAGTATTACAAATATTTAGCTCACCGTGAAATTGGGAATTAAAACTAGTGCGTTTGATAATCTCTTGGAAATCCTCAGAGCCAACATTTAAGAAGGATTATACACCGGGTGACAGAGCAGAGTTAAATTGACACATAGCACACAAGATTCCAAAAAAATTATAAAGTGAAAGTTCCGGTTTGGCAAGTCTCATTGAATAACTTCTGTTTAAGGTCAAAGAATACCAAAACATCTTGAGAGGCAGTAATTAAAATCCACCTAACAAAAGGGTCAAATCAAATTTCATAACAATGAAAATGTAAAAAAAGAAATCCAGTGACTATTGTGCAATTTCTGTATCACAAGATGGAATCATGAGGCACTACTAAAAATGTCTTAATAGAGCGTAACTTCAAGACACTTTTGCTTGTTTTTCTTAAGCACTTTGGTAAAAATTTTATTTAATAAATTCAAATGTTGTGGTTTATGAAACGCCTCATCCAAATAAGTAATAGACAAATGCTAACATTGCACATCAGCAGGACCTTGCAATTTCTCCATAATGAAAATGTACTAGACTCATGTGTCTGTGTGTTGAGGTTAGTATGGATGGAAGAACACATTTGTACATTTGTTGTCATATGTCAAAACCAAACAGTCACTGAGGAAATAATTGTATGGGTCAGAATAAATCACATTATGATCAAATAGGGTTTTATTACCTGTAGCAAGAAAGACATCAGAGCCTATAATTACTTGAACCGTAAAAGCCCTGAGCCTGTGGGGGAGAGTTAGGCAGCACTCTTCATCAAAATAGAGATTGCAGAAGAATTGTGGGTTCTGCTCAAGGTTGCTTCTTAGAAAAGACTTTCGAATAAATTTCCCACCCAAGAATTTGTGTCTGAATGTCTATGGTTACTATGGTAACTGCCTCATGGGTGCCAAACATAATACATAACAGGAGGGGTAAAAATGAGTGATGGTGGGAAGGAATGAAAGGGTAACAAAATTACGCGTTAGGGATTTTGGTTTTCAATTTTGTTTCCCTTCAGCAGAGATCATCTCAGAATCTGCAGGATTTTGGTAATGCAGGTGCAGCTTACGGGAAATCCTCTGTAGCAGGCTTAATGTTCAAGAGAAGTAAACACTGTTGACGTTGGCTAAAGTAAACACAGATCAAAGATATTTCAAGTCATAAGAACCTTGAAACTTATAACATGGATAATAATAGAGTCACTTTCCGAAACAATTAAGTGGTGATTAAGTCATGATAAATGAATAGCAAAGCTTATTGAAAAATAACTCTTTACTTTACTTATATTCTTTATGTGTTTTGGCTGTTGATTCTCTGATCTGTGTTGGCGATTTCAATGGTTTTGTTAAGTCCTCTGAGATGACTTCTGGGCTATACAAGAATACATTGTAATTGTATTGTATTGTACTTAACAGCAATTCTATTACTGTAAAGTCATCTCTCTGCATTATTTTCTCAAAGATCACAAAAAATACCACAGATCTGGGGCACTACATTTACTTTCACATACGGCCCCATTTTAGGCCATACAAGCCTGTCAACTTTAGCGTTTAGTCTTCATAAGATGAACACATGCTCAGGGACAACAGGAGATTGATTATGTTATAACATGGAACAAGGCTTCTTTCTTTTCAAGATCAATTTAACATTGTATTTGTTATGATATGTCCTCATTTGAACAGGCAGCCCTGGGCAGATGAGTTCTTTGTATAGATTGAATTAATAGTTCAATGTAATTGGTCCAAAACTGATGCATTATTATATAAATTAAAATTGACTTTGCCTGGAATGAAAAGGAAACGCTTTATCATTTAACGGCAGACTTTTTTAGCTTCCACAATTTCCGCCCAAATGATCAAATAAGCAACCCACCCATGTGCACTCAAATGAACACTAGCATCCCTTGCATGATAAATAAGCTGCTGCAGTGTCTAACTAAAACAGGGAATAGTCTGTGCTTAAATTAGACTCCACTATAAGGTTGCTAAGGTCCTCCAATTATCACGAGAATTTCATGGGCACCAATGAGCACACGCTCTGCTTCTGGAGACTTTCCAACCCTGCATCGTCACCATCCTGATTCATGTTACGCACACTCAAGCCCCATCTGTGCTGAGGGAAGCCTCGAGTCACTCTGCGGTCAGTCATTTCAGCTTTGTAACCAACAGAAGCCCAAATAATTAAGGATTATTTATAAATTTATTTTAGAAGTTTCTTATCCAAAGCTGATGATGCATGTTAAGGTTGTTAAACAAAAATAAGTAGAAAAAGATGGGAAAACAAGCTTGTCATTAATATAAAATTATTGCTGAGATTACAACTGCAACTTGTAACTTCTATGCAAAAAGGTATACTTTTCTTGAATATATGTTAAAGTAGTTCCCTTTAAAATGCCCTGGTGGTCATTAGTCACCTGTCCTCATGTGGCCCTCATGTTCTGCTATGGTTACAATTCTGAGGAAGGAACGCTTGTCAGACAACCACATTAATCATTTAATGAGGGACTGTGGTGTTTTACAAAACGCAATCTGGGTTTTCTATTGGACCGTATCAATAATGTACAAGCCAATTTACAACTGTATTTTTCAAACTGTGATCATTTCCTCCTGAAGCCGTGTTCCCTGCTCCACAACTACAGATTACACACTGATCCTAAATAACTAATTAAAACATTAAATAACCTTGCTTAAATAAGCTTGTCATCACATAGTTTTCTGGTCTGACTAACAATTTTTAAATCACAATGTTATTTTGTAACAAGTCAGTAGTTTATAAACGTATGAATAACAAAAAAACACATTGTGTGCAATATATTTATTGGCAAGGAGATTATAAATTACAGAAAAAACCTGCAATGTCTGCAGTTTTTTTTTTCACATAATGTCCACTAATCTTTTCACCAAATCCATTATTTCCTGCACTGATATTAGTATTCAGGATACAAATATCAGTACAGTAGGGCATAAAAGTATTTAGTCAGCCACCGATTGTGCAAGTTCTCGCACTTAAATTAATTTTCATCATAGGTACAGTATACCTCAACAATGAGAGACAGAATGAGAAAAACATTTCTAGAAAATCACATGTTTTGGGGCTGTCGCTGGGCAACAGACTTTCAACTCCCTCCAAATGGTCCCTATGGTTTCATCTGACCATATGACATTGTACCCATCCTCTTCTGGATCATCCAAATGTTCTTTTGCAAACAAACTTCAGACGGGCCTGTACATGTACTGGCTTAAGCAGGGGGCCACGTCCCTGTCCCTTGAGGGACTATTGGTAGACTTTGTTACTTTGGTCCCAGCTCTCTGCAGGTCATTCAGTTCCATTTTTCAATAATTGCTCCCACAGTTGATTTCTTCACACCAGGCTGCTTACCTATTGCAAATTCAATCTTCCCAGCCTTTTGTATTATCACGAATGCTAATTCCGGTTAAACTTGGGGTAAACTGGTTAATTCTGGTTCAGGATCAAGTTCAGTCCTGGCCAGTCAGAAATAGATCATTCTTAGCCGTTTTAAAAATATTACCCATTTTTTCCTTACATACCTTACATTACTGCGTTACAGCAACAAGTAATATATTACCGTAATTACATTACTTTTATAATACATTACTCCAAATGTAACCCCTATCCCATATATACAGTGGAATGGTAGTAGTAAAAGAGTCTGTAGGCTAAGACTGAAGATATAGAGTTCGCTCTGGGAGGTGAGTCAGTAATCAATAAACAGTGGCTTTAGTTTGCAAGTTTGTATATTATTACATATTTACAGTCATGACATCTAACATTTTCAAATACAGCGCTGCGCAGATTAGAATTCTTCATTTAATTCGCTCACTAGTCCAAAGAAAAAACCCCAAACCCAACTCAATTTCCCAAGGTCCAAACAATAGCCAGGGCTACTGTAAAAGTGTGTCCATTGAGCTCGTATTGCTCAAGAGTTCATATAAACCACAGTGCATGGGAGTACAGGGCCGATCTCCTACCGCATTGGTGGGGTACTTGCAGCAGTAGTTCTTTTCTGGGCTCAGTTCGCCATCAATAGTGATTCGATTCCATATCACAGCAAAGAAAAGACCCGGCCAGTTCGAGGCGAACAATCCAGCCTGTCACTCGCTCGGAACGGCTCAATCGCGTAGACTACTGCTGCAGCCCTAAACGCAGCCTCCCCCATGCCTCCCTGTACAAGCGACTCGCCATCTTTAAAACCCCAATAGTCACATGACCCACGTGATCCCAAACTCCCTGGAGCAGGCGCCAGACCCAATGGAAATTTGGGACCATTTAGTTTTAATAATAATACATAATAAAAATACATTATATTTGATATGTGATAATATTTATATTATAAATAAAAAATATTTATATTATATTTAATGGGGTACACAAACACTGCCTATGATAACAATTACAGGACTCCCTCACCTTTTTAAGTGGGAGAACTTGCACAATTGGTGGCTGACTAACTTTTTTGCCTCACTGTATTGGATTGGTGCATGAAAATGAATATGACAAATTGTGAATAGTGACAAAGATTTATATTGATGCAATTCTTCTGAAATGATCACCTACAATTCTCTAGCCTGAGCTCTGGAGGCTTTGGAGGGGCAGGCAGACTACCCTCTCGGAGTAGCAGACGGAGGTAAAGTCAAGTGACAAACATAACAGGGAGTGGGGCAGCCCTGCATTGTAGAGTTGTTTGAAGAAAGATAGGATAGGTATGATCTGGCATGATCATCCTCACTGTGCGTGTCAACAGCTGTGAATGGATTGGATGGAGGTGATGTAATCTTGGGCAAACACGACAGAGCAAGAGGAAACCAGCGGTAATCCTGGCACTTCTGGAGGGGATTTTAAGGGGATTTTGGTGATAGTGCACACAAGAGGGTGATGTATTCTGATAATAGAAATAAACTCCAGACTTGAGATAAATGTTTGAGAAAAAAAGACCCTTGGATTTTTCCAGTACAAAAAAATGCCTTTATGATTCCATAAAAAACTATCCTCCAGAACAGGGGTGCTCACACTTTTTCAGCATGCGAGCTACTTATAAAAGGATCAAGTCAAAATGATCTACCTACTACAAAAATGCAAATCATATATTTATTTCAAAAAATATTCTTTATATCTACAATGTATGTTTATGTACATGCAAAACCGCATGAGCCAATATAGCACAACACAACACAATTACCTATGTACATTTTTTGTCATTACCCGAGTTTACTCTTATGACTTGCACTGAATTGAATCGGCCAGGGATGCATAGTCCGGAAAATTGGTGGTAACTCGCTGACAAGTTTGTTGTGGTTTAGCTTTCCTGCACTGAGCGCGGTTGTTTGCGCATGTGCAGTCACCTAAGTGTCAGTAAAACATTACTGAGTAAAACACAGATGTCATTTGACTGTGGTGCCATGTCCATGTGCCATGCCTGGTTTATTTAAATCCAAATATTTCCCCTCCTCAGTTTATACAATAATTTGCATCCACACATCTGCGTTATCAGTCACATTCGTAACATTCCAAACATGTGCGTCTCTTACGTCCTGTCCTGCGTTGGGGAAAAACACAGAAGTGGGCGGAGCTTTGATGCAGACGCCGGTAACGGCACTTTTACAGTCATAGAAGACACTCAGAGTAAAGACGTATGTTTACAAGCACTGACCCCGTCCTCAGCCCTGGTTTAGTCCTGGTTTAGTCCTGGTTTGGTTCTGGTTTGGTTGTTTTCGAGCGTGAGTCCCCGCGATCACTTTGCTGCCCTCTGATGTGGAGGATGTTCGCTGCTGCGAGCATCTCACAGCGAACAGTTTTTAAGGTAGTATGATCCATGCTTCAGTGATCAGAGGAATTAAGGGGGGTACTGTGGCGTGCGAGAACGCAAAACTCCGGTTATCTCTGTCTACACACAAATGCATTAACGGAGTTTTCAAAAATCTCCACTTTGCCCGGAGTTTTTTGTATATATTAGTTTAGAATGTATAATTTTTTTATTTATTTAATGCGATCTACCAATACTACCTTTGCGATCGACGTATTGAGCACCCCTGCTCCAGAACATTCTTAAAATTAGATGTGTATTATGACATACAATTTGTTTCAATGCAGGCAGATACAAAAAAAAAGAGCTAGTACCATATGAGCAATATTTTTTTTAAAGCATAGAATGAGCTGTCAGTGTCATCTACAAATTCCAAGGGCTGAACTCTCTATTAAACTTCTCCCCAGAGGAGAGCTGAAAGGGCCTTCTGTCATTTCACAGTTCCCTTGACATTTAGTTTTTTGCATCTGAAACTGAAAATGTCACTCACAATGGCTGAAAAATTACCTTCAGGCTCCACGGGTTACAGGAACTTTGACTTGTGTGAGCTCAATAACTGAAGAGCAGTAACTTCACTTTAACAGAGCTGACGAAATGGAAGCATTTGTGTCGAGAGGATTTGACTATCTTGTATCCTTTCACTGCCATATAAAAGAATTTATATTCCTAAATGTCTTTAATTGTTGCCAGATTTCATTATTTCATGCATTTTTGATAGTTTTCTAAAATCTTAAAAATGTCATCTAAAAACTTTTTTTGTGTGTGCAGATTTATGAAAATTTTTATACATATTTATTTTAGCTGTCATTGCAGAGCTGGTTTGAATTCTTGAAAAAAAAAAAAAAAATGTCTGAGCCAACATATAAAATCAGTAAACAAACAAGTTTCCAACAAAACCATTGGTCATGCTCTCACTAAAATCAAGAACATATTTGTGGCATAGGTATCCAATTTACTATTTCAATGCATTTTACTCTTTTATGGTTCTGTAGAAGGAATATTGGACTTGCATTATCCCAAGACAGAATCATTCAAAAAGACCCACATACTGTGAAGATCTTTCTTTTGGTCATAATCCATTTAACAGCTTTCACCACAGAGCTCTGATCTTAGCCCACTGCAGTGACGACTGAAATAATGATGTGTTTAAAGGTGGTTCTTCAAATGATCGGCTGGGAAGCTAATGACCTGCAGATAATGTAAAGTAGACGTGCAATATAGGAAATGAGCTGAAGATAATATTGGTCATTTACTCTAACAGCTGTTCTTCTGTACTTGTAGCGAAAAGCATTCTGGTCGCATCAGCAGGATTCGCCTGAATTTCCAATTACGCTGCTAGAGTTCACTGAGAGAACTTAATAGGCACCTGAGGACAGCATATGCTCTTCAGATCAATTGAGCAGTATAAGTACTGGGCAGTTTTTTTTAACAGTTGTTTATTACTTACAGGGAGGTCGGCGTAGAAGTAGTGTTTCCGGTCAAACAAGGACTTTCGGTTGATGGTGCAGCTGAGTGCCAGGCCTGTCATGACTGCTGCCTCCACACATCGCTTGTTGAGCACCTACAGACAAGTAAAGCAAGTTGATTGTGATACAACTACACTGACTCTACACTGACTCTCATTACAAAAATTTAATCATTTGTTCATCATAATTTCCGAGTAGTGATGCGCGGGTCAGCTTTTTTTACAACCCGCCCAAAATTAAAACTCAATCCGGCCCGCCCAACCCAGAGAAGTGTGCATTGATTTCTCAACCCCAGCCACAGTGGGGCGGCTGCGGCTGTAAAGTGCCAAACTGCCGTTGTGTCCTTAGGCAAGACACTTCACCCCCATTGCCTAGAATGAGTCTGGTGTGTGTGTGAATGATTGGTGGTGGTCGGAGGGGCCGATGGCGCATACTGGTTGCCTCACTTCTGTCAGTGTGCCCCAGGGCAGCTGTGGCTACAGCAGTAGTTTATCACCACCGTGTATGGAGTGAATGAATAATGACACATGTGAAGCGTCTTTGAGTGTCCAGAAAAGCGCTAAAACCGATGCATTATTATTATTATTATCAACCCGGCTCACCCCGAACCCGCAGACATTGAAACTACTGTTTTATTGTCAAAATCAAAGGACAACTCTTTTTCAGATAAAACAACATCAAATGTTTAATTGACTGAAAAATAAAGGTCAATTTACAGAACGGATCAGGACATTTTTAACATTTCCTTAAAGATAACATTTCCATGGGTTCGGAAGAAATAACTGTTAATGTCAGGCTTGTTATTGAAAATGTATTTTGCTCACTAAGGGTGTTTGTCACAATTAATTTTTCGTTTAACAATATATTATATATAGGCCGATCAGGAGCTTTTTGACCCGGCCCACCCGCACCCATCATCATCATCATTTTCATCCCTTTATTTCCATTTCTAGGCTAAGAGAGAGTTTTTATCACAGAGCAGTCACACTCCTGAACTCTCAACCAATTAAAGCCCACTAAATGCACTTCAATGTAATGTAATATAATTAATGTACTGTATATACTAGCAATAGCAGCTTGTACAGTCTCTCATGTATGCAAATATGTTTATCTGTGTTGTAAATATTATCCTATACTTGCGCTATTGCACTACTGGTTAGACGCCAATTTGCATTTTGTTGCATTGTTCTGACTTTGTAATGACAAAAAAAGTTGAATCTAATCTAATCTAATGTTGTAGAATGGTAAGTGCCCTGGATCATCACCACAGTCCTTTTTGTTAGACCCACTAAGAGGCACGGTCACACAGGTTTTTACAAACGAACTAGGCCAAGTGGCCCACATTCTCAATAATAATAATAATCACAAAGTGGGCCTTGGCACATGCACAGCTTTAGGCTGTGGCTGTGCAAGTGCAGCCTAAAAGACCTGTCTTGGCAAGGAAAAACTCTAAAACCAAGAGAGAGAAGTGAGAAACCTCTGGGACACCCACATTGAGTGAGGGATCCGCTCCACACGAACAGACGGGCTATAGATCCAGGACCTAAGAAACAGAACAAGGACCAAAGCCACGCAGCAGTTGTAGAACAAGGACAGGTGCGGCGCAGGAATGAACTAGCTCACAGGCGGGTCGGAGGTGCAGTCCATACGGACGGGTAGGGCAATCCGCATTGATGCATGTGCCGAATGACCCGCCCATGCATCCCATAATAACAATCTAGTGCCGCTCAAAGGCTTCTCATTTTGAGAACTCTCCCCTACGCTCTCCTCCCACTGAGCAATCTAGTTTCAGTAGCGATCTGATAGGCATTAGTTAGCATTAGCACAACTTCTTGTAAGCTGTACAGCAATCACTGATGAAATGGTACAAAAGCAACACACTGCTAACTAAATATACAGTACAATAACAGAGAAATTACCGCTAGTTTCACGTCCAAATGTAGTCCAATGGAGTCCGCTCCCGCAGGTCTCTCCAGAGGACATTATGTAAGCTAGCTATGTTCACCCGGTTAGATTTCTTCTCTGATCATTTTTTCGCTTTAGTTCCATCTTCTCCTCCTCACTTTTGCGTTGTTTGGGCTGTTTTGCTGTGTCTGCAGTTACAGCCAGAGTAGGTATATCCACCTTCTCCTGCCATACTGCTCTTGTTTACCTGCACTGTCGACGCTGAGGACGCAGCCTGTTCGTAACAGCGCTGCCACTTGTTGGAGGAGAATGAGCGTCACAAAAAGTCTTTACTCAGCACTTTTTACGGCCTGAATTGGAACACAAGCTGAATCAATTAACTACGTTGTCATTTATTCCATTCATCCATTTACAGAAAAATATGGCATAATTTTGTTGATAGTTCAAAATGCGATTAATTACAATTAATAAATGTTTAAGCTGTAATTAACTCGATCAACAGTTTTTATTGTTTGACAGCCATAATAAATAAATATAATATAATATAAATATATATTTATAGCCATAGCCGGAGAATTCACAGATCCAGCACCACTGATGTGTCGTGTTAACTTTATGTGTGCCGTTAAGGCCTGCCAAGCTTCTTGCATCCAGAAAACAATACCACTTAGCAACGACTTTTGTTACCTTTGGAGAAGTATACAAGGCACACCTACAATTATTTACAATAGTATGTCTAAGAGCTTCAACCACAACAGTCTTCTTCAGGGAAATGACAAATAATTATGTTACCATATTTTGTTTACTGTGAAAAAAAAACAGACAAGAAGGCCCTCACTTTGTAGCTTTTAGATAACTGAATCACATCTGTATATCTCCACTGTATTCAAAGATAAAATATAGTATATCAAACTGAAAACAATCATCATTGTGCATCAATACATTTTAGTTGAAGCTTCAACAGTGAAATGTGTGGACAATAGCAGAGTAGAGCCTAATATTGACTCACAGGTAATGTTCCAGGTAAGGACGCATCAAAGAATGACACCAGGGAGTTCGGAGGAGAGGAGAAGCGAACTGGAGAAGGTGAAAATAGTTTGGTACCGGAGCGAATCTGAGCGTGGATCTCCAATCCCACCACCCCCACCAGCTGCTGTGGAGAGCTGCAAAACAGGATAATCACAACAGGAACAGCACAAATCAATGACTTTTACATATAGTAAAAGTGAATATTGGAATTAGATCATTCTTTATCGTCAGACTGAAGAGGGAAATCTGATTTTAGACCTGCAATTAAACAGTAGCCCTTTCATAAACACAACATACCATAACATACATCATATTACCTAGCAATACGCCATGTTTCCAATAATGGAATGTTACAAAAAATATAGGGCATATTCTGGAAGGCAATGTTCCCTTCCCTCAATGCACATGTGAGGAAAGGTGCAGATCATATAAATAATACCTTTATTAACAGAATTGCAACAGAGAAATACATCTGAAACCTTTGCGTCGCAAAGGACATGGCTAAAATCTCAACGTCGAGCGCATTTGTCTTACCTCCTGGGTTTCACTTGTGGCTGGCTGGTGCATTTACCCACCGATGTGCTTATTCTTCTAAATATACACAGATTAACTGGATACAAACGTGGGATTCGTTTATTAAAATAGCAGAGAAGTTCACTTGTGGCTGCACAAGAGGCTGCCATGTTTTCTCCCTGTCATGCTGGACTGTTTAGAGTGGGAGTTGTAGTTTTTGAAGACACCCTCGCACACGTATTCTCGCGAACGCTGAGCAGAGGAAAAAACTACAAATAGGCGGTCACTATCCAGCGGAAATGACGTCACATCCGCTTTTCGACAACTGGCGGGATTTCCCTTCACGTTTTATAAACGCAAAGAGGTTTGTGGTCATTATTAGCTCATTTCTCTTAACGCCTCAAGTCAAAAATGATGGCCACGAACGGAACAGCAACATGTAAAGACGTTCAGACCAATGGCGAGGTCGCGACACCATCTTCCCCGCTCCCAAACAACTCGCAGCGGTTCACCTTCAGCTCAGAGCCCACCATGGAGGACATACGGCGCATGCAGGCAGAATTCACTGACGAGCGAGACTGGAATAAGTTTCACCAGCCTCGCAACTTGCTGCTGGCGATGGTCGGCGAGGTGGGCGAGGTGTCGGAGCTGTTCCAGTGGAAGGGGGAAGTGGCGGAGGGTCTTCCAGACTGGAGCGACTCAGAGCGCGAGCACCTGGCGCACGAGCTCAGCGACGTGCTCATCTACCTGCTGGAGCTCGCGGAGAAGTGTCGCGTGGACCTCCCGCGAGCGGTGCTGCAGAAAATGGCTCTGAACAAGTTGAAGTACCCGGCCAGCAAAGTTCACGGGTCTGCTAAAAAGTACACGGAATATACTGACTGAAGACGTGACATTGGTTGCAATAACTGCGTCTGCTGCTGCTACTGAACTACCAAATATGGACTTTTTGAATGTTGGCTCATTAACAAATGTGTCAACTTCGCAGCGGTGGAGACTGGAGTACAGTGATTTGTATTTGTTTATCCATTCCATCCGATAGATATTAAAATACAGCCATGGTGTGAAGTGATGAGAAATGTTAAAAACACGTGTCCTCGTTATGCTGCATGGAACGACTAAAAACATGTGTTTGCATCCAGTTAAAGCGCATGATGGTAGATGTTTACTTTTTTATCCTGTTTTTAGCCTTTCAGTACTCTGAACTGGGCGTGTTTTGCCATTTTCTGTGCAGAAACCTGTTTTATTTTATCACCTTACTGTTACCTAAACCTTCAGCTGCAGGTATGTCTGGCACCACTACTGTTCTGAGTCTATGGCACGAGAAAAATGTAACTGGTTGTTTTTGTATATCCAATGTAGGGAAAAAAGGAAATATTGTGTGAGATGTCTTTGGTTGGTGGAGTAACACTTTTTGTTACATAACTGCTTGCAAATATTTTTCTAAAGTAAATTTTGTACAACTAATTCCTGTTTTTTGTCAATTTTTTATCACATTTTGTAGATACTGAGTTTTTAGATTTAGGATATTATACCCATAGGAAAAAAAAAATCCTATTCTTTCAATCTTACTAGGACAACTTCCCTGTTACAGTGCAGTAGGCGTCGTTGGTCTTGACCAGGACTAGAGCTGGAGGATTTGACCTAAATCCTCATGGAGTATATTTTGGACATGACATTAGGACTGATAAACTCACTTCACATAGAAAGACGGGGGTTGACAAGGAATGTCTAAGCTCTGTAGGGGAGGAACTCATTCCATGTGTGCTATTGCTGTGCTTATATAACTTTTCGTGGCTAAAATTCAACAATAACATGTAAGTATTAATATTTTATTTTTAAACATGTTTCTGTTTTCTGATTGACAGCCTTGCAAGTAAATTCTGTTATCATCCTTTGGGTACGGACCATGCATAATCCAGTTTGCAGCAAGGGTCAAATTACACTTCTCAAGACACGTAAAAGCAATTTGTCAAATGTTATGCATAGTCAATTAATCAGAGGAACAATTGCTAATCAATCAAAATATTCGTTTGTTTCAGCTCTAGTTAATGCATAAATTAAGTGGGGATCCTGTAAAGTTCCAAGTATGTTGTGTCTGGTAATATGCATAACCTATATTTCCATGAGTTTGGTTAAATGATCAAGACCAACATCTGCAACAATCAGATTCAATGCTCTTTTCTGTCTGGAATTCGCATGGCCATGACCTGATGGTCAAAACTGCTAAGTGTAAGTACGATAAACATTTGAAATGTCTTAAAGATCCTGAGGGTTAAGGAACAAGACTGAGCCAGAGGATCAGAGGCGTCCCGTGCCAACAGGCAAGGCAGGCAGTTGCCTGGGGCCCCCAAACCGGCTGGGGGCCCCCGAGGGCCGACTGATTAGACACAAGCGGTCGACTTGTACAGGCTACAACCATGGATCTATTATAATAACGGCTACAACAGCTATCTGCAGTGACGAGTTGGCAGATTAATCTTCATCAACAGATAAAAGCCCTTACTGGGGCAGAGTCTGCATTGAATGTCACAGTAGTCTTGTGGTTAAGATGCAGCACTCTTAACGTAGAGACCCGCGTTCGAACCCGAACGAGAGCAGTATTTTGGATTGAACTATATATTATATGAAAGATTGCTCAAGAACGTTAAAAACAAGCCGTTTTTGGCAGAATAAAGTTAAGAGCCTAATCTAGATTATATAAACACTGAGGGCCAAGTGATAGATTAGATTTTGTTGGATGAATACACTTTGATAGGTAGTTTTTGTAATTAATAATGACATTATGAGTGTAGTGAACAAGCTTATAAAAAGACA
The DNA here is from genome assembly GCA_964034765.1 of Knipowitschia caucasica. Lineage (NCBI taxonomy): Eukaryota > Metazoa > Chordata > Actinopteri > Gobiiformes > Gobiidae > Knipowitschia > Knipowitschia caucasica. The sequence continues at coordinate 15,750,257 of OZ035825.1, read as the reverse complement.
TGCTATATATTTCTCATTTGAAATATAAAATACACAAATATATTTGTGTCACGATAAGTACTGAAGTACTCACAATTTTCTATGGTAGACAGTACAGTGTGCCAGGCAGGCCCCAGGGCTATCCATTTATTGTTAAAAATAAGAAATTATCTACATTCAATTTATATGAATGAAATAAGTAATAGATATTGCATTTTACCTTATTATTAAATATATATTTATACCTAGAGTAATAGAAAACCTTTTTATGTGGTTATGTGGTCGGTATCAGGGCCCCCAAGGACTCTGTTGCTTGGGGGCCCCGGGGTACCCTTGGAACGCCACTGCAGAGGATCAGAAGACGGGGCATTGCTAGACAGTTTTATGAAAGAGAATTTGATTCTCTGAATGGATGTGGAATTTGACAGAAATATCAAAGAACAATGGTGCCTATTTCAAAAAAGTATGCAATGACAGTGTCTGATAGTGTCTCCTTTGCGGCAGCCCTGTTTTTGTCCGTTTGCCCTCCGATAGATGTGGCTATTTAAGAAGTTAGTATTTACCTGTCTCTCGTTTTTCTCAGTATGATTTGTTTAGGCTTGATCATGAACAAACATTGAAACAAAGTGTTTTAGGGTCTACTTGAACTTCTATTGCAATCACCATCAGATTTTGCACAAACATTTATCCCTAACTTTGGCAATATTCCAACTTATTAAGCCTTATTTGTACTTTGTGCCCTTTGCAGAGTTAAAAGTCATGCTGCCATGGCAACCCTATCTGAAGATACACATGGGGCTTAATTACTTTTGACAAGTCTTGAATCTGACTTGGCTTCCTGTTTACAGAGCAGCCATGCAGGCAGATATAATCAGACCGGGTGGTGACTCAAAACTAATGTTGGACATCTTGTTTTTCTATCACAGATAAGACGTTTGTCAGACTATCTCATTTTTGCGAGAATATCATATACGCCTTAGTTCCCGTCTATCATTTTGTACCATTTCCTCCCTCTTATCGTTATCTGCAGAGCGCACAGACAGACGGCACTGGGGAGCTGTCAGTGAGCCGGGGGTAGAGCAGTGGGGGGTCTGGTCCCACACACACACAGGCACGCAGCACTCCGGCAAAGTGTTTACTGGATCATGGGAAAACATTTGATATCTTCCTTTTTTTTGGTGGATTGAGACGCATCTTAAAAAGCCCTGTGACTATGAGAGATTAGGAGAGTCTTGGCTTTACAGCAACTACATACTGAGGGGCACTGGTGTACTTGCTAATGCCAGTTTCTTCAACGATAAGGAAGACAGTCTGGTTAGGCACCTCTTGTGAAATGGAATTTTTGCAAATGGGCACACACTGGAGTGATTTGGTGTTTGAGCCCTGACCTCATCAATCTACACGAGCAAATACCCTGCTCAGCACATACCGGACCGGCCCGCGACAGTGATGGACTCACCCACATGGGAACTTCCAACCTCTCACACTCATACAACACAACACAAAACATACACAAACACTCTCTGACCCTACGCATAATTCTTATGACTTACTCTTCGCCGTGTTTTCTCCACAAACTCTTTAGATAGTTTTAAGGTCAAAGTGATCTTTTTTTTACATCCCGGTTGGGTAATTCATCTTCTCTATTTGAGCCATCCTGATGCTTATAGGGCATCTATCATGAGTAGTAATCACTGTAGTACAGCACCCAGGGAACCATGTACACAAGCACAGGGAGAGCATGTAAACTCCACGCAGAAAGTTCCTGTTCCAACCAGGATTTGAACCCAGGACCTTAATGCTGAGAAGTGAGAGTGCTATCCAATCAGCCACCGTCCCACGGTAACATTTGTAACAAGTTTGAATTTGATTGCACATTGATTTGTACGTATTTCGAAATGTTGTGTATGGCAGATAAACTGTATACACAACTACAGGCCCAATTTATAAATAGTACCTTGTAGTTATTGGAATACATTGGAATTATCTGGTGTGATAACAACGCTGTAATTTGAAAAAAAAAAGTGAATGTACTATACCCAAAGTGAATGTACTTAGTAAAACTTAGTACTTAGTAAAACATTTTGACCGTTCTTTGCAGATGAAGCAGTCCTCTTCTCATCAGGTCTTTATCCCCTGCGCCCAAAGAGCCCACTTTGGATCTGGAGTCCTGACTGGTCTGCTCTCTGTACCAGCTCTCTGGTTATCAGGAAGACAGTTTGAACATGACAACCTGCTAATCCCGCATGTTTAAATAATTTATTCTGCATCCAGCTCCATCGCTCGTTCTCGTTTAAAACACAGTATTTTCTCCAGCCAATTTTTTGTTTCTATTATGTGGCCATTATGTCTGCATGCACACTTTCTGTTTCTTTTTGGACACTAAAACCATTCACATACAAACCTGACTCATTCTAGTCAATGAGGGTGAAATGTTGCCCCTCACAGCTACAGAGGTCTGACAGGATCTGGCTTTCACCTGCAGGTGACATCATTGTTTCATCACTTATACCTTCACCACTTATTGCCATCCGTCACCGTGAAATAACTTTTTTCCAAGGTGTGAATTCAAACAAGTACAATAGTTGCTCTCAAGACATTCCCTGTAAATGTCTTCCCTGTGCATGAGGATCCTTCTGGCCTGGGCAGAGAACAGTGCACAAAACCATATAATAATCCGCTGGTTTGGTTCTTTTAAACTGCTGCGCCACTTCTGCCTTGAAATTGAATTTAACAATACGGATAAGTTAAAGAACTTGGCTCAATTCCACAATTTATGTGGATATCTTTTCATAAATTTGTAATCAATTCAACTCCACGAGTTTTAGTAAAAAATGAAATAAAAATACAAACTAGAAAATGTGATAACTAGTGAACTACTCAATTACAATCTAACCAGACAATAACTTGAAGATTGAGACTGACATTTTTCTTTAGTGGTCATCATCTTATCGTACTTACCTGAGTTAAACACATTTCAAGCTAGAAATTTAAACTTGAATGGATTGCTGTTTTTATATGTAGTGCAGCAAATATGCCAAAAACTCTAAAAAGAAACTATTGCTTTTGGACCTTTGCTAAAATGCTACATTGACCTGGGACAACTGTTGGAAAGTGTGTGTTGTTTGGACCTGTGTCTGCTTTTCAAGACCTCTAGGAATCAAATTGGAAAACTGTCCAGCTCACATCAAGAACATTCCAACATTGAGAACCTTCACAAAGTTGTTCAATGTCCTGTACTGTGCAATGCTCTGCCTGCTGCTTATACTAGTCTGCTTTTTATGTCTGTATGTGGCTTTAATTAACTTTTGCTCTGTTATTGAAATGTTAGTTGATATGTAAGTCTGTTGTTTCATTTATGGCTAGAATTGGTCAGATTGTTCAAACAGGACATGCCTCTGCAAATAGCCTATAGGTCACAAGGCGAGCGTGTGCAGTAAGGGAGAGGGAAGCCAGGGTTTTTGGCCAGTGGAAATGAGCCTTATGAATACATCAAACATGCAATGATAGCTTTCCTTTTGCAACAATTTGCCTGAAAAAACCTCTTTATAAATATGTCTTATCAACACTGTCAATCATTATAGACCCAAGAATTCTCCCAAAACACATTTTGAACCCCGTTTGAGTGGCACACCCCTTCACTGCTTCTCATGTTGGCGGGTGATTTTACAGACTTGACATGCACAAGCGCCAACATTACGTGGCTGTATTCTTAATTTTTTTCTTGATTGCTACAGTCATCTGTGATCTGCCGGGCTCTTCAGCTTGCAGATAAGCCTCTGATTACACCATTGTCTTTGCTGCCGAGTGCCATTAGCCTTTTGAGGAACAGTACATATTGTTACAACACCATCCCAGCTCTAATTAATCCATGTGTGAGAGGGTGTCAAATCCTCTGGCTCAAATGCAGTGTTAATTAATTGTTGCTAACATGTAGTTTTCATTCACAAAGGAGGAGTGATTACAGGGTAATAATAGAGCGTGGCCAGACTAGATGTTTTGTGACTTACTTTCAGTTGGTTGAAATCACATAAGGGTTGTCTTTAGTCAAGAGACAGTTATGCTAAAAGGTGCCAAAGTACATAATTTTAAAACATCCAACTTGTTCTCTCAAAACAGTTGTCACAGTTTTGCACAGCCATCACAGATGCCAAGTTCTATCCCTGCTTCTGCCGACGCATCCATCCATTTTCTTCCCCTTAATCCATTTCTGGGTCGGGGGGGTGGCAGTCAGAGCTGCACCCAGTACACTTAGCACCAGCCCCTCACTGATCCTCCTGCAGGAGGTGAGCCCTTTCAGTGGGGGCTTTGGGCAAAGTGGGGTTAAGTGTCTTGCCCAAGGACACAACGACAGCAGTCATCAGTGGGAGTCGTGAAGTAGGTCTTACAGTGGGTTCGAACCCACGACCTTCAGGCCCAAAGGCCAATGCTCTACCAACTGAGCTACTGTCGCCCTTCTGCTGATTCAAATAGAGCAAATTCTCTAAGATCAAGATTTTTGGGAAAAATAAATAAATAAATAGAAATAAAACAGGAGCAAGAACAAATGAGTCCAGGTACGGTTCTTTCCTTCTGCATCAGTTCCTAGGGCATCTGTTTGTGTGTCTCTTGGTGACAGTGTCCAACTCTTTTCATTAGCCGAAAAGTAAATAAAAAACTAAAATACAAAGTGATACATACAGTAGTTCATGGGGAAAAAAGTGAAAATTATGCTTACATGTAGGATCTTTTAATGTTTACTTGTGTTGCATTGGGATATACAAATACCATTTAATCGTATTTGATACATACATTCATGTAATAGAAAACAGGAAAAAGATTATGCAATTGTATAACATATAAACAAAGTAAAGAAAACTTGAAAACAAAAACAAAAAGAGCAACCATTCACCACCGGCATCTAGCACGAGTTTTTACAATAGTTTCTTGCTCAGCATTAGAGAAACATTCTCAGAAGTGAGCCTCATGAATGCTCACAGAATTCACCAGTCAATTCATCCACAGTGTTCTCATGATCAAAACCTCACTCCGCAGCCATACACGCATCAATAAAAAACAGAAACCTTGTAGGTGTAGCATTGAAAGAGCATATCAAACAGGACTCCATACGATACGGCTCCATTATTTACGCCCTCCTCCTCGTCTTCAAACCCGCTTGTCTCGCTGCTCTGTCTCAGCCCTGCATTGCTGCTGGTTACGCAGGTGTTGCTTCCTCTGTGTCCATCCCTCGGCGGATGAAGATATGCAGCTCTTCTAAATGATTTAAAACGTGTCTGGCCCTGGTGTCCGCTGAGTGATCAGAATAAAGATACAAAAACAGTGATCAAAGTGTCTCACCAGGCACGCATTCTCTTTGTTACGAGCATTGGGAACAAGAGCAACTATAGAGCTGGTGAAGAATGCATCACACATAAAGTTACTATTTCCATAAAGTATGTGGTGATGGTTTTGGGTCAGACACACTGTGGATTGAAATGAGCTCTTGTATTTTCTGACACCTGCCACTGTGAAAGTGACAGTCGTCTGCCAGGGGAGACAGGAGCTGTAATGGTGTGACACACCAAAGTCATGGCCGCAAATAGTTTAAAATATTTCACTGACAATTGTTAGTCTAGTTTGAAATTATTGGGTGAACTGAGAAGAAGTACCATGTATGGGTGGTGTTCAGTGATAGCAGGTGATGTGAATTTGAGGTGGTTGAAATCCCAAGGAAAGAAAGACCCCATAAAGCAAAGCTACTTGTATTTTTCCTTTAAGACTAACTAGTTTGTACAATTCTTTTATGGCAATATTTTTGCTGAAGTTGGTGACAAGTAATGGGCATCCAAACAATTATTAGAATAAACTTCCTGTTTGTAAATCATGCCAAGATGGATGTTTTAGATAGATGGATGGATGATATTTATTTCAAAACCTGCACAAACATCATCATCGCAAAAATCAACATAACAGACAGATATACAAGTGCATGGTTTTAAAAGGAGGTTAAAACGCTTATAGAATTCCAAACCCCCTCACACATTCAACACAAAGTACAGTACAAGAACACATTTTAGGCCAAAACGCTTCCATTGTACAGAAGAAATTTATTTTGGACAAACTAAAATACCAAAATGTAGTTTTGCTGAATTTTTCTATAATTTACTGTGTTTGTTGTAAATTATGCCAATGAATTATGATTTTCACTCACTTCTAGAAAACCGCTCTACTTCCTGTAAATTTCAGTGCATATTAAATCCCCAAAACGTGGCTTTATCACCGCAATATTGTGGCAGAGTTGGTGTCTCGGCTTAGTAACCAAATAAAAGGTTGTTGTTTCAAACCTTTCTGTGTGCATGTTCTCCCTGTGTCTGACTGGAATACCTCCAGGCTCTCCAGTTTCCCTCACCAACCAAAATAAAATACTATTACTATCAGGTGGCCAAAAGCTGCGCCAAGCCGAGCATTGTCCTCCGGGAGATGGGTCCGGGGTGCTGCATTGTACTGACCACTGAGGCCAGTGATCAGTACCGGCTAGTCAGTTCAATCTGAAAAGAAAAGGCAATTGAATATGATTTTTCTCCAAACTTTTTGGAATTTGGATGTGCCACCACACTCCCCGCTGCTGTTCACCTGATTTTCCTGCTCGTATTTCTCACCACACACTCTTTCTGACGGCTCCCCGTGGGAGTGATGGACAGTTAGCAGTGACACCGAGAATCAGCCTCGTGCTTAGATCAAAGCATGGCCATTGTTGGAAAGAAATTGGACTCAGGCAGACGCCGGCACGCTCAAAAGGAGGAGAGTTTTCCCTGTCGGTTCTGGTTTTGAGCTTGGGCTTTTGAATGATTTATAATATGCAGTGTGGAAATGGCGCTCAGAGAAGTTCAAATGGAGTGACAAAGTCTTAGCGGAGAGGTGTTTTTTATTCAAATACAGATTGGATACTTTGAATGTTCCACTCTAGGCTGTTTCTGTTCAGAGCTGATATCACACGCTGGCACTTCGCTGTTGGAAACCTATTCACAACAGTATAGGACTTTTATAGAATCCCAGACATGCATCTTTGTCGGTGCAAAGTTACATAGAATATTTGACACAGGATTAAGAGCCTTTGGAAAGAAATAGACAGACGAAATGAAATAGCAAAACCTTCGGCAGTAACAGGTGGTTGGCAACTTAGCTATCTGATAAACTCATGAGTATGTTGCAAAGTTAAATAGAATATTTTAAATAGGATTCAGAGCCGTTGGAAAGAAACAGACTAAAATCATCCATCCATCCTTTTTCTTCTGCTTCATCCATTGCCGGTCGTAGTGGCAGCAGTTTAAGCAGAGACGCCCAGACTTCCCTATCCACACACACTTCCTCCAGCTCTTCCGGGGGTAGGACTAAACGAAATGGTAAAACCTTTTGCAGTAAAAGCTAGTGGGCAACTCTTCAAACTAACTGATAAATATATGAAAATGGTTATATTGATTCAGAATTATACCGTACGAAGTTAGACCACTGGGATTCCATGCATTTAAAAAAAATCACACAGAATGATCAATACAAATTAAGAATCAAATGTTTTATAACCATTGTCGGTGAAAAGGAAAATCACAGCTATTTGGCATAAAGCTGCAATAAGAATTAAAATATAGTTATAATTAGGCATGCATGAACAAACGTAGCCATAAAATTCTCAAATATTTACACATAGACTTGTCGCACAGAGCAAGTGATCAAGTTTGGTATGCTTAAGATCCATGCAGTAATTAATAACTGTGTGTATCTTGTCACATTCCAACCTATTTTCTTTAAAGCTTGCATTGAATGAAACATTGCATTTCCTTGATAAAAAATAAGTACAATAAGATAATTGGCCTACTAATGGTGGTTTGAGACATGCTAGTGAATATATATCACTGACTGTTAAAGATCATCAGTTACTCCTGAAGCTTCTGTGCTTTGAACAGAATTATGTATTTCAATGTCGGCATTTAAAGTAAAGTCTTTAAAAGGCAGGGTCAACCCGAGCTGAGGCATCTTTCACTATACGACATTTCCTTGTTCAACTTAATAACTTAACAGATGCCGCTTTGCAATAACAAAAGATTTCACCACTCAAAAGGTATCACAGCTTAGTCAGTCTGTCATTTTAGTGTTGCCAGAATTGCAATATCAATAACAAGTATTCGTGTATTTTTGATGCAGGTGAATGTGAGAACAACGAAATTGTTCTCTCACCTCTCCCTTGTCTCCAGGCAGTGTGGATACTCCCGTATACGCCGTGAATGGCATCCAAGGCTATCTTTATTCACAGAGACGAGGTTGCTATGTGGGACTGTTGCTATGGAGGCGTCTCTTCTCTCTCATTGGGATGGACAAAGGAGGCCTGTCCACCGGGGGGCGCCCTCAGCCTCCTCTCTCCTCTGCAGGCTGTGACAGCTCTGGTCCACACACTGACTCGGGGCCCAACAGCAGCAGAACACATCAGCAAGGGAAGGACTTAAGGGGGATGTTAGTTTTGATTCTGGCCTATAATGAAAGTATGAATAATGGGGGTGCACAATTTTTGCAACATATATAGATGCATTATTAATATATCTACCTTTATAACTCATATTGTGTCTGCCTTGCACTTTTCAATATTCTTTGTTATTGAGATGTTTAAAAAGTCTATTTTTTCAGTGCAGAGTCAAAAGATGACTACTTCAAGACAGTTCCATCTGAAAAAGCGTTTATGTGATGATTTACATACAAAATAATAGTTATCTCGGAAGACTTAACAAGATCCATGAATTTGCCAAACAGATTAGAATCAAACAGTTCAAACACAAGAAATGCAATGAAAAAAAAAACACACATAGAGCCATTGGTCCATTTAGGGCAGATGACTAATGTCCATATTTTAAATGTTGATAAATGTCCAACAAAGGTTCCAACAGACCTTCTTGTATCAGCAACTCTAAAACCCAGTGGGAATAAGTAAGAAAGCTCTGGGAGGTCCACAATAAGAGAGGAATGCACTCCCAAGGAAGGACGGGCTATAGATCCAGGACTCAGGCTACAGCATGAGGACAGACGCAGGACTGAGGCAGCTCATAGGCGGGGAGGGTGTGCAGCCCACAAAGCCGCAGGTGCAGATGGAGGGGGCCGGGTTCAGAGGTCCCATCATCACGCCATGTAACAGACAATGGGACAGTGGGTGAATAGCAATGAACAGACAACAGCTAAAAACAATAAATGTGACTTTAAATTGTAGAGCTTGCTTATTGAAGGTTATGTCTGCTACTTCAATTGTATTTCATTTTTAACCATATGACCTGCTTGCTTTGGTAAAAAAATCTACACATTTCAATAAGTAAGTGACAATAATTTTAAGTTTTATATAACTACGGCTTGTTATCCCACTGTTATAGTTCAGAAATAAGACAAGTTGTTGCAAGTTTAACACATTGCAGACGGTGTGTTATGTGTTTACAGATTTGTCTGGAGAAAAACTAAATGGAGCTACAGAGACACAACACAAGCCTCAAATAGCAGGTTAGCGATTATACACAATCACTCAGTATATTGTTCCCTAGTCATGGCTATATTGTTCCCAGACATGCTGCCTATGGGAAAACCACCATAGAATGAATAGACTGATGAGTCACTTTCATTTAATCAGACTTACGGCATTTTTAAATTATATATATATTGCCAAAATAACTGCTTTAATTTAGGCTTTATTTATCGGATTACATTAATGTCATTCAAAGTGATCAACTTTTTATATTTCTTTTAAAAAATTTGTTCTCATTTTTATTCTCAAAGTTGTAACAATGAAACTCCGAGTTAAACAGTAGTGAGCTTTTTACTGCTTAATTCGAGACAACAATGTTCGGAAATCTTTATACATCTTTCATTTAAATACAGAACCAAAAGAAACAGGCAATCAGAATAACCAGAATTTTAAAAACGAGTTGTATGAAGTGTCCATATCCCTCTAAAGCAATGCAGCAGAACTCTAAACACAATACAATATCATGGTAGAATGCACGCACACGCACACAAACACACACACACGCACATGCACACAAACACACACACAGACACACACACACACTTGCTCGGTGTTGAAGACATCACTCTCTTTCCTTCACATACTTTTCTAAAACTGTTTTCTTTTTGTCTTTTTTTAAATGACTGCTGGATGAAATGAAAGAAAGTCACTATACACTATAACAATGTTCTCCAGGGGGCATCACTTTAGCTTTGTTTTGTTCAATGACCTTACAGGGATCCAAACAAAAGCATCATATCAAAATAACCGCTAATTACATCTCTAATTGTTATACCAAAAAAAGGAAAGACTAAAGCAATCCTACAATTTTGTTCACACGTTTACACTCAAGAAAGCACTCTCCCATCATCAGCAGCTTTTGTCTCACATCTGGCAGCTGGATAAAGACACCGTTGGAAAGCACTGCACCTGAAATCATCCTTGTCTATTTAAGCCTTACAAGACGTGCACAAAGTTAGCACGGGCCCCATGGAGGGAGTGTGGATGGCTATAGCTGGCGGAGCAGCAGCTGTTGTGGGACGCTGCCCATGTGTACTCCTCTGAACAGGGGTAGAATACAGATGAGCCCGGGCCCAGTGAACAACGCACCATTAGCTCTTCTGTCATGTAACCACGGAGACGGAGAGACACCTGCAAAGGATGCTTCAGGACAATGTAAGATCTGTGGTGTTGTTTTTGCGCATTTCAACACTTTTGTTTAACTGCAATCTATTTTAGAAATAGTGTGCATGCAGTAAAACAGTATTTCAACTGACAACATTTGACATAAAGCTGGGGTACCTGACTTTCACATCACAAATAAATGGACCTATGTAATATAGTGCAATACTTGTGGCTCATCACCAGCTTTCACATGCATGCATTGTTTGCCTCTGTCACATCTTTAGATCAGAGAGGACCACCTTCACTCAGCCAATCAGCTCTCAGCTTAAGGGGTCTAATTGTGACACAACAGGACTAGCACACAAAAGATAAAGTTGTCTGATAAGATGACAACAGCATGTTGTGGTCAAATTTGTTCACAAAACGTTACTTTTCCAACAACCTTTCAGTTTGGTCAAACACAATGTATTATTTATGTAAAAAATGTGATGATTTTACCAGCCCTGTTTGCAGACAGAGAAGAAATTTAACATTGCACCAATTTCAGGTGAAAAGCTCCAGTAAATACAAATAAATTCATCAAACACCAGGTCAAATGTAATTTTGTATTTATACCAATGATTAAACCACAGAAATCTAATCTGCCCTCCAGCGCAATCCTAATTATAGGATCTGCAGACTAATATTGATCTCACATGAACCCAACCCGTTTCAAATATTTTTCCCATTAACTTGCCAAATTCATTCCAAGACACATTGATATTTCCTTGCATTGAATATGGCTGCACGTGAATATCTGAGCCTTGAATCCAGCCACTGTAGTCCAAGTGAAGCATGGGTGAGATATGAACCAGCTATAGCCAAATGAGAGTCCTAATGTCATGATCACATTATAGTCTCTTTAAACAGTCTCTTTTTCAACAGTTCACGGAGTTCCAATGACAGGATTTTCACATTAGAGCAGTAAAAGCAAAGTACTCACTTTAAACAGTTGAAATATGGATGTTGTATGTACTCTTTAAAGCTCTCAAAACAGTAAACCAAACTGTTTTGAGAGCAAGTAACAATTTAGTTGTAATATATAATAATTTGATTTCAATACATTATTTTGAGCCATACACAATAAAAACATTCTGCGCCATACAGAAAGCACTATACCGACCCACAGTTTTTGACCTTTTTTACACACCACCCACCACACTCTCAGCCCAAAGCCTCAAAAAGTGACTTCCAAAGCTCTTTCTTGCAAGTATGCAAAAGATAAATAAGATGAAGGCAGCATGTTGTGGTCTGATCATAGACTGTAAATATTAACGGACATAGTCACGCCAATCTCCGCCGTTCTAACTAATGTGCCACAACGTTCACGGTCTATGGGCAGTTTCAAAATGGCAGCGGGGGCTGGAAAATGTGAAAAAACGCATCTGCGCATGTATCAGCCGGCACAAGGCCCATTCATTTAAACGAGTGCCTTCAAAAATTCACAGCGATGAAACTAGAGTGGTCCAAATTCACTCCCCTCAGCATTGACACACATGTGGAACGGAGCTTTGGGCCAAGAGCCCACTTTTGGGGCGTAAAGACGTTTTCGAGAGGTCAGCTAATGCAAGCATGTCATTTTGGCCATTTTTAAGCCAGGACCCGCCCCCACTGGGTCTGATTTGGAAAATAGAATAAATGTGCAAACAAGAAAAATGTTAAAAAGTGAAAAATATATAGAGTATCTTATGTGCAATAAAGATATTCTATATACAATTTATCTATAATAAACAAAAACTTAGGCCCCCAGAACAGTCCATTGTTCACAAAAGGCCCAGCACTTGGCCTGGCAGAATCTTTTCTCCCTGTGCCCGTAACTCTGAGATGGCACCTCCTTGTCCTATCTGCACACTGTCTCTTGTCTAACCTTTGCAGATCTCCCGTTATTGCCCCGTTACGAGGGTCATTGACTCCTTCTCCGTGTTTGCGCCGGAGGGCTATCATTCAATCGGCACAAAAGTTCTCCCCCAAAATGATGTACACGACGAGGTAGTTAAAATAAAGCGCTCTCATGGGAGATTGCGGGGATGGACTCATGCTTTTCCAACGATATTGTACTTGTGGAGTGGTGAGGATAAAAGCTCTTTATAACAGGCTCGCGTGTAGTGTACTCAAAAGTCAAGTAGCAGTGAGATTATGGGCCACCAGAGTGCAGGGCTCTGCCAGGGCCGGGGTTGGCATGGTTACCACTGGTTATGTGGGAAAACTTCAGGCCTCGGAGCTTGAATGCATCTGTCTGGGGCTGGCTGCGGTGGTGGGAGCTATTCATACTCCGAGTACGCCCCAAAGGATAGATTTAACAATAATAAATAATAATAAACAACACACTATAAATAATACTAATGATACTAATAATTTATCATACTTGATAGTAATAATACAATGCAAATGAAATTAAGTTGAGATCATGTTTTTGAATTTGGAGGATGGGTGCCACTATAACTCTATGAGAAACAAGCATTATTTGAACAAAATGTCAAAAGATAATGTCAACAGGATTTTCCATGATATTCACAAACCAGTCATACTATTATTTCTCCTGGCCGACGTCATGCATATGTTTTTGACCATTTTGACCACTTTTAGACACCTTCATTTTTAATGGTGTTTTATGTGGACTGGCGCAGGAAGTAAAGATAAATAGATACTATAGATATCAGGAAAGATTTTTCAGCTGGCCTCTGTGGACGCTGAGTGGTACAGACTTATGGAACAATTTTCATCAATCCAAAGATGTTTAACGTGTCATGCTCCAAACAGTGAAAAGGAGTTCATTCTCTTTTCCGATATAATGTAAATGCTAAATCGGACTATAGTGCTTATTGGGAAACTTTCAAAAGATCACAAAGGTAGAAACAGATCGGAAGAGTGACTGGAATAGGAGCTGATTGGCTGCTTTGTGGAATTTTCCTGCTTCACCTCAGTCTAATTAAAGCTCTATTGTATGTACCCAAAAATAAATATTAGTTGAATGTACCAATGATATTCCAGAGAGTTAGAGACCTTGGATTGGAAGACATAGCCAACATAAACTTTTTATTTCTGACCACAAGCAGACTTGTATATATATATAGCACTTTGATACAAACATATTACATGATCAAATTTGGGTCAGGTAGTTTTATATAGTTTTATATCAATTTCTCTATTGGAGCGAGCAGTGAATGAAATGTGGCTTGATTTCTTTTACTTGCCTCGTTTTTATTCTAATTCTCTTTACACACTACTGCGCCAAGACCCGATTTCCATACTTTTACTAACGCCTTACCCTGAGAATGAAATTATATATTGTCAACTAACAAAATACCAGCCTTTCATATTAAATTACAGGACTGAGGCATTACTTGATAAGACTGATATGCCAATGTGCACTGTTAAATGTCTATTGTGTGTAGATTTATACATTCAAAATGTATCAAGATTCAAGACGTTTCATAGATGCTTTTATATCTATCTTTCTTTTCACCATATACCAAAGCAAATTCCCAGTACGTGATATCCTGTTACTTACACTGGCAATAAAAACCATTCTGATTCTGATTCTTTGTTCTATTTCTATTTTCTATGTTATTTTTTTATTTTTTTAATTTTATTATTATTTATACATATTTGATTTTTAATGATTTTACTGTTTTACTATGGATTTTAAGTATTTAAGTATTGAATATCTAGACAAATTGACTTTTCATTTGAATGTAGCTGGTGCACTTAATAGTCCAGTAAGTACTGCATGACTAGCAGGTAAAGACATCAAACAGCTGAATAAAAACATTATACAACTGTCTGTATGAATTGTGCACAAACGTCTCCTTTTGTCTTAACTTTAATGACTCTCCCACCCACCTGCAGTCTGACCATCTCCCAACTGTGTGGGCGGGAACGGCCTTTTTCTGTAACTGTAATGGCGCTCATCAAAACCCCACACAATAACATAACTGTACTTACAAGGATTTCCTCCACGCACTCCCCTAAATGCCTCAAAAGAAAGAGTTTTTCTTTTATTCTCCCAAAGTGCCGAACAAACTTTGATGAAACTTGCCAGAGAGTTATGGCAGTAATAGTGCTTTTCGTATAAAACTCCACATTCTATTGGAAATCCATACTTGTAAGACCGCAATGATGAACACAGCGGCGGCGGACCGAGAAATATTAGAAAAAATAAAAAATATAAAAAAGATCAGTTTTTTCAGACATGATTTTTATTCTACTGCACCTGTAGTAGAGTTGATAGCGGCAGTAGAAGGCATTAATAGCCAGTTTTGTCAATCAAGATGCAAATAAAAACACATTATACATTATTTTTTATTTATTTATTTGATAGGGACAATGCACATGAACTAACATCAGTATAAAACAAATGTAAATATGACGGATTATAGATACCAAGATATAATCCGACATATTGAAATTCCAAATGTATTAATTTTACTCAATTAACATTAAACTGTAGTAACTTTAAAACCATTAAAGTTGAGCTACAGTGGTCCCTCACTTTAACACAGTTCACCTTGCTGTTTTTAAACAGAATGCTTCTCATGTATACTCCAACAATCTCATATATAAGATCATGCAGCGCTATTATAACATGACAGTTACCTTTATGTCTTGTGTGCACTGCGGTGATTAGTTCAGAGGACTACTGCAGTCTTCCCATAACCCTCAGTCCTGCTCCTGCCCCTCTGCAGTGTATGCACGGCTTTTGACAGTTGCAGCAGCGTTCACTTCAGCGGTCCTGAGTTCAGGTGGTTAGAAAAGTGTATGGTGAGGGATTTTACAACCTAAAAACGTGTAGCTGCTACTTTGCTGATTTTGCTTACTGCAGGCAATTTTTAGGTGAAAAAAGTGAAACGGAGGACCTCATTTGATCCGCAATCAGCCCAAAGTGTCAAATAGTAGCTTATTCTTACAATATGCAAAAGAGAACATGTTTTATTTTAAGAGCGCATTTTGTCGTCTTTTTTTTGCTGTAACCTTTTACTTTTACAAGACTCATTCTGACATTTAATTTTAATGAGAAAAATAAGTTTGGTACCCTCACTTTAATATTTTTTTCTGGAAGCTACATTCAGAAGTTAAAGCCTGCGCGTATGGTCGAACAAGAAAGAACTATCCAATGCTTTGAAACTTTCTTTTTTGTCTGAGCCTCTTTCAACACAAACAAAACGTGGCTGTAAAGTTAAAATGCAGCCGACAGTTTGTTCCATCTTTCATGTCTTGTCCACCAGGTCACAAAGAGGTTCACACTTGACTTGTGCATCCATACCATAGACTTCAAATGTTAACGGACGTAGTCACGCCTATCTCCGCCGTTCAAACAAATGGGCCAAAAATTGTGCTGTACTGGAGCAATCCGAAATGGCCACGAGTGGTCCCGCCCACAAGAAAATTGTGAAAAAACGCATCTGCGGATGCGTCAGCCGGCGCAGCTCCATTCATTTAACGAGTGCCTTCAAAAATTCACAGCAAGTAAACTAGAGTGGTCCCCTCAGCATTGACACACATGTGGAACGGAGCTTTGGGCCACGAGCCAACTTTTGGACCATCCTGTAAAGACGTTTTTGAGAGGTCAGAAGATACTATATGTTAGCATTGGCTAATTCTTATTCCGGGTCCAGCCCCATCGGCCCGGGGTGGTATTGCAAGCATGTCGGCGCACGTCATTTTGGCCACTTTTGAGCCGGTCGGTGTTCTGTTGAGTTGGTCTGCCCGTCGAGATGATCTCCCTCAGCTTTTAATGATGTAATGCAAACCTGCGCATGTGCATCTAACGGCAGCCGAAGCAATCCAAGATGGCGGACATGAAGTCCGTGAATTGCTTCAAAAGTTAAAGTGATTGTCTGGAGTTTGATTTGAAAAAAACGACGCAAGCTCGTTAACGTTTTAATTAAAAAAAATAATGTTTTTATGCACAAAAAGAGCGATTGCGGCAAACCCGGAAGAAGCTATTTTCATTAATTGCACATTGTAGGACACATCTGCAGAGGATCTGATTATGGATATAGGTTCAGTATATAAATGATTATAGATATAGGTTCAGTATATAAATGATTATGGATATAGGTTCAGTATATAAATGATTATGGATATAGGTTCAGTATATAAATTATTATGGATATAGGTTCAGTATATACATAAGTACCTCAGCGCGGATGTTCAGAATTCTTTGTTCAGTTTTCATGTAGTTTCAGAGCCTATTGGAGGCTTGATTCAGAGGCTCCGTGAAAACAAACAACTGAGCATGTGAGCAGCTACGAGCATCAGCGCGATGATTGACAGCCCTTGGCATCACTTGGTTGGTTAACATGGAGGGCATCGTGGATTCTGAGCTATAGCTAAGAGAAGGGAAGGCGGGACTTGCCCGTAATATTAGAATGAATAAAATGACTTATTTTATATCAACATTTAAGGCCAGG
Source organism: Knipowitschia caucasica (assembly GCA_964034765.1). Taxonomy (NCBI): domain Eukaryota; kingdom Metazoa; phylum Chordata; class Actinopteri; order Gobiiformes; family Gobiidae; genus Knipowitschia; species Knipowitschia caucasica. The sequence goes on along the minus strand of OZ035825.1, from coordinate 15,733,190 downwards.
AGGTAAATTTAATACAATTCTTAAAATTTGTAATTAATTTAGAGTTACAGACTATCACTTTAAAATACGAACGAATTAAGACACGAATGTCACTTTTAATGCAATTTGAGGCGAGATGTTGATGGTTCCGTGTTGTGAAACTTTAGCTCATCTCGACGGGCAGACCAACTCGACAGAACACCGGGACCCGCCCCCACTGATCCATACACTGGATGTGACATGCCCTTTGCCTCCATCGTGTTATTTGTTATTGTAGAATACATGTTCTGTAGAATATGCACTTTCAGAGCAGTAACACACACATTTTTGCTTGGTGATTTTCAAATTGGTCTCTCAATGGTCCCCTGCCCTAAAACTTTGTCTTTTCTACCCTCAGGCATTGATGGGGTACATGGCAAAACATTAACCTTATAAATGCATTCATACATGGGTAAATTTTAATAAAAAAAAAAAAGAATAAAAGTACATAATGATTATTCTACTCCTTACATGTTTGTCTGTTTGTTTTTATAGGTATGTAAATATGTCAAATTTATGCTGTCATTTGCTAATAAAAGAACAGATGAGCAGATCTTCATCTTCAAAAACACAATTCAGATTTGATCCAATCCCTAAAAAACTATTTCTAGAATTGTAAATAAATTTGAGGGTGGAGTGGTTCCTGAGAGGCAGATGTACCTGTGGAAGTGATGCAACAGTCTGGCAATGGAAAGCCCTTCTGTGTGGTTTTTGAACACGCCAGTCACCTGTAGGTGCTGTTGTAAAGCTCCACAGGTGCAGGAAACAAAGTGCCTGTCTGGGAAGAAGGAAACAGGAGGGAGGGGGAAAACTGGAGGAGGAACTGAGGGATGAGCTGCAACACTAACATGACCTTTTTGTATCGTTTCATGTGCAGGCCTTTTGGCCGGATCCATGTGTATGAACACGGATCAAACTTTACGCAGATGCTGGGTTGCAGGTTCGATCCCTGTAAGGGACCAGGTTGGTGTTGCTTGTTCCTCTCTGTGTTAGGATGTTGTTAGGGTGAGTCCCCAGGCACTGCACTGTAGTGACAGGTCCTGACAGAGGACCTTGTGACATTGAAGGACAAATTTGTATAATAAATTGTATAAAAAAATGCACTACAGCACACAGCAGGCGTGGTCAGTCTCAGGAATCTGCCTGATCTGTCAGACTGGCCGCATCCGCAACATGTCAGGTAATAAAGCATTACTAGTTTCTATACACTTTTGTCTTATTAGAAGAACCTTCTAATCAAAGTGTAAACCTTAACCAATTTTGTTTTTTTATCGGAATCTATCGAAATTACGTCATGGTCTCAATCACCGACGATCACATCCCCCCAGGTTTACATACATCAGGGAGGCATGCAAAGATGACGACGCAGCACATTGTAACCGCCGCCACTACTTAACTCCAGCTAACCTGCAGTTTATGACACCATGGCAAGTACAGATAAAGGAGACTTGAGCTCGAAATCACCAGTGTGGAAATGTTTTGCGTTCCTGGTGAATTATGTTGACAATGTATGCGTTGTCACGGCACCTACAACAGAGACCATGGGATGACATGCTATGATATGCTACGTGCACCATGAACCATACTTGGTCAGGGAAAATTCTAAAAACATGGAAGGACACATTTAGATTTGACAACTGGGACACACACCACAGTGTGCTGTAAGAAAAATAAAATAAATCGCGAATCGAATGAAAACGTGACCCTAATCTTGAGGATTTGTGTTTGAAAAGAATGCTTATTTAAGACCAATTGCCCCTGTAGTAGGAATATTTGTAAAAATGGACCAGAATAGTTTGAACAATAGCAAGGATTTGAAATAATTTTGTCCAATCAGGAAACAGTCTGCTTCTGACCGGTGAAAATCCTAAATCAACACTTATTGTTACAGAAAGTGGAGGTATTGAATCAAATATTCAATACAAAATAATTGTAATATTTTTAGATTCAATTTGAACGAAAACCAGATAAAAGTAGTCAGGACAAATATCCTCAGCCTCAAACAAATATCAGCAACCTCAAACTGGTGCAAAATAATACAATGATGTAACTTAAGAATAAGAATAAGAAAACTTTATTGTCCACCACCTTTCAAAACTATATATGATCTGAAGACCCTTGGCTCATTAGATCTTCTTTTGAGGAATAAAAATGTTTCCTCTCAGTAATAGGACCTTTGAAGGTACTGTTTTCCTTCTCCCATGTTGAGTCGGCTTTAGTACATCTCATCTGCTTTTATCTCATCACCACACAGACCTCTGAAGTGGCATTAAAGAGCCTCATGGCCAGAAGCTACAGTAGAATATATCACTGCATGGGATATGCTTAAAAACAGACATAACAGCTGTGATTCTTTCAGCTTTACATGTCTTTTTTTACAATTTGCTTTACTTTTTAATATATGTAGTAAAAATATGATGTTTATTTACATTTGTTGTTTGGTGACCTGTTTTCCAAACTTATTCTGCAGTACGGGTAACAAATAAATGTATACAATCTGACTAGGATGTATTGGTTAATAGTAAAATTGTTAATGTAAATAAGTATTGAACTTCAGCCTAAATCTTGGGTCTTTCAAACTGCTAATTTTTTTGTGTGAAACCTTTTATTGTTGTTGACCAATCACGGAGGAAATTAATTAACAAACGATTATTATATTATATCATTGGGGTAAATAAAATAATTAAAATAAGTAGTATGTACAGTGTAGGTATTAGATCGGAAGACCACGTTAGTCCTCTGAACAAATCACCGTAGTGCACACAAGCCGCAAACGTTTTCCTCTGATTTGAAAATAAAAATACAGGAGATAATGGTGTGAAAAATAGCACGCAAAATTGGCCAAAAATTGAAAAAAAAAAGAAAAACGAAACAAGACGGCGGATGGTGAATCGTGTTAGAGTGAGGGACCACTGTTTGTGCATATTATGGATTCTTTTTCCCACCTTTTATACATAGTGTTGACGAGTGGCGATAAACTGTGGGCTCTGAATGTTGTGAAGAGTTACTGCAGTGAATAACTAGGAAGTCAGAAGTGTGTGGAGAAAACACGCAATGTTCTGTTTTTGACCATTTTCGGGCCTCTGACGTGAAATCACTGCTTGACGTTTATTGCTTGTGATTAATTGCTGTCCACACCTCCAGACTCCCCCATCCATCACCCTCCCCCCCCACCCCCACCCACCCCCGCAGCCGGCCGTCTCTGCATGAAGGTAAAGCTGCCTTTATTTACCTCTTAATCTGCCTGTTGCATTGTGCTCTGACCACCAGGGACAGCAGCGAGACGACCACCAGAGAGTGGAGCATTTGGAAGGGGGGAGTAAAGTGGGACAGCCCCCGGCCCAAAACTCCAGACGATCAGACGGATGCCAAGAGAGAAGCGAGCAGAGGGCCGGCCAGTGGAGCCGCTGTTCTTTATTCAGAGCACAGTAAGGACTTAGCTATCTAAATCTGCTAATCGAAAGGAACATATGACCAGTCCATAAACAAAATCCAAAAATTACACTATTGTGAACTAAAGACAATTAATAAGGTGGAAATGTACTTCTAGTTCTCATTTACTTAAAACAACCTTTTAAAGCTGGGAAACCAAACTAGAATAATACATAGTGTTTTCCAGCTGAAAGAGTCTTATTTGAAAAGATGAGACAGAGGGCTAAATACATAGTGGAACAAACTGTCAGAGAGACATGACATTGTATTACAAAGTTCCATTACTTTGTGGTTTGAAAGTGAGGTACCCCAGCTTTAAAGTATACAGATAGGACAAGAAAACCTTTACATATAAACTTCTGGTTTTCTACTGTCCTGCTCAAACAACACCTATCGACAACAACAAAAAAACCAGCGGAACTCTTTCAAAGATCTCAACAAGAAGACTGTAATTACTGCCATTTCAAAGTGGCGTTTCTTTGCAGTTTGTGTACGACTGTTTGATATTTTGCAGGCTGTCGGGCTTTGGCTGCTAATGGGACACAGATTTTAAAAATTCACTTTATTCCAGCAGCGTGCTCCTCCTGCACTATAGATGAGGGGGGCTTTGTGCAAAAAAGGAGAAAAGTTAACTTTCAAAATTCAACATCAATTCTGAAGGAATCTGATGGAGCTGATGTAGGGATGTATAGAATATTCAGGTCACAACAGTGATCAAAACCAACTGGAACATTTGGAAGAGAAATTGCAACATATTATATTAGACAAAGAACATTGAGCTTTTAATTTCTTTGATGAATAATTGTGAATATGTGTTAAATCTTGGTGTTTTTCTCTCACAGTAACATTTAGTACTGCCACTTCAAAATTCCTTATTGGCTACTGCGTCAGTCGTTCATTTCAAAATGTCTGTTACTTGCGTGGGTACCTGCTGCTGTGTGTTTCTCGTCTCTAAGTAGTGGAGCTCCGAAGCCATTTAAATGGTATTTTTTTGCTGTAGCTCTAATTCCCATGTTTAATGTGTAATCAGGCAGTGGTGCTGTGATGCATCAGTGTGGTTTCCACTGTGGCCTTGCTGTTTTGGATGTACTAACGTAATATGTTTTGTATACTAACTATTGTCTATTAATGAATCTAGACCTCACTGTCATCTTGCCTGGGCCAGCCTTGCCTGAGCCAGCTTCCTCTTCACAAATGGGAGTCCACCTGGAGTCTGAAAAACTGTATCTGTGACAAGGAATGGCAAACACTCAAGTGAAAAGTATAATTTAGAGGTTGATGAAATGTGTCCCTTCAGAGCATAAAGGCAGAATCAATAAATAATAAATATTATATAGCGCTTATAAGGACAATCAAAGACTGGTGAAAGATTATTCTTTCACTCCATACATGGTATTGATTAGCTACAACTGTGACAAGCGAGGCAACCAGTATGTTCCATCAGCCGCTCCAACCACCACCAACCATTCATGCACACAAATGACTCATTAGTCAATGTGGGTAAAGTGTCACTTACAGCCGCTTCGCTGTGCCACCTGGTGTTCCCAGAGGTCTCCCATCTCAGTACTAACCAAGGCCTGCCCTGCTTAGCTTCAAAGATCTGACAGGATCTGGCTTTCACATGAATGTAACTATATGACTGATTTTCATGTTGTAATGTAACATTTAACGTTTAAAGCTAGAAAAAAACAAACGGAAAGAAGTGCAAGCTTGGACTCTCTTGCCATGGCATGAGGCGAGAGGAAAACTTACTGCTTCCTTTGTGTTGCATTCGCACAACAACAGCATCCAGGAAATTGCCATAATCATTCTTAAAGCGGTCAGTATGAAAATGTAAGCGATTCCAAAACGTTCTATGCTGTTTAAGATGGGACAGGCAGTTCGAGCAGACCCACGAGTGTCTCCAAAGGTCAGCAGCTTTGGAGACTTATCGACCGCTGTAGAGTACGCATGACTGGCATACAGTGACCGTGTAACAAGACAAGTTTGATTCCTGTCTCCCCAGTCAAGCAAAAGGTCTGCTTTATATGTACGCTTATGTGGAAAGAGTAATAATTTATTCAAAACTCAGTTGAGGTCATTGCGTTGAAATCATAGAAGTTAAAGCATAGAGCTTTTTTTCAGCGTGGACTTGGCAGCACGGCGTGGAAGGTTGCTGCTGGTTGGGGGTCCCTCGCACATTTGTTGACGTTGCCTGTTTTGGTCTCTCCGAGGCACACATTCAATGAACTTGAAAGAGAAATTATGTTTTATAGCTTTTATAGTGCAAAGTGTTTATTTATCTGATTTCTTTGTTGTCCTGGACCTGTGCATGTTTGCATTTTCTGTTTTGTTTTTTTTAAAGAAATGCAAAAAGTTGTTAAAATTAAAGTTAATCCCTTCTAACCCAGTGTAGAGCTGCAGGACTATTGCAGAAGTAGAATTCCAAAAGAGTGATTTTATGAACAGACAAAATGAAACAATTAAAAAGCCTGTTGCCTTAAAGAAGAACGAAGTGTCGGCTTTAGAGAAGGCCGTCCCCCTCTCAAACCCACCTCAATGGACGTTTCATCCAACAGGCAGGAAAAAAACAAACAACCCAATCACAGTTCAGTAAATAATACTAAATACTGAGATCGACATAAATACAATTATATAGGGTTAGATGACCAACAATTACAAACTTGAATTGTGAAAAATAACACAAATTTAATGAACAATGGCAAAAGAATAAACAAAGGCATTAGTACAGTGAAAGGAAGCTTCCTTTTCGCACCCAGTATTTGTGAAAGATGTCGGTGGGCTGTGAGCTGAACATTGTATATAGAATAGGCCACAGCTGCTTTTTGCCTTATGCAAAAGGTGTCCTATCCAAGGGTTTTCAAATACGTTTTTGGTGTTAGGGCTTGGCGATCAGGACTCAAAAACCAGACTCAAAACAGAAGTGTATAATGTACGGGGAGGAGTTGAGGAATGGCTGCCACTAGTCGTGACCCAGGAGCAATAGGAACACAGGAGAATGAGGCTAAGTGAGGGTATTCACAGAAGGCAAGTATTCAAAATCTCAAAAAGGTATCCATCTGAAAATTAACAATCTGGCAGAGTCTGTCTGAAGAACTGTCTAAACAAACTGGCCCTGTATGATTATTCTTTATTTATTTATTTGAAACGGGACAATGCATATTAATCAAAATTATACAATGTAAATGTGCCAGAGTTGGCTTAATTAAGCCAATTTTCATCTGTAGTCCCAGGGGCAGATGTTAGGGCCAGCCTAAAAATAAAAGACTAATTAAAAACACAATTCAATTACAAATACAACACAGAAAACAAAAACAATACATGTTCTGTACAGTTAGTGGTCATAATTCGGTGTCTCCACAAGCCATTTTGGCACAAATCGAACGAGGGTGATTCTCTAATGGCCTCAGGTGCTGTGTTCCACTATTGGGACGCTCTACAGGAGTAGAATGCCTGGCCAAAGGCAGTTTTCCTGTGAGGGAGGAGACAGTCTTCCCTGACTGACCCTCGAGTTACTCTGCCTGTACTCAATCTTAAATCTACAAACTCGCTCAGCGAGGGGGGATTAGTGCTGGTTTTGATTTTGTTCATTAAACAAATTTTCTTAAAATTGATAAATTTGTTCCAACTGAATAATTTGTATTTCTCCAAGATTTCATCATTTCATTGGACCAATAGTTGTAGCGTGTGTGTTAGACCAGCTTATGATGCAGGTGATGTGAGACATGATCATCACATTCTTACAACAAAAAGGTTTTCCTATTATAATCAACGGTAAAAATATAAATTTAATCACAATTATAATTAATATTCTCTAACTGCCAATCTCTATGATAACTGAACACACATCTCACCCAGCTCAGCCGCTTCGTTCTGACAAACTCACGTGTCTGTTGGAGCTTTGAGTGATGTGCATTTGAGCTGAGTCATTTGGGTTTGGGAGCTGGAAGCATACTAAAAGGCTGCGTGCTCACATTTGCATGCGCTCTTAGACTAAAAACACATCTAAACAAGGTCCTTTTGGTTTGGCCCTGGTTCTTGAATAAACATGAGCCTGTCAGTCAATTTTAAAAGCAAAGCGTCAAAAATCTGAGATGAAAGCAATGGAATATGTGTGATAAAAGAATATGTAAGTGCATATGAGGCAAAAAAGGTTCTGATCCGATTTAGTTTGTTTCAAGTCAGTCACAATATGTTTTGGACAGCAGGAAAATTGACTAAAAGGCAGATTTAAATGCAATGTTCCAAAAACAAAACCCGGATTTGTCTGATTAATGGTAGGGACGAATATTGTATATTTCATCATGTCTTTCATCCATCCCAACCATGTCCATGCATATGTGTCTGAAGAAAATTTTTGTTGTGCCTGTTTTGACTTGATAATTCTGTCAATCAATCAATCAAATTTAAGTTTTTAGAGAAATTCATGTATGTTTTAAGCCATTCCAATCTGCATTGCAGTTATATGTAGTATATAAAAGGTCCAAACTGGCGTCAAACACCACCTGGAACCAGTATAGAGTTGTTGCCATGATGCTGCATAGTAGGGTTATGTCTTTGTTAATCAAATATCAAATAAGTATGTTACAGCTATAAACAAACAAAAGACACATTGACAAAAATGTAAAATGAGCTTTAAACAGGAAGACCTGTTTAAAACCTCTGATTGAGTGTCGGTTTGGCCTTCTGCTCCTTGGTGGTATCTTGTGGACAACAAGTAATATCAGGAACTTAAGTCACAAACATTCAACTCGGAAAGATGGGCTGAATCAATGGTTCCTTGTCACTGTGACAAGTGACAGACGTGTCAGATTGTGATTGGATGAAATAAGAGACAAAATGAGAGCGGTTCAAATAGTTCAAACACAGGAAATACAATAATAACAACACATAATAGTCCATGGAGCAGAAAGACCAATGTCTATAATTGACCATAAATGTTAGTTACTCTCCATAAATGCAACAACCTATACACCTATACGCTCTTTTCATTTGGCACCCCTGTTGTTCAGAATGGGTTTGCCAAATGGGGGCAAAAACACAATCTGATTTTTCTATGTATAAAAATAGCGTTTTATGGTCATTTTGAGTTTTTGTTCTGTTGTATTGATTTTCATTATTAATATTATAAATCTTGAGCTATACATATTTCTGCTAGGTTTTTCTCAGTTTGAATCTTTAGCCCCGCCCCCCAACTCGCTCACAGGCTCCCATCTAGTTTTATTTGCGATCTGATACGTATGTTAATATTAGCATTAGCGCAACTTCTTGTAAGCTGTACAACAATCACTGATGAAATGGTACAAAATCAACACACTGCTGACAAAATATATAACAAAATATATTCGCTTCTGAATGTCCGATCATAAATAGTCCGAGGCAGTCCCTCTCCCGCTGGTCTCTCCAGAGGATACCATGTAAGCCAACGCTACGTACATTCACCATTCACCCGCCAGAGGAGCCAGAGGAGTTAGCCACTTTCTAATGTGCTGCAGTGTTTACCAGCAGCGCTGTAGAGGCTAGAGGACGCAGCCTCGTTCTGTGAGTGGAGGAGAACGAGCGTCCCGCTAAGTCTCTACTCAGCACTTTTTACGGCCTAAATTCATACACAAGCTGAATCAATGAGCTCAAGTTTTCAATTAAATTATGGATTTTAATACAACTTGAATGGGAGTGCTTCAGTCCTGCACCGGACCTGTCCACGTTCAGCGGCCACTGGTCCACGTCCTGTAACTAGCTTTGGTCCTAGATCATTAGCCTGTCCGTCCGGAGGAGCGGATCCCTTTCTCATATGGGTCTCCCTCCCTGTGGGTTTCCCTAGTTCTCCCCAAGGTTTCTCACTTTTTCCCACTGGGTTTTTTAAGAGTTTTTCCTTGTCGATGCAGGAGGGTCTTGTTGGACAGTTAGTGTCCAACAGAAAGGATTGGTGATGATCAGGACACGTTAGCATTCTACAACATGTATGGACATTTTCTTCTGTGTGTGCTTTATATTCTTCATGTGTTTTAACTGTTGATTCTCTGACCTGTGTTGGTGATTTCAATGGTTTTGTTAAGTCCTCTGAGATGACTTCTGTTGTGACCTAGGGCTATACAAGAATAAATTGTATTGCATTGTATTGTATTGTATTGTATTGTATGTAGTAAAACTAGAGGTGCACCGATAAGGAATTTTTGGGCCGATCACCGATCATAAAAATGTTGATCGGCCGATACCGATCATGGCTGATCCGATCAATTATTGAAAATATTAGTGATAAATGAATAGGACTAGTTATTCACTTTATAACTAATCTTTCAAAACCATCAAGGTACTAGGTAGTATAAATACAATGCCCTCGGGTACTCAAGACAAAAAGTTTGGGAACCACAAGTATACGTTACAGAGCATTGAAATACATAGAAAAAAATGCAATGAAATACAGCAATAATGTACATGCTGCATTTCTAAGCTGATTAATAAGAGATAGTTAAGGCAATGTTTGATCTTCAGGAATATTAGCATCTCAGCATTTTCAGGGGAGAGATTATTACGTTTATCATCCTGAATAGTCCTGCTGCGTAAACAGCCGCTCTCTGTCTACACATGTACATGGAGCGCAGAGGAAAGCTTCGCTGCTTTGGCCAAAGCAGCGAAGCGGCTTTTCTTTTCCTTTCAATAAACAAGCGGCTGTCTGCTCCGATGCGCAACTACGTAGTAAGTAATGCTAAATCTGCGACACTGTAGGACTGTCTGTACTACCACTACACTCATCTTAATTTAATATTTCTGTGAACATAACATGCAAAGTCCTGACACGGGATGTTTCTGCGTAACTGCAGCGCCTCGCTGCTGTGTTTGGTGTCTGCGCGGTGTGACTCTGGCTCGTTATTATAATAAATCCATGCTCTGGCTGGTCTTGGAGTGTCAATGTGAGAATATTCAGTTTGGTAAAGCTGCGGCCGGCAGACATCAGTCAGACATCTCCGTGATGTCATATTGAAGCAGTGGACATGAGTGGTTTGAACCCAGCGCTTTCCGAAACAGACAAGTGCTGGGGGCAGAGGGGAATAAATTCCATAACTTTTGTGCATATTTCGTATTCTTTCTTACGTTATTACTGTATGGTTGTTGCCGCTGTAGAATCTCCGTTACTTATAGCTGCATGAGTTGCTTGTTTACGCATTTTGACGAGAGAAAGTAACTTGTGCGCATGAATCCCCATGTCATATGATTGGTCTTTTTGATCGGCACATTTCACGGGTCACCGATCACGCAAATTAAGCCGTGATCGGTGCACCTCTAAGTAAAACGCATTTTTATGAACTCATTAGAAAATAAATCGGGTAAAGCTTCTTTAACGACAAAATACAACACGGCCCATGATAACTAAAAGAAAATATACAATGCATAGAGTAAATTGCATAATGAAAAAGAAACATAAAAAAGAGAACATTAAAGGTGGTGTACAGTATAAAGGCAACACAAAGTCCATAAATTGGAAGTGAACAGCAGTGAGCAGAACTCAGGGCTGACCAGAGTTTGAACAATTACTCACCCACTATACCCACTCCGGCACATGCACACACGCACGCACGCACACACACACCTACCTGTTTGTAAAACAATGTAAATATGAAAATGTAATTGGGGTAAGCTCCCTCAAATATTAAACAGTACTTTGGCTTACTCCGTTTGAGCTGTTTCTATTTCTTTTTCCTTTTGGATTTTTTTTAATCTATTTTCTGTATATTTTATATGACCTGCTCAAATAAATTGATATCAAATCAAATCAAATCAAATCAAATGAATTCGAATAGTTCCTCAGTCGACACATGTATCTCAATTGAACATTCAGTGAAGCATTTTCCTACAGTTGCTTTAGTCCTGTTTCAGCCTGGAGCAGAAGTCTTTTTCCCAGTGCTGTTCAGTATGTCCTCAGATGGTCCCTGTTTGGAGACCAGTGAGCTGTAGATTTCGAAAGTCATTTTCCGGCACAGTGAAGCCAGATATCTGCGCACAAACTCACTTACATGGTGTTCACAGGATCCCCGGGAGACAAGAAAGTCCACCTACACTGCTTTTCATCTTTTACAAATACTTTGTACGTGGGGAGAACTGTGCCAGATAAAAAGGCAGAGTTTTGGATATGCAAGGCTTTGGCAGAAACGAAGTATTTATTCATTCATTTTAATCTCCTTCATTTGTCCATTTCTGAGTCGAAGGGTCTGACTCTTTGGTCAGCATCCTCACATTTGTTAATAACTGTTTTCCCACAACAAGTTTAAATGTGAAGCAAACACAACATGGTCCATCCATCCATCCATTTTCTTCCCCTTAATCCATTTCTGGGTCGGTGGGGTGGCCAGAGATGCCACCCAGTACACAGAGCACCAGCCCCTCACTGATCCTCCTGCAGGTGGTGAGTCCACAGGAGCTGAGATCTTTCAATGGGGGCTTCAGGCAAAGTGGGGTTAAGTGTCTTGCCCAAGGACACAACGACAGCAGTCATCAGTGGGAGCCATGAAGTAGGTCTTACGGTGGGCTCGAACCCACAACCTTCAGGCTCAAAGGCCAATGCTCTACCAACTGAGCTACTGTCGCCCCAAAAAACAGACTGCACAATGGAAATGCCTAACTTCTGTTGAATATGCAGAAGTTTCCCAAATAATCCCATAAATATTTTTATTTATTTACAACAATGTTCTGCCAAGGACACCACAGTTATTCTAATTCAAACTTCATAACATGCTGTTCCGACTCACACTATTTCACGTTTTCAGCTGTTTTTGTAGAACTCAGCATCCAAAATAAGGAGAAACTTTTATTTATGACTTCAAAGGTGTTATAGAGAAATGGTGCAAGTTTCAAATTCTGTAATATGTTGCTATTGAAAACATTTCGATAAAGATTATAATTTGAATGAGAAGGGTGCATTTGAGTCGACATTGTTTTGTCTGATTTGTGCTTTTATCAGATTTCTGTTTTCCAACAACCACCTTAAAGTAGATCTGCTAGTACTAAAATGCAGTGGAGCATTTACATTTTATTAGACATTTTATAATCATATATATTATCCCGCCTGGTAACTTTTGATTAGATTTCTTCTACTTCCTGAATTGTGGGGAGGAGTGAAATCTGGATCACCCAATCAAAATCAATTGAGAAATAGGCATGCCAGTTGAGGTATTAAATCCAGTCCATAGGGAAAGTTGGTCAGACCTTTCTTTGTCAGAATAATTCAGCGTGTAACCACGTACAGAACAGTGGTCCCTCACTCTAACGTGGTTCATCTTTCACTGTTGTGTGCAATATTGCATGTGCTACGGGTGCGCCTTGTGTGTACTGTAAAGCTCAGACAGCTCACATAGCTCAGCTTTACACCACACAGGTTTTATATCTCCTCTGCAGGGATTCTGCTGTCATGAGTTCAGGTGAAAAGTGTATAAAGTGTGTGGTGAGGGGTTTACAGCCTTCGCAATAGCTGCTTTCATACTAACAGTAATATTATGTTGCTTTTTTTTTTTTACAACACTTTTTCTGTTAATTTTAGGGTCTTTTTTTTTTTACAGTGTAAGACAAAGGGACGAGGTTTGTTCTCTCACATGTGAATGCTGTTGTTAGGTCCTTGGACAAGAACCTACTTGTCTTCTTGATGTCTGCATAAATGTGAGTAAATCCTTTCTTTCACCAAAGACTCAAGTGTAGACCACTGCTCCATGCACTATATTTGTTACAACCCACTGGCCTTTCCCGAAGCTGCAGGATAATCAGTGTCATTTGACATTTAGGTCTCTCTCACCCTGCCATTGCTAATTAGTCTGAACATGTCCAACGTGGTAAATGGGCTTGTCTCCTCACACACATTTTAAATCCATTATGCAGACCACTGTTCTCCTTTGTAATTTCTCACATCTCTTTAATAATTTGTGTGAATTGGATCTAACTGCCGCTTCTGTGTCTCTGCGCTCGTCTGCGTGTCCACAACAGTGATTAGCCGATGCTGGCGCCGCACTAGAGCACGTCGTGTTGTGGGGCTCTTGAACCGTTACCATATGGCACGGGCCCTTCAGTAATGCACAGATCCTGGCTACATGCCCCCCTGCCCTGGTCCAATTCACTCTGTATATCCATCCAGGCTTGTTGCAGTAGTATAAGGAGACCAGGCCTAAGCTGCCTTGTGGGACTGCAAATCTTATAAGATAAGATAAGAATTCCTTTATTCGTCCCACAGTGGGGAAATTTCAATGTTGCAGCGCACATACAGGACAGTAATAAGAGCACACAGGGAGCACACACAATATATACAGATAAGTAGTAGCTATGTTTCTTAGCTAACATAACTAGCTGTAGATGCTGAAATGCTTCAATACCAGTCAAAATATATATATGTAGTAGTGCAGTTATATACTGTACAGTTAAATAGTGCAGGATAATAAGTAGATACTGTAAGTAAAGTGACATAAGGTAAAGTGACATGAGGTAAAGTGACATAAGGTAAAGTGACATTGTTCTGTGACATTCTGAAGTTGCACATTGCACATGATTTAAGAATTTACTTAATTACAGATGAATGAAATTTACAGGCTCAGCAGTTCTTATTGTACAGTCTGACAGCAGCAGGAAGGAAAGACCTACGGAACCCCTCCTTCACACAGCGAGGGTGAATTAGTCTGTCACTGAAACTGCTCTCCAGAGCAGAGAGAGTGTCCTGCAGGGGTGGCAGTCATGGTCCATATAATAATTATAATTCACAATTTAGTGAATTGTGAATTGAAAATAAAAATACAAACAATGTATTTGTGGACAACACTTGGCCTAGTATTGTCCACTTGAGAAAAACTGCCTTCTCAGTGAGGTTCACTGCACAGTGGAATGTTCTTTGAAAAGAGGATTCAAAGGTGTAATCGCTCTCATTAGGCCAAATGCTCCAACGGTATTGTCTCCATATACAGTGCATCCGGAAAGTATTCACAGCGCTTCACTTTTTCCACATTTTGTTCTGTTACAGCCTCATTCCAAAATGGATTCAATTCTTTTTTCCCTCACAATTCTACACACAACACCCCATAATGACAACAGGAAAATGTTTTTTTGAGATTCTTGCAAATTTATTAAAAATAAATAAACTAAGAAACCACATGCATGTACATGAGTATTCACAGCCTTTGCTTAATACTTTGTTGATGCACCTTTGGCAGCAATTACAGCCTCAAGTCTTTTTGACTATGATGCCACAAGCTTGGGACACCTGTCTTTGGGCAGTTTTGCCCATTCCTCTTTGCAGCACCTCTCAAGCTCCATCAATTTGGATGGGGAGTGTCGGTGCACAGCCATTTTCAGATCTCTCCAGAGATGTTCAATTGGATTCAAGTCTGGGCTCTGGTTGGGCCACTCAAGGACATTCACAGAGTTGTCCTGAAGCCACTACTTTGTTATCTTGGCTGTTTGCTTAGGGTCGTTGTCCTGCTGAAAGATGAAACGTCGCCCCAGTCTGAGGTCAAAAGCGCTCTGGAGCAGGTTTTCATCCAGGACGTCTCTGTACATTGCTGCATTCATCTTTCCCTCTATCTTGACTGGTCTCCCAGTTCCTGCCGCTGAAAAACATCCCCACAGCATGATGCTACCACCACCATGCTTCACTGTAGGGATGGTATTGGCTTGGTGATGAGCAGTGCCTGGTTTCCTCCAAACATGACGCCTGGCATTCACGGCAAAGAGTTCAATCTTTGTCTCATCAGACCAGAGAATAATTATACTCATGGTCTGAGAGTCCTTCAGGTGCCTTTTGGCAAACTCCAGGCGGGCTGCCATGTGCCTTTTACTAAGGAGCGGCTTCCGTCTGGCATCTCTACCATGCAGGCGTGATTTGTCTATTGCTGCAGAGATGGTTGTCCTTCTGGCAGGTTCTCCTCTTTCCACAGAGGAACACTGGAGCTCTGACAAAGTGACCATCGGGTTTTTAGCCACCTCCCTGACTAAGGCCCTTCTCCCCCGACCGCTTAGTTTAGATGGCCGGCCAGCTCTAGGATGAGTCCTGGTGGTTCCAAACTTCTTCCATTTACGGATGATGGAGGCCACTGTGCTCATTGGGACCTTCAAAGCAGCAGAATTTTTTCTGTACCCTTCCCCAGACTTGTGCCTCGAGACACTCCTGTTTCGGAGGTCTACAGACAGTTCCTTTGACTTCATGCTTGGTTTGTGCTCTGACATGCACTGTCAACTGTGGGACCTTATATATACAGCTTCTTCCAGCGGGGGCTTCAGGCAAAGTGGGGTTAAGTGTTTTGCCTAAGGACACAACGACAGCAATCATCAGTGCGAGTCGTGAAGTAGGTCTACAAAACAAGGCAGGCAATTAGTCAAACCAAAAAATAAAATAAATACTTGCACTCTCTCAAGCTAATTCACAAAAAAGTTTGAGCCAAAACCATTTTTTTAAAGTTATTGGCATACAAATACAAAAGACAATCCCCAAATCAACCCGCCAAAACTAATTCTGCAACTATTTAAAAAAATTATAAAATGTATACCTCTTGATGTTTTGGATATCTGAAGGTCAAAGCAAACGTATCTATTGGCGACTGGTCATGTTGATCATGCTGAGTATCAACATCAAATCATATTTTATTAACAAAATGTTTTATACAGAAAATGCAAAATAAAGTATTTTACAGTTAAAAAATCCCACATGTCCATGACCCGTTAACCCCACCACTATAACAATTGTAAACCGCTTTGTGACTCTGGTCTGTGAGAGGCGGTATATAAATAAAGATTACTACACTAAACAGACCCACCCCAAACCACATACAGTGCCTTGCGAAAGTATTCGGCCCCCTTGAACCTTTCAACATTTCGCCACATTTCAGGCTTCAAACATAAAGATATAACATTTTAATTTTTTGTCATGAATCAACAACAAGTGGGACACAATCGTGAAGTGGAACAAAATTTATTGGATAATTTAAACTTTTTTAACAAATAAAAAACTGAAAAGTGGGGCGTGCAATATTATTCGGCTCCTTTACTTTCAGTGCAGCAAACTCACTCCAGAAGTTCAGTGAGGATCTTTGAATGATCCAATGTTGTCCTAAATGACTGATGATGATAAATAGAATGCACCTGTGTGTAATCAAGTCTCCGTATAAATGCACCTGCTCTTTGGTAGTCTCAGGGTTCTGTTTAAAGCGCAGAGAGAACCATGAAGACAAAGGAACACACCAGGCTGGTCCGAGATACTGTTGTGGAGAAGTTTAAAGCCGGATTTGGATACAAAAAGATTTCCCAAGCTTTAAACATCTCAAGGAGCACTGTGCAAGCAATTATATTGAAATGGAAGGAGTATCAGACCACTGCAAATCTACCAAGACCTGGCGTCCCTCCAAACTTCCATCTCAAACAAGGAGAAGACTGATCAGAGATGCAGCCAAGAGGCCCATGAACGGATGAACTGCAGATAACTACAGCTGAGTTAGGGATGGTGTGTTCAGGGTGATGAGTTGTGTTGCTTTTACGCCAAACACATCGTTTTGCATTGTGGCCAAAAAGTTCGATTTTGGTTTCATCTGACCAGAGCACCTTCTTCCACATGTTTGGTGTGTCTCCCAGGTGGCTTGTGGTAAACTTTAAAAGAGACTTTTTATGGATATCTTTGAGAAATGGCTTTCTTCTTGCCACTCTTCCATAAAGGCCAGATTTGTGCAGTGCACGACTGATTGTTGTCCTATGGACAGACTCTCCCACCTCAGCTGTAGTTATCTGCAGTTCATCCAGAGTGATCATGGGCCTCTTGACTGCATCTCTGATCAGTCTTCTCCTTGTTTGAGATGAATGAATTCATGGTTCTCTCTGCGCTTTAAACAGAACCCTGAGACTATCAAAGAGCAGGTGCATTTATACGGAGA
Source organism: Knipowitschia caucasica (assembly GCA_964034765.1). Lineage (NCBI taxonomy): Eukaryota > Metazoa > Chordata > Actinopteri > Gobiiformes > Gobiidae > Knipowitschia > Knipowitschia caucasica. The sequence continues at coordinate 15,715,854 of OZ035825.1, read as the reverse complement.
CTTGATTACACACAGGTGCATTCTATTTATCATCATCAGTCATTTAGGACAACATTGGATCATTCAAAGATCCTCACTGAACTTCTGGAGTGAGTTTGCTGCACTGAAAGTAAAGGAGCCGAATAATATTGCACGCCCCACTTTTCAGTTTTTTATTTGTTAAAAAAGTTTAAATTATCCAATAAATTTCATTCCACTTCACGATTGTGTCACACTTGTTGTTGATTCATGACAAAAAATTAAAATCTTATATCTTTATGTTTGAAGACTGAAATGTGGCAAAATGTTGAAAGGTTGAAGGGGGCCGAATACTTTCGCAAGGCACTGTATATCATTAAGTAAGTAAGTAAGCACACACACGAACTCACACCCACACACACACGTGCACGCACACACACACACACACGTGCAGACACGCACATAAACACATCCAACTGATGTGTGTGTTTGTGCACCCAGCTTAAGATACATCTGCACCCTGCTGTCACAGGGGACACCACAGGACCCAGAGGAGAGAGGAGGCTCAAGACCTCAACTAGGTCCAAGAGCTAGACCCCCACAGCCACAGCTAAAAGTAATGTATGTAAAATGGAATAATGAATAATAGATACTAATCAAAATTGAATCTAAAAAGGTGTGTCTTGAGCCTGCTTTTAAAAATATGATTGAGGTCCGGAGGAGCGCTGGAAAGATGCCTCAACGTGAGTGTGTGTCCGAACTTTTGGAATGGTTTGGAGTCTACTGCCGGGGGCCGGGAAGGTTCATACGGTAAAAGTAGTTCTTGAGCTGTTTGCGCACAGTAGCAGAATGTAAACAAGAAGAGAAACGGAAACTTAACTCGGACAACGAGGTTGTCGCTGGAGTTAGTAGTAGTGCCACCAGCTGGACGGAGAGTTGAACTACAGCACAGTTGCTCTTGCACGGTTACGAAAACAAGCCTTTGTGACCGCGGGCCGTCTTCACACTTCTTTGACAACTATCCGGGCCACTTGGCCTAGTTTGTTTGTAAAAACCTATGTGACCGTGTCTAAGAAGGCCCAAAACCATTAAGACAACATTAAAGAAAAAAACCTTAAATTCCATCTTGAAATACAAGGAGAGCCAATACAGCAATTTTAAAACCAGTGTAATGTGGTCCCGCCCCCTGGTCAGGACACGTGCTGCCGAGTTTTGGAGTAATTGTAAACCTGCAATGTTGTTTTTGGGAAAACCAGAGAGCCCCGAGAGAGGGCATCATCCCAGACCCTCAAACCGTTTCTCTTTCGGCTTAATTTGCTGGTTTGACTTCTCTTCCAGTCCTTGATAATGTGTCATCCCGTTGCTAATGGTAACCCACAAACTAAAAAACTCTGATCAATGTTGTTGATAGACTCTTTGTGGAGCTTGCTGGTGCATGTTCGGACTGCACGCTTCACATATAGATCCTCTCAGGCTTGTTGCTCTGTGAGCCATTATGCTGGAATAACACATTATTTAGAGCCTTTTTTGTCTTGCACTTGGCCTCGGCGGTGTAGGAATGCTAATGAGTGGATCGTGCCCTGCAGGAGGCTGCTGTGCCATATGCGGAGCCCCAGGGAGTGGCACCAGTCCTCCGTACACATGATTGTGGTGTAGGTGCAGGCAGCTGGAGCCACATACCACTGCTACATCACTCTTTCTCTGCAATATGGAAGAGACAAAAGAATAGAAAAAAACGTAAGAATGATATGTAGGTTTGTCAATCTAATCACTTTCACATAATGATTTAGTAAAATACATGTTGACATCTGTTTCAAAATGTCTTAAAAAATTCAAAATTCTAAAGCATGAACACCTAATTTTATTTGTATTATTATGTTATGTATTACAATGTATCATTATTCATTATTTTAAAAACACACATGCTAGTTGTCTGATCTTAAGGCATCCAGCTTAAGCTCTCATTAATAATGTAACACTAATTTAACATACTGGACATAGTGGTTATATCTATACAATGGACACTATACCAATAGGCATAGGGACTTATAGTATTACATCATAAAATATCTTGTATTTTTCTCATTACATAATAATAATAAGATAAAGCTAAATTAATCTATGTGAATCAGTTTCCAAAACCAGTTTGTTTCCTTACAATGTAAGTTGACTTTATAAATTATGTTAAGATGGGACATTTTAGGAGTTGCTTGAGTGATCCATGCATGTTTTCTTTGATATCACCACCAGCCCACTTGATTGTCTATTCTTCCTTAATCTGTGATGATGAAAATCTTCAGAATATGAATTTCAATTAGGTTCATACAAGGAGTCATAATGTCATAATGATTTTTTTTTTTTTAACCAGAAATAATTTAATAAAGTGAACATCAGTTACTTTTCAAAGTGTGAAGAGAGAAGGACAATTTTTAAAGACAAGCACTGGTTTGAACCGCCTCTCCCTCGCAGCCTCCTGATTGGTCGTCATGAAGTCAAATGCTTGTGGTCCCTTTCTCTGTTAAAAGTTATCTTCATTGCCCCACTAAAGGAAATTGGTTTTGCAACAAGAAACAGACAACAGTTCTCCTCTAGCAAATCTTACTGGTCAAAAATATGTTATAGTTGAAAAATATATAAAAAGTACATAAACGCATTTTGGTGCTGAAAAGGCACATTTCTGCATATCCAGCATTCTACATCCTTGTTAAATATGCAAAATGTTTTTGTGGCAGCAGACGAGATGCCAGGATCCAATCAGGAGCGGTACCACTCTCTGTACCCATCAGCTACTCAAGTTGATTTGGCGACACAACGCTCCTGATTGGTCTGTTGTTTGGGATCATATCACAATATAAACACCCTCATGACCAAAGAGAGCGCTAAACAACTCTGAGCTACACTTTGTCCATGAGCACTACCCTGTTGAGCTTCATTAGGCTCCGGCAGTGCTGAGTTGCGGCTCTTCTGTACATTTCTATCAATCTGAAATTAGCTGGATGCGTCCAGCACCGAACAAGAGGTTGTGCACAGCAAAGAGCTGACTCCTTTGAGGCAAAGTTAAAAAATGTCACGTGTTAAAATAGTTAGATATTGAATTCAGTGGATTTAGGGTTGTGTTTTTTTAATTTGTCCCTCATGGTGCAACCAGGTCAAAAAAGCACAACTTTAAATTAGACGTAAATCTATTTATGTAGATGTATATTACTATCAATTATCATTTTATGTGAAAAATATTGGAAATTAAGTCCAGCTCCCAGCAGCAGTCCAATACTCCATTGTGGCCTACAGAGGAAAAAGTTTCCCCATGCCTGAGATGTGGGGTTGCTGCTGTCATCTATGTATATACACACGAAGGCTCATAAAGGGGAAACGCTATCTTAAATATGTTCAGAAATTTTTCTGTGATTAATTCTAACAACAAATATCTTGAAAAACAGGTCCAAATTTGTTTTTAATTCACAATATTCACAACATTCCAACTTTATTACGAATGGGGTTGTACTTGGTGAATGCAAAGTGCACTTTACCTAACCATGCTGCTGCTGATGCTAATGTAATCAGCAGCAGTGAGGAGGATCATTAGGGAGCATGGGGCTGTAATCATGCATTCTCTCCCATGTAACAGTTTGTGTGGCTGGGGGATATGCAGCTCTGCAAGTATAATTCTCACAAAAATATGCACAACTGTGAGAAAGGCGGGGGCCCTCGGAGAGTGATGTTTAATTTTCACTGTTGCATTTTAGTTTTGATGTTGAAATATTTTGTCACAGCAACAAAGCATATTAAACTGTTGACTTATTCAGCAAGTTGTTTTTGGGGATTAGATTTATATTCTCAGACATATTAGGTTGCCAGGGATTGAACTCAACGCACTGCCTAGAAATGCGCTGTAAGTGTTATGGGCAGGAGTCAAAGTGGGCGTGGAGTGTGTCACGGACAACACAAGCATAAAGTCAATGCAGTTTCTGTCATCATACACCTATAACAACCTGTGTTTGTGTAAACAATATAAAGAATGTAAAACTTGACATCCTACATTTGCAAACTTAAGGCCGTAAAAGCTTTACATTTGTCACAAATGTTACAAATTGTGAATATATGTTGTTCCACGCCACACACGGATGCACAAATATATTGATTTAGGTTGTGTATGTGTTAATGCTGGAAGAACCCATTAGGGGAGCCTTGAGGGTAGCCATGTTGCAACATTATTCCCTCATCAGTCACATGGTAGCCTGGCCTTAGCCATCCATACACTCCGTTCAATCATCATTTCACTGCATGTAACGTCTGGGTCTAGTCCCTGGGTTAGCGATTACAATCGGTTGAATTTCAACCAACCATTCAGAGAGCGCGGAAGGCAGGTGTTGTAGTTAGTTGAGGGTGATGTCAAGAGTTTGCGTCGAACAGGCAGGTTGTAGTTTGGTAATGGCGAAAAATGCGATAGTAAAGTAATCCGGTCTGGTTCTATCAAGAAATTGGATCCGGAGCAAGGGTAATCAGATTCAGATTCAGATTCATTTATTACTTAGTCTCCTGAGGGAGAAATGTGTCTTGGAGCAGGGGGGGGGTCAGTAGCACCCACAGATACAGACAAAAAGACGAAACAAAAAAAACAAGGACAAGACACAAAAAAAAAAAAAAAAAAAAAAACAGGCAATACACACATAACATTTGTTGACACTGATGCACAATCACCTGATGTTATTCAGCAGCTTTATGGACTGAGGCACAAAAGAGTTCTTAAACCTGTTGCTTTTGCACAGTGGGATCCTGTACCTCCTCCCAGAATGCAGCAGTTCATATTGCGAGTGGAGAACATGAGTGGAGTCTCTGATGATGTTATTGGCCATGTCTAATCACTGACTGCTCAACAATAGTCTGAGGTGAGATCAGAGTGGACGGCTACACTACCATGATCTTCCCAGCTAGTTTTTGCAGTCTCTGGATCTGAGATTTGTATTTCACTGTGAGATTCCCAAACCAGCTCACGATTCCGTATCTCAGTATAGATTCAATACTCGCTCTATAGAAGGTCAACATAACATTTTGGCTCACTCCAAATACTCTAAGACTACGAAGGAAGTGCAGCCGCTGATGGATCTTTGCACAAAATATTCGACAAATGATTGTGCCAACATAGTCCTCCATTGTCCATTTCCACCCCAAGGTACCTATAATGAAACCTGCTCAATTATTTTTCCATTAATGTTTAGCAAATGTAATCGCTGGAAAAAATTGTGCCGCTACTCCCCACGGGCTCCGTAAGCGGCAAAGAAGATGGCTAGGCTAAATGCTAAATGCTAACAACAGACTCGGGCGCACCACATACGTCACGGTAAACTCAGATCCAATCGTTTCAATCTGCAAAAGGAGTTAGCCCCTCCCACCTGTAAACGGAGCTCAATGGAGCATCTCTTGACCTTACTACGAAATGTCATTTGTACTATGGTGTGGTACTACCAGGCTAGTCACATGGTGGAAAGGACTCAAAATGCAGGAATGCAGAAAAACAGGGAAAAAAAAGTATGAATGATGAAAATTAAATCAAAATTCAAACAAAGCTCAGGAACCGGGAAAACAGACCGACAACGACAGAGACAATACAATGGACCAGGAACAAGCAGAGAGGGGCTCAGGGTACATACGGACAGGTGAAACAAATCAGGGCGGGGCCGACAATCAACAGGGAACAGGACAGGAAGTCAAACTAAAACCAAACCAACTAAGAACAGATTTAAAAATTAAAACCAAAGAACAAAATAAAAAAAAATCCACACCGTAACAGTCTGATTCTTGAGTGTGTTATTGGAATAGCACCACACTGTGACAGCGAGGGTCAGGAAACGCATCCCGAGAGCAACAAATCTCCTCTGCGTAATGTGACGCACAATATAAAATTTGATTTTTCCTACTTTTGTTCGAATTGAGTAATGTATGCAACTTCTTTCTCTAATACATGCTATAACGTGAATACAACTTAAATACAGAAAATATGATCACTGATGCAAGAAAACATTGTATTTCTATGGTAACTAGCACATGCTCCAAGCTGAGATTGCTCTGAACTTGTCTAGAACCAGTCTAGGATCAAGATAATTTCACAAACGTAATTACTTTGAAATAAACTACATAGAAAAAGAAAAAGCAGGGGTTTTAGACCTATATTCACAAATATGCTACTACTGTACACATTACAGAATACTGATCCAGGTATGCTTGCAAACTATGTTTTCATGACTTTCAAAATATGTATTTATGTTTTTATCTTTTCTTCTGGCATAAAGACCTCGAGATTTGAACTGCACATAAGCATCCTCACCACAGCCTTCACCTCATCTTCGTATGTCGCATGACCAGCCTTGAGGCGGTTCTTGTGAGACGGACAGAGCACAATGTGACCCTCGGCTCGGGCCAGAATGAGCTGTGCGTCTGGGGACAGGCTGCTGAGGCGGGCCCCGGTGCATTTAGGACAGCAGCTCATCCGTCTGCCACTCTAATACAGCGTGACAACTTTATTACTCTGGCCCATCCTTGAACGGGCTGCAGTCTGTGGGGGTGGGTGCGCAAGAGGGGCCAGGCCAGAGCGCTCCATCACAGCACAGAGAAAAGGGTGGATTCACAATGTCCCAGAGGAATTATGATGGATACCAGGGTTAATAGATTGTCCGCCAAAAAAGAGTCTCAGAAAATACAGTTCTATGTAGCAGGCTCAGCATAATCATTCTCTCAATGTCTGTCACTCTACTTTCACATAGATAGATAGAGATAAATCAGAACAGTATAGGAACAAGGAGAACACAACCGCAAAATAAGAAAAAGAAAAATAAGCGGATCAGTGAGTGGATGCAATGCATTTTTCTCCAGCTAAATGCGGACAAAACCGAAATGATTGTCTTTGGTCCCGAGAAACAAAGAGAGACCGTCATTTGTCACCTTCAGTCTCTCTCCCTAAGGCCTTTAAATAAGGTCAGAAATCTGGGAGTAATAATGGACTCTGACTTAAACTTCAATAGCCACATTGGATCGGTAACATCAGCAGCTTTTTATCATCTGAAAAATATTGCCAAAATTAAAAATATTGTGTCCAGGGCAGACTTGGAGATTCTTATCCATTCTTTTGTTTCCAGTAGGCTGGATTACTGCAATGGCCTGCTCACAGGTATCTCCAAACATGCAGTAAAACAGCTGCAGTATATTCAAAATGCTGCAGCCCGAGTCCTGACTAGAACCAGGAAGTACGACCACATTAGTCCGGTCCTCAGGTCTCTGCACTGGCTTCCCGTGGCCCAGAGGATAGACTTTAAAGCAGCTCTCCTGGTGTACAAGTCTCTCCATGGCCTTGCACCAAAGTACATCCATGATATGCTAGTCCCATATGAACCAGCCCGGACTCTGAGGAGCGCAGGGACGGGACTCTTGTTAGTGCCCAGAGTCAGGACTAGACAGGGGGAGGCTGCTTTTCAGATTTATGCAGCTAAAGTCTGGAACAGTCTTCCTGAGGATGTGAGACTGGCTGCCTCTCTGTCAATGTTCAAATCCATGTTAAAGACTTTTCTTTTTTCCTGTGCATACAACTAGAGAATTTTATCTTTTTAACACACCTTGTTATTTATTGTTGTAACTTTTTGTGTTTTTAACTATTTTATTGTTTTTAATTACTTGTGTGATTCTTATGTTTTTAAATTACTTATGTGATTTTAATGCTTTTTAATTACATATGTGTTTTTAATTGTATTTTAATGGTGATGATTTGTGCATTGTGTGGTGTGGACTGTGAGGCGCTTTGTGTTGCCCTGTGCAGGAAAAGCGCCCTATAAATAAAGATTGATTGATTGATTGATTGAATATTAAGTCCAGCACAACTCTTTGAAAAATAAAAAAAACAGTGTTTTACCTTTTATCTCTTACTTAATTACATAAAACAAAGTATAAGCCTGTATATTCGAGTGCAATTAAGAATACACTTTTTTAAATGAATCTGCAATACACTCTACTGCAAGAGTACCCGGTTTATTGAAGTAGTACGTCATTAGGTCTGTGGGTTCAAATGTTCCCAGTGATTATGAAACTACTGTTAACAACACGAGGCTCTAAGCTAAAAGGGATTAAAGTTGACAGGGTTAACTTAATTGACAGGTCCAGGATAGAAACAAAATGGCCACAGCTGCCCTTGCAAGAACCAGTACCATCGGCCCCTCCGACCACCTTCACACATTCATGGACACACCAGACTCATTCTAGGCAATGTGGGTGAAGTGTCTTTCCAGCCACAGCCGCCCAACTGTGGCCCCTGATGTTACCAGAGGTCTCACATCACAGTACTTACAAGAACCTGCCCTGCTTAGCTTCAGAAGTCTGACAGAATCTGGATTTCATATGCAAGTGGAGCCACTATAATACTAGCAGTGATAGAATGTTGAATGTAATGTTGTTGGAGGACACATGCAGTGCTTGAGAAGTGTGCTGTAATAAAAGCACACATAAATCCTCAAAAAAGAGAGGCTGCAAAACTTATCTGCCATGCATTTCACAACTTCACCCTCACATTTCAAAGTTGATTAAAACTACACTAAAGCCACTCTTTGTAAGCACTGTTTAAAAGTTCATAAAAAGTGTTCCCAAAGCCACTATCAGCAGATGTCACTTCGCCCTTTACTACGTACCAATGTTTACACCAAGGGAAGAGAAAACCGCAGTTTAATGTTGTTCCGATTGCATTTTAAGACAATCATTTTGCTTTTATTAAGTGAGTGACTGTTTCCCCCATGGAATGACATAAATAGGGTATGTGGCAGTAAACTAAAGAGAGTCCTCGGGATATTTTACAAATGGTCTCAATAAAATGTTGTGATGTAGTTTAAGCTCTACTGCAGGGGCTAAAGTTGTCAAACGCACGGAGGGCAATTCATTAAAAGTGCTATATGGAGTATTCAAAACAACTTTTCCAAGGTTACAGAGAGCAGGGAAGAATATATTCTTTAAATGCGATACATGCTGCATTATTCTGAATTGACCTTTGATGTTCTATATTATTATTGTATTATTCTTACTAAAAGTTGATGTTTTGCAATATTCATTGCGTACATTTGTCCAAAGAGATCAGTGTTTTTTTGCTGGCCTATTTAAATTATAATGCATCATTTTTTGTAATAAATTGCATTTTTTGACACTTAAAGATGCTTCAAATGCCACTATTATTTTATATTGTACAGTGGTGACAAGGTAATACTATAGCCACAATTGCCCTAGGGCACACTGACAGAAATGGGGCAAGCAGTATGTGCCACCAGCCCCTCTGCTCACCACCAATCATTCCCACACACACACAAACAAAACTCATAGGCAATGTGGGTGAAGTGTCTTTCCCATCAGCCCAAGTCTCCCATCACAGTTCTAACCATACCCTGCTCTGCTTAGCTTTAGATGTCTATCAGTACCTGGCTTTCACATGCCAGGTAGCACCCTTCAAACCATCCACATGAGCCAGTAGCCTATATTCTCTCCAAAAAAGTAAAAATGTTGCCCCATTGAGATTCAAGTCGCATCTAGAATCTCCATGTAGCAAGAAAACCAAACATTCTTATTTCAAAGACCAAAGCGATGTTTCTCTTTTCAAGTGAGAATTGGCTTATCTCTTCAGAGTACTGATTACAATTACAAATCATGACCGTACCTGAAGCACTCCAAACTGCCAAACAAAGGCTCCATGCCTTGACCCGCCGCTTACAGAGGGACACTAAAGAGCTTAATTCTCTTTAGTGTCAGGCTAGTCTAAACAAAATCTGCGAAAGTGTAGATTCTGTGGCAGGGTAACAACACAGTTCTGGCAGAGCAGAGAAGATAGAAGCAGCACAAAACAATAGTGCACTGTGTCTTCAACTAGACGATCCTCTGAGCTCATCATCTCTGGCTGGTACTTCTGTGTAACATTATAAAATCATTCTTGCTGTTCTTCAAGAGTTCATATGTTGTATTTGTGCTGTGTGTGTATGTTTTTAGTGTAATTTTTGTATTTTTTGATGATGCTGTTGATGCATCCATCTTTGATTGGTTTTAACACATAAAGGTCATGCATTTCTGACTGTGTGGATCTCAGAAAGAATAAATACTATATTGACAGTAACTCATGGTTACAGTGTTGGGGAGTAACCGAATACATGCAACTCTGTAAAGTATTCAGAGTACTCTTTTTGAGTAACTATCGTCCTTTACAGTTACTACTTCAAAGTCTAGAATTTGGAAAAACAAAGTTACTTTTTGAAAATGAGAGGAATACATAATTTCTCATATTACAAATGATTTGTTTTACAAACATATACAGTACAGACCAAAAGTTTGGACACACCTTCTCATTCAAATATTTTTTATTTTCATGATTATGAAAATTGTAGATTCACACTGAAGGCCTCAAAACTATGAATTAACTCATGTTGAAATATGTACAAAAAAAATTATATTCTCGCTTCTTCAAAGGAGCACCTTTTGCTCTGATTACTGCTTTGCACACTCTTGGCATTCTCTGGATGAGCTTCGAGAGGTAGTGACCTGAAATGGTCTTCCAACAGTCTTGAATGTGTTCCCAGAGATGCTTAGCACTTGTTGGCCCTTTCACCATCACTCTGTGGTCCAGCTCACCCCAAAACCATCTGGATTGGGTTCAGGTCCGGTGACTGTGGAGGCCAGGTCATCTGGCCCAGCACCATGGATCTATAATAATAACTGGGTATTAGTAGCTTATAGCTGTCCCACCTATGGGCCCAGGGGGCGCCCGTGTATACTGCAGAAAAAAGTCCCACAGAACTCAATGTAAACTAAAACAGCTGGACCTCAGCTGACAGAGAACCTACAGCTTTCTTAAAGGTTAGATTTTGTGGGGATTTTAGTGTCCCTTGTCATCCTGAACTCTTTTTCTTCTTAAATCCTTCGGTTTTCTTTAAATCCACACTTTACTGCCACAAACTCTGCAGTTTTCCTTCCCGGTCTGACTCTGCTCTACCGCTGCTCTGATCAGCAGCTCTGATTGGTCAAAGCGCGGCCGAGCCCCTCTGTGCACGTGCATGAGAGCCCCACACTCATGTTTGGTGCAACGCATCATGGGAGCTCGTCCACTGTGCAGAACCGGGAGGACCAGACGATGACCCAAATATAGGCATATATATATATATATATAAACAATGAGCCAATTCCAACTTCTCACACCAACTTGAGTCAATCAAATCCTTACTTCACTTGTCAGACGTGGAGCGGAAAGCCGCAAGAGAAAACTAACCAATTAAAGTGAGCTGAGCTTAAACTAAATCTCTATTATAAAGCAAAATGAACTGGTCCTGGCTGAATGCAACAGAACCAAATTGACTTTTGGAGAATGGAATGAGTTGGAGGACGGAATGTGCCCCAAACACGCACCTATTTTATATCTTTTCCAGTCACACCTCTTTCATTGCATTCCCTGCAGAAGGCTGTAAGGTGGGACTGACATGGAACAGTCTGGTCTTGGTCTATGACTAATGGTCTTACATGTTAGGATAATAAGCACATGGTTTTGTCAGGATTAGATTTGATTAGTAGGTTAATTAACTAATCAGAGGCATTAGGCATATTGCTTATAGGATTACAACGGGGACAACAATAAAATGTACATTTACATTTATAAAAACATACAGAAATAGAAAATAGCTCAGTTTTTAGCAGATTAAACAAACTGAGCTTAGGTCTTGCATTACAGATCAAGTTTGATCTGAATGACACAAGAAATTTGACATGAGGGACTCATCACAATCTATTCAATTATTCAAAATGTCATTTAAAGAATAGACTAAATAATTTAGAAAGTGGCAGGCAACATATGCTATGTTTTCTTCTTCTGCTCCTTTTAATTTTTGTGACAGGACTACAATTATTTGAGATGTTATTGTAATATGAGATGTGTTTTCCTGTCCTCAATGCAAAAAGGTTTGTCACTTGGACTGGGATTTTAACTTGTTTTAAAATAATTTATGAATTTGCTCCCAGCTCTATCATGGAGTCGAAAAGAGACTTTTTGCAACATTTGTAGCAGTCACAAACTAATAATGTTGTTTTCTAAAATAGTTTATGCTTTTTTCCTGCCGAGAACGTATGCCATGAAAAATCTTTCTTTACAGGTCTGTTACTCAGGGGAACATACTGTACCATCAGCATCTGAAGGTCGTCATGGCGAGGCGTTTCCAGGCCTGTCTTGAGAAAGAACTGACTTCTGTATATTTGTATATTATCATTATCATTGTATATTTTCATTTTTTATTTTGATCTTTCTTGTATATTTAATTGTCAGTGTTTTGAAGTTTTAAAATATGATATGAAATCAACCAAATTCTTTAACAAAAAAACACTGCTTCACAGGCAAGGCAAGTTTATTTGTATGGCACATAATTCATCCTCTGAGCGAATCGCTTCACAGAAACAAGAGAGAACGCATTACAAAAGTACAATGCTAAATAATCACACAACATATATTTACAAGATATTTGGTTAGATTCCAATCAGTGTCTGATTCGTCTAACCTCTTTTTCAAACAGTTTTTATGTTTATTTTTGTGTGTTATTTACTTCAAACTTGTACACCTTAAGACAAAAGGAATAATTACAATCATCGCCGTATGGACAAACGTAAGATATAATTCCTTTGAGTTTTGTATTTGCACATTTATTATAAATAAAATGTATAATCCAGTTTTCTTGGTGTCCAAGTCCTGTATGTGCATGTTTTTATTTTTGAATATGTGAAAAACAACTCCCAAGCTGCTCCAGGTTCTCTGCCATAGGGCTAACACTTGAGCTAAACTACCATATACTTACTTACCCCACAGTTGACATAGACCAGTGCCACCAATCACCATTTTACAGAACTGACTGAAATAAACATTCAGGGCGAGTAGTATTTTGGAGCTTGAGAGATTGCAGATGCTGGTGAAAGAAGATGGAAGCGCACGACCACAAGAGACTGAACAAAGACAGCAACGTCAGGTGTTGAGCGACTGCCATGAGAAGGTAAGATTCTGCAGCATTGGAAGTCCCCAGCTGTGGCTTCGTGCCACAATAAAACCGAAAACAAAACTGTGAGGTGAAAATGACAAACAATGTTCCATTAAATCTAATGTTTTTATGTTTCTGTGTCTTGTGGTGTCCTTGTGTTGTCTCTTGTATGGACCCTGAGTCCGGAATAAAGATTATATATAAAGAAAGGGAAGAGGTTGGAAGACTTCTTTATCCTAGAAAGAACAGGGGACGGGAGCCTGGAAGGTCCAGTATGTGTCAGCTTTACACATAGATTAAAGAGAAAACTATTTACATGGTCTCTTCATGTTTTAAAACAAGGAAATTATATCTTCAGTGGAAAATATATGGTGAAACAACTGTCAGGAGCTACCACCAGAGGGAGCGCTACAATTTGTTTTCCCATTTTTCAAATTCTCTCTGCAAACACAGCAAAAAACGAATTTATGGACTAAAAGTTAAAGTCTGATGATGTCATGTGGGAGAAAAATGTGGAACAGCAAAACAATGGATTTAATAAAAAGTATTACAAATCAAATCTAGCGAAAACACCACAAAAAGTAACCAAACTGGGAACAAGGAAAAGAACTGAAACAGACGTGGAATGACACTGACGGGACAGGGAGTGAAGGACGACACAATACAAGACTAACGAGACACAGGTAATACACATGAGAGGGGGACAGGTGATCAGACAGCAGAAGTACATCAAAAGGGGCTATCAAGTTACAAAATAAAACAGGAAATAAAAATTAAACCCTTCTGACCGCGGGCCGTCTTCACACCCCTGTGGCGACGATCCGGGCCACTTGGCCTGGTTCGTTTGTGGGCCACTTGGCCTGGTTGGCCTGGTTCTTTTCCTATGTGACCGGGCCCTTAGGAGTGGACTGTAGTGTTTGTCAAATGCAGAAGAAGCTGTTTCTCAGAGACACCCAGAGCATATCATAGTCATAACATGGATACACAATCAAAGTCCTTGTAGAGTCGTCTTGCGCTTGTCCTGCGTAGGCCAAATCTAATGCTCATTGGACCTTTTATGATTTTGGTTTAGTCTACTCTAAAGCATCAAGTTAAATACAATACTAATTGGACTTTTATGCACACCTGTATATACCCAGCTCTAAATACATTTAAAAAGAAAGTTTGTCCACAAAGAGGTCACACTTGAATATAAGCTGCAGGTTTTCATGTTGTAATGTAACACTCAACTATGGTGAGGTGTTTTAAGGCGCTATTGAATTGTTATGATCAAAGCTTTGTAAAAAACATAATGGACTCGTCAGCGCATTACAGCTGTCTGGAAGCCCTTGTATTTCCATCCAAACTTTTTAACAGAATACAGATAAACTCTTCATCCAATGATACTTGCATGACTTTGCATCATGGTCATACATTACACCTCCCAAAGATTAACCAGTCCCTCTGTGTTCTCTTTCCAGCATAATGATGGCGGATAAACAAGAGTCAGGGAGGTGACCGTATGGCTCAATAAAACAGCAGATTGTCTCACTCTCCACAAACATCTGCTGCTTATTATATTCACCCCAGTCTCTCGTCGTTGGACGTCCCACACGATCATCCAGCCCCTTTTCATACATATTTTTTTCTGGCTCCGCTTAGGACAGTTTCAGCAGCTGGCCTTGGAGAATTTATTGGAGATCACTTTTATCACAATAAGACTGATGTACAGAGGGTAATCCATCCAGGCTTGCTAGAGCAGAAAGCATTATGGGTAGATGGTGGGTGTTGATGGAGGGACTGTGTTTTTGGGATGGCAGTAGTAGACAAAGACACACTATCAAAGAGGTGGGACTATCCAACATTACAAGTCTGTGCTCTGTGTATTAAAAAATATGTCAATAGTCACAGATATGTTTTGATTGCGGAGCTCAAAGCCAATTGATTGGTTTTGTTGTTGTGTTTTGAAAGATTGGTTTGAATGAAAGGTTAAAGAACAGATTAATTTAAGGCGCTTATCTAAGGTCATCCAAATTCGTGTGTCAGACTGAACGACTGCATATTGATTAGAATCTGTCACATTCTTGAGCAACGCTCAATGTTAAGGTCACGAAAATGATTTAGTATAAATTACAGAAAATTACACTTTGCGTTGAGAATAAATAGTCACTTTAAAAGTTGAGTTTTATAATAAATAAAAGATGTAAAACTTTTGCCGTAGCTGTGCTTATCCAGGGTTTAATGCCCTAAGAAATGGAACTTGGCATAAGGCATGTGGTGTGTTGTGGGTTTGCATGTGCTCTGTTGTTTATACTCATGCAGTACCAGTGACGTGCAGTCAGAGGAGGCTCAGGCTCACCTGCGATCATATGAACGCAATAAAAATAAAATGGAAGACACTCTTGTTTTTACTTTTAAAGTTCAACTGGAGTTATTTCCAAATGGAGGTGTATGGAGTTATGTTAAAACTATAATAACTTTTAAATGTGCTTTTTTGTTTGTGTTTCGTTTGAGCAAACCATGCAGACAAAACATATTCGGCTGTAGCCAAACAAACTGTGAATAAACCGCTCTGTAGGTCCTGTAGATGTGTGTGATATATACAGTATCTGTTCATCTGATTGGGCTGAAGTCAGTGCCTCACCAACAGTGTTGAGGAGTAAGGGAATACATGTAATGGCATTATTCAGAATACTCTTTCTGAGAAACTATATCACATCAGAGTTACTACTTTATAGTCTAGTATTAAGAATACAGTTACTTTTTGAGTGTCCAAAGAAGCGCTATATAAAACTGATGCATTATTATTATTACTATTATTATTAAATAGTTTCTCACATTATGTTTTGAGTTAAAAAGAAAACATTGGGTATTCTTAAAGTGAAGATTTGAATTATTTAACAAAAACCCCACAAATTATCGAATAATTACATGTTTTAGTATTTATCTTTATAATTTATTGAGGTTGTGGTTTAAAATATTTAAAAATGTACCTTTATAAGATTTGTAAACAAGAAACATAATTAAACAAAAATTAAAAGCATAAATAAAAGTATTCTAAGTTTTTTAAATATAAGTATGCTTAATCCAAAATAATGGAATACTAAAAGAATTCATGTATTTACTATTCTGTGATACATTTTCAAAGTATTCAACCCAACACTACTCCCCATCACCAATCTCACTGCACGTCACTGTGCACTACATGTTTTTAGATGTACTGGATTAATACATGAATTGAACACAGGCGTAAATCAGAATAAAATTGATCAGAATTGTTGGGCTAAAGGTCCAAACACTTAGACTAAGTTAAATAGACAGAAACAACACATTTTAGGCATAAACTTGCTCTACAATCTGACGGAATAATATCTGGCTTCCATTTTGTACTTTCCAATGTTCCAAGATCACAGCTTTGATATCGTTAGATTCTCTTTGTCATACATGTCTTCTGCATTGACCTAAATATTTCAAAGGTGTTGGAGGCAACCTGTCCGGGGCAAGGGGTGCCACGGCTGGGTTGAGTTGATTGTTTTTTTATTTCGAGTTCAATGTGCATCAAACATTATTATCAAATGTCACTATAAATGTCACATGTTAATGTGACATATTATTCATTCACATTAACAACTATAATTGTTGGAGCCGATTTATTTTACAGCCTCCTACCATTGTTTGGCACCATGTTTCAAATGTATATCTTAAAATAAATAAAGACAGACAGAAATAATAAGTGACAGGCGCTGAAAGCCGGCTGTGACGATGTGTGCAAACTACTGTCCAGAGTAATCTTAGTATTTTACACAGCTGAAGTACATCCACAGAGTGCGTTGCCAAAGGGCAGTGGTCATTATTGGTTTGAGAGGAAATAATGTTATCAAAAAATAAGTATAGTATAGTATAGAAATTACATTTAAATCAATTAAGCATTCTACTGCTGCTGTGAGGAGCTGTATAATAAATTATGATCAAATATTAGAACATTTAAATCAATAATTTCTCCTCTGCACATCTTGGACCATTGACCTGGCACGAGCACGGAAAAGTAGGCGCAGCTTCAAGACCAATCAGAAAGGAGGGAGCTTGGGTCGTTTTTTTCAGATCATGTACCTCTCTCTCTTTGT
Organism: Knipowitschia caucasica; assembly: GCA_964034765.1. Lineage (NCBI taxonomy): Eukaryota > Metazoa > Chordata > Actinopteri > Gobiiformes > Gobiidae > Knipowitschia > Knipowitschia caucasica. Next base: position 15,698,777 of record OZ035825.1, on the reverse strand, counting down.
CCAGACAATCACTTTAATTAATTACTAAATTAGTTGACAATCCTTTCAATAATCAATCAATGTTTTGTATAGAGCTTTTCTGGAGACTCAAAAGACGCTTGACATGTCATTATTCATTCACTCAATACACAGTCGTGATAAACTACTGTATAACCACAGCTGCCCTGGGGCAGACAGACAGAAGCTAGGCCACATGTATGTGCCATCCACCATGACGTGGGTGAAGTGTCTTGCCTAAGGACACAAAAACAGCAGGTGCCCCACTGAGCTCCATATTCGTTCAATTATAATCCGATCCGAATAATTCTTCTAGTTTGGGATGAAAGGTTTGAGATGTGAATATCATCAATAGACAATTTTGATTTTCCCTGAATGTAGCTCTGGCAGTCAGAATAAACAGAATTTTCACAATTGCTCATGAATGCACCACCACAATCAGCCAATCACAAATCTTGTGACACAAATGCTGTGGGTCAACAGCTGAACACCCATTATATCGTAATGTAGTGTGATATTGAGGGTATCAAGATATGAAAATTCGCCCTCAGCCCACATTCAGCTCTGAAGTTATGCTGTTGTTCTTTTCCAACTCTCAAACTGACAAACTACAAATAATTCCAGACAACGCCACTGGTGCGAACATCCATAGCTCGCGTCAATATGCTCCAAAAGTTACAGTTCAAGTCTTTACGTAAGTCTGCATGTATAACTTTTATGATGACAGATTAGAAGATCACCCTCACAGACGCTGTTTCTTTCTGAAAATGAAAAGTGCTCGGTAGAAAAGCCAAGTGCGTGGCTTTAAGCTGCCTCGGAGCCCGTCACAACAATGCGTCTGACTGAGTGTGCCTTTGTCTTTTATGTTTCCCCACTCTCTAAACTCAGGCTTTTTCAGGAAGTTTATGCCTGAAAAATCTGCCAACTATCAGGCACGGTTAGCTTTGTCACTGTTTGGAGTCAGCTGTAATTATCCTCAAGGTTTGACATGTTTTATAACAGGTGTAGGCTGAGGACACGCTGGGGCTTCAGATGCCATCACACTTTTCAACGTAAGATGGCTGTTATAAAACCTGCTTGAATATGTTTTTTAAGAGTGTGTCAACTTCTTTAAAACCGCAAGGTACAATAAGGAACCATTTATGCAATACAATATTTGGAGCTACAGTATAGGTTGCAATTATGTTCCAGAATATACTTCAGTGTTTTGGGCAGGTGCCAACACAATGTTTAAAAAGGAGTCTGAACATTTTCTCAAATCTTTTTTTTTTTTAAGTAAAATTGTAATGTCTGAAAGTCCTGTCTACTGGCAAAAATCATGATTTTTTTTTTTTTATATAGTATCACCACTTCTAGACATCTTTAAAAGAAAGTTCAAAAACCAAAGTCAATATGTACTGACAAAGAAGACGAGGAACTTTGTGACCGCTTTTGTTTCATATAAATTGGTCCAGTAGTAAAAAAAAATTGCTCTAAACCGAGTTATTTTTTAACTGCCTTCGACCACAATGTAAATTTGTAAACACTTTTGAATAAGTACGAGGAATGGGGAGGTAAGAAACATAAGAAATATTTGTTATAAAAATGTCAGGATTACTCTAATCTTTTTATATCAAAAGTTTCCTTCACTAAATATCTCTGGTGGGACAAAGCTAAGATTTTATTTTGGAAAAGGAACTAGATAAATGAAACAATTCCTCTCTTTCTGAGTAATAAATAAATAAGAATAAAACAAAACATTTCAACACAACGTCCATGTTGATGCCTGTATCTCCGGTCTAGGGTGGGTGGGTTGATGGATCAATGGGCATGGGGGAATGTTTCTCACTCTAAAGAACCCAATGACTTATAGTGTTATTGTGTGAACAACGCTTTATCAATAAACTTTGAGTGATTGATAGACGCTGTGATGTATGTCTGGAGTTCAAATGAGACATGATGATGGTGATGAGCTGCATGAACCCTATATTTGAACAAAAATAATAATAATAATATTACTGGTAAAAGCATAGATATAAGTGCAGTGGTGCTTTGAAGTCTCTGTTTGGTCCAGTTCTGCATCAAAACAAGTAATAGCTCCTTGATAAAAACCTCATTACCACTGCAGAAAGATGGGAATTTCAACTAAAAACCCTGGGCACCTCTTCTTTACACAGGACATTTCCAAACCACTCTTTATTCAACCCACCTCACCTTGTCTTTTTGTCAAGGCTTGGCACATGGTAATTTAAGCATTTTTAGGCATGTTGCATACATGTCACACAAGGGACAAAACTTTACATAATTGTAGTGGTACACCTGTTTTGTGAGCGCTCCTATCAGCGCTCCTATCAGCGCTCTGGCTACGTTATTTAAGGACAGCCCTCTCCCGTACACTCCTGTTTGCCTCGACTCTGACGTCGGGACGCTGCTCGCTGGTGGCGTCCGAAGCACATGTTGCTTTGGATCCAGCCTCTACACCGGCTTTGTGACCCAGCGGGCACGCTTATTTCCAACTGCGTCTCGGTGAGTATTTGGAGCCGGCCTTTGTCTTGGCACAATATCTTAATACGATTAATCTTATCCCGATGTTTCTGCCACTTTTTTACCCTTAATTGACTATGGTGATGTTATTTATATATTTGCATCAGCTCAGTGTCTGCAGTCACTAAACGCTGTGTATCACAGTGCTTTGAGGTACGTGACAGGATGTAGTCGCCTCACACATCACTGTGAACTTTATGCTAAAGCCCAGTGGCCTTCACTGGCAGTGAAGAGGTACACACACTGGATGCTGTTGGTGTAAAGCTCTTCTTGGTTTGGTTCCTGTCTATCTGTGCTCCCTCCTTCAGAGAACCCAGAGCCTGTACAGTTTACGTTCCAATGATTCTTACCTTCTGAATGTTCCACGTGTCCGGACGGAGCTGGGAAAGCAGGCATTTAGTTATTCTGCTCCCGCTGCATGGAACTGCAGACCATTAAGACAATGGTCCGCAAGTCAGAACTGAAGTGGTCCAAATTGTTCTCGCTAAACGCATTTCGTTCACTTGTATTTAAAAAACAACTCTCAACCTGTTAGGATTTAGCAGACAGAGACGGATCGTGGTGCGCCAAACTCTGGAAGTTTATTTAAGTTTCTCTCAAGTTCCACTGGTTTACTTCGTTTCTTTCTCTCAGACAGAATAAAGGCAGTACACAGTTTATATAGTCATTGTCACGTCACACATCGAAAGACAAACGTGTCACAAAGAGACAGTCACATCATAGTCATAACATCGAGTCCTTGTAGAGTCCTTGTACAGTCCTGCACGTAGGCCATAAACCACTGCCAAGTGCTCATGCTTTTAAACTTTAACTTGTCACATTGTTGCCTGCTTGTAAATGTTTTGTAATTTCACTGTTTGTATTTTGTTGTATTATTGTTGTTCTGTAAAGTGCCCTTGACGTGTGCTACAGACCTCTTGGCCAGGACTCCCTGGAAAAAGAGATCTAGATCTCAATGGGTATTCTCCTGGTTAAATAAAGGTTAAATAAAAACATAAAAAATTCTAATTTGTTTTAGATCGTCTGTTATTCCGGCACAACAGTATAGGGAAAGAGCGCGGCTATTGTGCAACCCCTCCGCAGGTGCAGCGCTCTGCTCTGTAGGTGAGTTTGAGTGTTTCTAACTGTTTATGTGCTGGAGTATTTATTAAAATTTAGTTCTCCTTGGAGCCGCGGGCAGGCACTCTTTATCGCATACGCAGTCCACTTGGTGTACCGGTAACCATTTGAAATAAATTATTCTTATAGTCGCCTCTAATCAATGGAATATCTTGTCTAGGGATTGTGTGTGCGCGTCTTGGGCCTCTGTGGCTCATAGTGACTTGTGTGCAGACTCTTTGAAGTGCTACATGTCGGTATACTGCAGTTACTCATATGGGTTGAATATTTTAATTAATACCAAATTTAAATATTTCAGTTCTGAGCGAGTCTCCCCTTCTGTGACCCGGAGAAACAGGCAACCTTCACTCCTACATCGCGGGCGATACCAGTGGCGCGAGTACGAGCCCACACCCATCGGACGCTCCTCAGTACGGAGGCGCGTGGGTCCGTTTGGAGGCGTTTGGGACTGCATGCGCTGTGAGGGGACTGCTGCTGCATGGAGCGATGGCTTATAGTGTGGCCAACCAATAATAACTAATAAACATTTGAGTCTATGAAGTTGATGCCGACGTCTTGAATGAAATACAGAAACGTTCTTTTTAAAACTGTCTAAAATAAATTGTATTTTTGTATCACTTTGCCTCCTGTCCACATCAGTCCACGAACCTATGTGCTTTTCTCATTTTTGTCTCTAACGGGTCCCAGTCCCCATATACAGGGTGGCGTTGCTGGAAACAATACTTAAGTAGGCCAAATTTCCAAATTCATAGTCTCAACTATTACATAATGACAACGTATCAAGAAACAATATGTAACAGAGTGACGCTCTTACTATCAAAGTTTGGTCAGACAAGCGGTTTAAAACTCATCTGTGTTTCGGGATTGTTTTTAAGGTTCTCTTTGTGATTTTATAATGTCTTAATGGTCTGCTTCTCTTCCAAAACTACTTTTACTCTATCGACCTTTCTGGCCCATATGCTCATTCTTGGTCCAACACTCTTGGTCCCACGCTACGTTCCAGATGTGTGTCAATGCTGAGGGGAGTATATTTTTTGGACCACTCTAGTTTAGCCTCTATGGACTTCAGAAGGCACTTAAATGAATGGGGCTTGTCCCGGCTCACGTATTACTGGCCATTTTGAAAAAGCCCCTTAGAAGCCATAGTGATGGCACATTAGTTTCACCGGCAGAGATAGGCGTGACTACGTCCATTGATATTTACAGTCTAAGGTGCATATGCGTGTCTCTGTATGTGTGTGTGCATACTTAATGTAATATATGTGGTTTGGGGAGGGTCTGTTTGATGGTTGGGTAAACGGGTCATGGTCATGAGCATATTTTTGAACCAAACTGTAAAGCACTTTGTGTTGCCTTTTTGTATGAAAAGCACTTCATAAATTCATAAGATTTAATTCGATTTTTCACTTTCCTTTCTGCCTGCCCTTCCTTTATAAAGTCCATCCATCCATCCATCCATTTTCTACCCTTTAATCCATTTCTGAGTCAGGGGGGTGGCAATCAGAGATGCCACCCAAGTCTCGTAGCACCAGCCCCTCACTGACCCTCTGCAGGTGGTGAGTCCACAGGAGGACGGCTGCTCTCTGAGTGTGAGCATAGCCTTGATCTTTCAGTGGGGGCTTTGGGCAAAGTGGGGTTAAGTGTCTTGCCCAAGGACACAACAACAGCAGTCATCAGTGGGAGTCGGTGGAGAAGGTGTAGAGGTGGGAATTGAACCCATGACCTTCAGGCCTGAAGGCCAATGCTCTACCAACTGAGCTACTGTCAGTTAATATAAAGGCCATCCATCCATTTTCTTCCCCTTAATCCATTTCTGGGTCGGGGGGGTGGCAGTCAGAGCTGCACCCAGTCACAGAGCACCAACCCCTCACTGATCCTCCTGCAGGTGGTGAGTCCACAGGAGCTGAGATCTTTCAGTGGGGGCTTTGGGCAAAGTGGGGTTAAGTGTCTTGCCCAAGGACACAACGACAGCAGTCATCAGTGGGAGTCGTGAAGTAGGTCTTATGGTGGGCTTGATCCCACGACCTTCAGGCTCTAAGGCCAATGCTCTACCAACTGAGCTACTGTCGCCCCTTAATATAAAGTCGTCCTTGTAAATAGGTTTACATTGTATGTGCTCCATGTGGTGAATGAGTTTGTTGTAGTCCAACATGTTGTGATTTGCTGCAGTGCACTGAGCTGTGACCTATTTTGAAAATCAGGAATTTGTTTTAATCCTTTTCTTTATACATTCCTGTGGTGATGAGCCAACATAGATCTATTCTAGAACATTTACCAACCTTTCCACCGTTGTCTCGAGTCAACGCAGATTTTCAATACGTGTTAAAAACACAGGGCCGGAGTGGTCAAAAGCTGATGATATTCAGGGCTCTGTTCATGTTACAAGCTGAATTTAAGTTTCCTAGATCCAGAAAAACGATCTGTTTCAATCTATCTCTGTCTGTCCAACGTTGCATTCCTCTTACTAGTTTACTTTTCATCTCCCATTTAAATAGATTTGCATATTTCCCTGGTTTTTCCCCTGAACCTCTCCCCCATCACGCATGCATTGAAGTACGTCCCTGGATGCAGATGTGAGCCGACAGTTTGTCAATTCATCTGGTGGGCTCTAAGATTAGCCTTACGTCTTGGCCTCCTCAGTATGTTGATTCATTTATGTGGGCTGCACTCAGGTCTCGTCCCTGCAGTGTCGTCCCTCATTACTGTCAGGACATATAAAAGATGGGATGGAGGCGTGTGAGCCCCCTCTGTCCCACCAGTCCATTTACACCGAGTCTGAGCGTGTAAATGTCACTTGCAACCAGGTGTTCATCAACTCACTCCATCATAGTCTATCTAAGAGTCAATATTCACTGGAGGTCTGGCTCAAGGGTGCAACATGGAAATACTACAGCGTTATACAATGTTCCCTCTTATGCCTTTCAATAATTATAACGAGAAATGAGCCCACTAAAAGATGATAAAGGTTTAATTGTGGAAAATTAAACATTGGTTGCAGCTTCAATTCAACAATGCACTTTCTCTTTGTGACTCTAAATGTTGAGTCATTTTCCAATTATATTTGCAATATCGCCTCATTCCTTTGCAATTCACAAAATGAGATAACAATTTGTTTTAATTGTTCCTTAGCAGCAGATGCATCCAAGGCTTCCATGAACATAATTTATGTACACAACTTGTATAACTTTTTTCTAGTGTTGAAGATTTTTAAGGGTTTTAAAGCGAGTGGGTTAAGGCTCACAAAATGATGCCACCGGTTCTCACTTTTTGGACCCCGACCCACGTGTTGGCAATGGACTAAAATAGAATATATGATGGTACCAGTAAAACGCCAAAGTAGTGACGTACGTTATGAAACAAGTTCACCTGAAATATTATACATTTTGGGATTATATTTATGATGACAAATTTCAGTTCAATTAATTTTTTCATTGCCAAAATTCACAACATCAGTTTTTCAGTTGCCAACAACAAATTAGAACAGAAGTTGGGAACATTTTTAGCTGAGAGAGCAAAAAACAATAATATAGTGTCAATTTCACAATAAAGAGAATACATAATAATCCCACTACAATAAATTATGTGTTCAAATATTCATAAATGTCAATCAATTGTAATGGGACACTCAAATGTCGGGAATTTCTAACTTTATCCCAATATCCAAATGCAATGGTTTTCAACATGGTTCTCCTGTGCACTGGCTAACAAAAATGCAGTTATGGTATAGGAGGATCTTTGTTTACACCCGCGTGCACATGCGCCCCTCGCACGGGTGGCAAGAAGGCAGCGCAGCGCATACTGAAGCATGGATGCGACTACTACTTTTAAAAGACTCAGTGGGCGAATAGCACTGTATATAAGCACTTTAACACATTGCACTGTATACTGTATAAGCACTTTAACGCAAGAAGCTCAGAGGACATATAAAGACAAGTTAAAAATAAGTATATGAGACCGAACTGAACAAATTGAAAGCCCATATGAGACCTGGGATGACAAGAAGAAACATTGCTCAGACTCACCTCTGTTTTGGGTATTTATTCTTACTTCATGGAAAACCTGGGACCCTTCACTCAAGAAGGGTCCATGGTGAAAATCCACGCGTTTTTCACCGCGGTAAAGTGGCCCGCCATTTTACCACGCATTAAAAGCGGGTTGCCCCCGTTTGCTGTTACTTACAGTAAAGGTGGAACAGGAAGCCGCGGGGATGAGCAACCAAAATGCAAAGTTTAAAATGAATCATCATTCATGAATGAATGAACAAGTGCGCAGTGAAAGTAGTTGCAAAACTTAAATTTGTTTATGAATTTTTATCCCCTCATCCTCCCGGTTTCCGTTCTACGTTTACCGTAGGTAACAGCATAAAAGCGCAACCACTTTACCGCAGCTGTTTTTCGCTGATCTTTTCCGAAAAAAACTTAATCTGTCCCCAGCTACCAACAACCAACCACACAACAAGAACGGACCATTTGATTTAGTAAAACCTCTCTCCAAACATCTAAAAATAGCTAACTCTCTAGCATCCAGGTAGCTTTCCATGCTATTGTGCCACACAGTCACGTGACCGGAGCGGAAAAACTATAAACAACGACGTCACTCCAAGATCCTCCTATTCCTGCGGGTGTGGTGGATATTATTTTAGCTGGATCCCCATTAAATTAAAATAAAGGACGTAGGTCCGTTGTGATAATACAAAGGCTGATACAGAAGTTACCAAAATAAGTACATTTATTACATGATTTTTGTTCAGGTCACTTTAACATGATTCAGATCACTTATTATGCATTGTTGTGCTATCCGATGGTTGCTCTGGGACAGCACGCAATGTATCTGGGTAAGGGAAGGCGCCGATAGTATGGCTCCATGGCATCAATCTAAAAGTACACAAATTGTTCTAAAAACTGACAAGTTCTGCTACGAACCTGGGTTAGCGCTGTAGCCGCTCACACACATGAGCTGGTTTAACAGCCAGCACCGCGGGCAGTACAGGGCCCAAGTCACGGCAACACAAGCAGACCCAGAGCAGCAGCACTGAACCACAATATTTTACGATCAGTGCTCCATAAAACAAACATCTCACATTTAATTGCGGATACTACCTGAGAGTGAGGTCAGAGGACGAGTGAAAGGAGACGCGTCCCTTTTATTGAGTGATTGACGGGACGTATAACCAATAGAAAACGAGGATGAGAAAGTGGCATAGAGCCCGCCTACAGGCTGTAATGCCACATTTTTCCCCCTCAAATTTTAACGTTGTCCCGACGTTAACACATTCATACTAGGCCTTTACAAATCATACATGGGTGATGATCAATAACCAACTGCAATACCCTCAACGTTACTGACGAGGTGCCCTGAAGGCAACAGTTTTTCGGGCATGTTGAGCATCACCAGAAAACACAGCGCTCGTGCAAACACACTAGAGGACAACCGACTACCAGTACTGCATGTCGTTTCCATATGACCGCCGTCTGAAAAGGTGCCTTAACGGCTGCAATTAGGGCTTGTCGAGTGCCGACAACAAACGCACAAACGGGGTGAACTGGCACTCCCATTACGACACTGGCTGCGGCTTGACGCTCCAGAAGATCTGCTGGTACAGCAGTCCCCTGTTCAACCATGTCAAATTTTTTAAATCACACGAAACACAGCTGCCTTATCACCAACCCACAATTTAGGCTGAATGAGGGACCTTGACGGTTATCAGCGCCACATTAAAACACATGACTGGCCCCATAAAGCACTGCACCAGGTCCATCCTTTCTAAGCAGCAGTTGCGCCAGTACGCTTATGGTGAGTGAGACCACCGTGGATACTGCTCCTACAGCAGCTCCTACCCCTCAACTTACTCGCTACTGCCTGGGCGGGTCTGAGCCACCCCAAGGGGACACGCAGGTACAGCACCATTAAGGGGCGCAGATGCTGAGGCCTCACCCTCCAGCCTCCAAACTCGAACACTGCAACCTAAAACACTCTGATCGCCGCCTTGCCTTTGAAAGAAATACAACTTGTTATTCACAAACCTCACACTGGATTTGACTGGATTATCTTTAACAGTAGCATTAATCACTAGCTGTCACAGCTGTAACAAAAATCACAAGACCAAAACATTAGCCAAATGAAGTAAAATGCACACAGTTAAACACACAAAAACAAAGCATGCAAAAGGCAAATCAAATTACACAGTTGGTCTGTTACTATTTGCAAAACACCAATGATAACACTTCATTATCGTACCTCATAAGCTTTAGCATAGGTCAATAGCACCATAGACATATAAAGAGCACAGCCTCTTATTGTTTATCAACATCCTGTCAGCAACGCCAAATGTGGTATTCCGGCGGGTGTGGTGGATATTATTTTAGCTGGATCCACATTAAAATAAAATAAAGGACGTAGGTCCGTTGTGATAATACAGAGGCTGATACAGAAGTTACCAAAATAAGTACATTTATTACATGATTTTTGTTCAGGTCACTTTAACATGATTCTGGTCACTCAAGTCACTGATTATATGAACCTGGGTTAGCGCTGTAGCCGCTCACACACATGAGCTGGTTTGACAGCCAGCACCACGGGCAGTACAGGGCCCAAGTCACGGCAACACACGCGGACCCATAGCAGCAGCACTGAACCACGATATTTAACAATCAGTGCTCCATAAAACAAACATCTCACATTTAATTTTGGATACTACCTGAGAGTGGGAACGGCGACGTAAACATGACACAACCGGAAGTAAGAGAGTGAGGTCAGAGGACGAGTGAAAGACGCGTGAGAGAAAGTGCCTGGAGGCTGTAATGCCACACAGCTATGTTGGGATAAAGTCAAAATAATAACATCTCCTTGGAAACCATCAAACGCAAATCCAGAAAAGTTTCCCTTTTCTGTTGTTGTTTGAGGTCCATGCTTTTCTCACCTGGATGATGAAAAATGTTGCCTTGCACCTCTTGTCCGAGCTCCCTCTTCGGAATTCAACAAGGCGGGAAGATTGATGCGTGGAATTTCTGCTGGAGTGATTCCGTTTCCCGAGAGAACGGATGGGTGCGGCGATACTCGGTCATTTAGCATCTCGACAACCTCCATGTGCTGTTTTATCGCCCTGAATCCATCACAGGATGGGAATTGTAGCGTCAAAACAGAGCATTTGCCATTAGGAACCACAAAACCCGGGAAATGTCATGTCATTAGCATTGTTATGGGGAGAGAAGTCTAGAAGCCATTGAAACAGCTGGTGCAAAGGGAGAAAATGTGGTATTTGTCAGGAATATCCAAAGGCTGGTTGACAAAACAAAAACAGCTATTTTAATGGGACGGATATGTTAGTATTTGGTAGTGAGAATTTGCTCAAAGTTTGATTGATTCATGCATACCAATAATCCTGTTCTGCTTTTGACATTTGAGTTCTTTCTTTTACAACAATGCAAATTAAAATGGCCTGTTGAGATTGATATGAACAGTCAATGGACCTTGACTCCACATAGATTTTTCTCATGTGTAATTGTCACACATGGTGAGAGGTTCGTTTGTACCTGGGTTTAATCACAACTGTCAAATGAAACTGTTTAATGAGGCCAGTGATAAAAGCAGGTGTAAAAATTTGAGTTATATTAATAAAAAGTCACACAAACTAATGAGCCTGTGCACAAAAATATGGAGGTAAATGTAGACAAAAGAATGGGGACTAAAACATGGACTGAAATTATGGAACGCACTTTTGGAAGCACTGCATAGGCTCCTTGGGTGCTGCTGCTTGGAGTGCCGGTGTTCTGCCGAGTTGCGCCTCTTGTCGAGTTGAGCTGCCTCAGCTGTTTATGATGTAATGCAAACCTGAGCATGCGCGTTTCACGGCAGCCAAAGCAATCCAAGATGGCGGATATAAAGTTGTGTAAAAAGTTTAAATACGAACAAAATAAGACACTGATGTCACTTTTATTGCAATTTGAGGCGAGAGTTGATGGTTTCATGTTGTGATATGTGGATTTTAAGAGTCAAAGTTTTGTGTAAAGTTTGGTTTAAGCATTCAACTGCTCCTGTCAAACCACACTGCTGCTGTGTGAAAGCTGTACCTTTCCTGTCAACTTGAGTTGCCGCATATGTCATTTTACTGGCGTAGGCCGATGACGCGTCCTGTGGCTAACTCGACAGCTAACAACTAACAGTCCAGTCAACAACCCGACTGGTCTGTCAGGTTGATAATGGAAATAATAACCAAACCCTAAGTTGGAAGCTATTAGCTGTCGAGTTAGCCATGGACGCGTCATCGGCCTACGTCAGTAAAATGACGTATGCGGCAGCTCAATTTGACAGGAAAGGTACTGTTATCATACAGCAGCAGTGTGGACACCAAAAAAAAAACAACAGCATTGACACTGTTAGTATTAGATAGCAATATGGCCTACGTGCAGGACTCTACAAGGACTCTGATTATTTTGACTATGATGTGACTGTCTCTGTGTGACACGTATGTCTTTCGATGTGTGACGTGACAATGACTATATAAACTGTGTACTGCCTTTATTCTGTCTGAGAGAAAGAAACAAAGTAAACCAGTGGAACTTGAGAGAAACTTAAATAAACTTCCAGAGTTTGGCGCACCACGATCCGTCTCTGTCTGCTGAATCCTGACAGATTTGGTGGAGAATGCGCGGCTCGGTGTGCGCCATTCTCTGGATTGTTTTGAGGGAGTTTCCTTTGTTTCTTTTTTTGGCGTGTGGGAGCAACAGCACGTTATCTGGAAGGGGAGAAATTCCAGCGGAAGCTGAAAGGGCTCGCTTTTGGATGGGCTTGCTCTTGCTCCCTCACTTTCTCTGTTTTGTTTTTTAAATTGAATTTTTCGACGCGGAAAAGATGTTGGTCAACCTCTCGAACAGTCCGGACAAAGAAAATAAGGTAAGCAGACACCTTTTTTAATATGTAAAGTCTGCATAATTGGATACTAGCTAAATTTTGAGCTGTCCCGGAGGTCTGTCCAAATCTCTCTAAATCAAATTTTCTTTGTTTTGTCTTTGTCACGTCTTTGTCATGTCTTATGTTGTAGAAAACAGGTTAGCTGTGTGGGTAACCAGTCCCTATAGGAAAAAGGAACCCCTGACGTATCGGGGTCCCTGTCCTTTGAAGTAGTCAGGACAGAGAGAAAAAGGAACCCCTGACGTATCGGGGTCCCTGTCCTTTGAAGTAGTCAGGACAGAGAGAAAAAGGAACCCCTGACGTATCGGGGTCCCTGCCTTTGGAGTAGCCGGGGCAGAGAATAGAGAATAGAAAATAGTTAGTGAAACCATGGTGTAAAATTAAAAGTTATTATAAAAAGGGAAATGTGTTAAAGAGGCCTTTGTTACAAAAGCTTTGAAATTGACGAATTTCAGGCTGATAAATGACAAAAGTATAGAAGCAACAATATTTCAGTGATCACGGTTTAAATTACATACAGAAAAAGGGAGTTTTTGTTTTCGGCGTGAACAGAGTTCACCGGAGAATGCAGAGTTTTATCTAAAGTTGAGCTATGAGAGCTTTTGTGAGTTATTTACATTTTTTGCCGAGTTTTATCTACAGTTGAGCTATGAGAGGGTTGTATCCAACAGTGTTTTTTGTTTTTTAGAAAGAGATTTTGAGTTTAAACTAGTTTGCTACCTCGATAAAATAGAAGCGTAAGGGAAATTAAACACTAAGAGTGCCTTTTGTCACAAGTGTTGAAATTGGCCATTTCTAGACTTGGATGACAAAAGTATAAAGAACAACATCAGTTATATGTGCTTAAAAAAGTAATCTTGAAAGTTATTCTTCTTTCTGTTTTTGCATTTTTGCTAAAACACTACTTTCTGTCTGTGTGTGTGCGTCGCACTATCTTGCTGCCGTTGTCAGGGGAAACGGCCCCCTCCTTTGCTGCTCCGGCTCTGAATCAGAGCAAAGCTACTGCGTTTAGGATTTTGGCTTTTCATAGTTGTTATTCCGTTAAATTTGCGAAATTTGCCATTTGAACATTGTGTTATGACACAGTTAAACGTTTTTAAACACCATTAGTGAATAAGTTTTGAATTAGTATGTTTTTGAAACCCAAATATTAGTGCTAAAGCTGTGCAATTCTTTTTAGACCTAACATATTTCTAGATTCCATTCTTTTAAATCTGCTGCTTATTTCTTAACTTTTTGTGAGTTGTGTTTGTTTTTTATGTTTTTATTTTAGTTACAAAAGCCGTTTTTCAAACATTTAAATTAGAATCTGTGTTAAAAGTGATTATTGATTATAGACTTCGTCTAAAAAAGAAAGAGGGAATTAGGATTAGCAGTAAAAGTATTATTAAGTTGAACTGTACCCAATTCACCCAATTCACATTCAAGTGGTGACTTTTGTTTTTGTTTTGACTACACACCTGACCTTGTTGCTCCTGCTGATGCCACAGCAGAGGAGACTGGCTCTAAAATGTGCTCCAATTCATATTGACTTAATTTGAAAAATGCTGCAATTATTTTAAATTAGTAGAATAGATGCTGAGATAAATGTTCAAGATAATTAAACACACAGTACAAAAGTACATAATACATATTTTAAAGTTTGAAGATTTTTAAGATTTGAGTCTTGTTTTTTATATTAAGAGTTTCTGATTTTAAAAAGTGTCACATTAGTAAGATAATAAGTAATCTTTATTTACATAGCGCATGTTGAAAAACCCAGAGCGTTCCAAAATTGTTTTGACTTTAGAGAGAAAAACAATCTCATTCACATATTTGTTGTTTTTAATTTGACTATAAGGTTGTGTTCCAGGACCAAGGGCACACACTGTACAGGGTCACTGGACTGCTGGAGTGGACACTGGACAGCAACGCCCACCCAGCCACAGGTCACAGATCAAAGAGCAAAGGGAAATGCCACCTCCTTGCCCCTCCCCACGCCACTGCAGAGATGAGTGGGTGTGAGAGAGACCGGGGTAGAGAGAGGTTTCTGGAGACGTGATGGGTGGAGCGTCAGGGAGAGACCTGAATGAGAGTTGAGAGTGTGTCCAGTTGGTTTGCATCACCACAGTGTGACCTTTGAGACCTACAGGTGGTTCGAGCAGTCTGGAGACACAACCCCAAAATTCACACCCTACATACACACACACACACACACACACACAATCATACACTCACACACACACACACACACACACACACACACACACACATTCACATTTACATATAGATACATGAAAAAGCAGAACATGAGAAAAAAGCATTTTAAAGTTTACTCCAATGTAAACACATATTTTTAATTGTCTATCACTTGAATCAGTATTTTTGAGACCAGAAATGTTCATTTGAATTCTATATTGTCATGGACTAATTGACGTCTGTCCTGACACTTTTGATTTGTTGATTTTGTACTGTGTGAAGTAATTACATTGATTAGGATTAGATCTAAAAAGCCACTTCTTTGAATGAGAATAATATTGCCGATCCATAGACTAACCATAGAGAGTAACTATTGCATAACAAGCTGTGTACAGGAACTGAGACACTGCACCATTGACCAGAAGTGCATCTCAAATGACCTGATGTGCTTCAAGTGAAAAGACTGTATCTGGAGATCTGATGTGCATCTGGAGAGACCAAAACCATGGCTTGGACCCTACTGATGTCCAAGATGACATCTCTCGAAATATGACCTGACCTGATGACGACTGAGACTCACCCTCAAGGGACCCTGAGGACCTGAGGATCTGAGGACCCTGAGGACCTGAGGATCTGAGAGAGAAAAAACTGGGGAGTGATGTTTATATTTTTGAAATCATACATTGATGAGTGCTAAATGAGAGAGATACTCATGATTCTTTCTTTTGTTTTTGTTTTTCCCTAGCTTCTGGACATCTGATGATCTATTGGACACAGACATTTGCAGAACAAGAACCAGCCAATGAAAATCGTCTATTGCCAATGCTCTTGCTACAACCAGAAACTGTGACAAATGCAATATACATGTTAAGTATTCAGACATCTGACAGACAAAAACTTTGACTTTTTAGTCTGGTAGACTGAGCAACTGTTAAAATGTTTGAAAATGATAAAGTATGAGTATTGTAGCGTTTTAGTAGATGGTAAATAGTAGTAAAAGAGTAGAATTTGATTTCCTTTGTTGTTCATAAACACATTTCCACATAAGAGTTAAAATCATAACTTCAAAATGTTATCCTTTTGATAGATCAGCTATAATATTAGAATCAGAGTTATTTTAGATATATTAAAAGTGACAGAAGTCACAAATTAGAAATATGCCTTGGCTCAAGCTGCAACCGAGCTTTGGAGTAAAAAAATAGAGAAATAGAATTAGATAAATGCATCAACCATAGATGCTTTCAAAAAATAGAGAATATTTCTAGACATTGCTAATATCAAATGGTAAAGGGTTTTTTTTAGATTTTTTTTTCTTTTTCCACTTTATTGATTGATCGATTTGAGTGATCACATGTGATTATGTGATCAAAGGGGAGGGTGTTAGTATTAGATAGCAATATGGCCTACGTGCAGGACTGTACAAGGACTCTACAAGATCTGATTATTTTGACTATGATGTGACTGTCTCTGTGTGACACGTATGTCTTTCGATGTGTGACGTGACAATGACTATATAAACTGTGTACTGCCTTTATTCTGTCTGAGAGAAAGAAACAAAGAAAACCAGTGGAACTTGAGAGAAACTTAAATAAACTTCCAGAGTTTGGCGCACCACGATCCGTCTCTGTCTGCTGAATCCTGACAACACGTATCTGGAACATAACGCTGAGCCAAGAACCAACTTTTGGACCAGGCTGTAAATCAGTTTTCAAGAGGAAAGAAGGAGTCGCTTGAAAATGTTTTTTATACTTCTTCGTTAGTATTATGTTCAAGATAGAGATTTTATACTAGTTCTTTGATGCTAGAGTTAGAGATTTAGTTTTATTTGAATTAGTATAGCTATTGTTCATTTACCTTGTGCGGTGTGCTCCTCATTCCTACTGTTCTATAACTTGAGATGCAACAATGAAGTTTCCCCACTGTGGGACGAATAAAGGATCTCTTTAATCTTAATTTAGAATGCAATGGCTATTTCTTTTTTCCAGGTACACCATCACCGGCAATGAGTTAGATTGCAAGCATGCTCATGGACCCTTTGTGAGCCGGGACCCGCCCACACTGCTCCGACCCCATCTCACTCTCATCCCGTTTCAGTCCCACTCTCATTATGCTCTGGTCTCTAGTGCAAGTCTCGTTCCACTGGTTGAAGTACTAGATTGTCCTCTGGTTGTCTCTCCATGATCTGCTTTCCTCACATCATTTGAGTTCCTACTTTTTCCACCTCCAGACCCCACCCCAATCATTCATAATTTTACTTTTTAAAGTTTGAGACTAGCTAGGTCCACCAATCAGTATCTGGAGGGGTGTGGTCAACTCATTATCCTCTCAAAGAGTCAATCTGGTCACTACACACCGCACTAAAATAAGCAGAGGGCTATATCCGGATCACTAGTAGATAGCTGCCACTGACATAAGCAGGACCAAGCTTGTTGTTTGTGTAATGATGGCTAAACTGGGACCTTATTCCACATGGTCTGGGAGTGGCTCGGGGGTCACTCGGTTTTGGGAGATGGTGGTCTGCCCGTCTTAATGTCACGCCAGGCCCGCTGCTCTTCTCTGATCCTTTTCCTGGAAGATTTCTCTCTGCTCGGACTCAATGAAGCTAAACAGGCGGTTCTTTTGGTGGGGCACATGAACGCAGATAGATGGTCGGCGTCCACCACAACGCTTAGGGGAGCTCTATTAAAATATACGATCATTGAACTTTTTTTTGAACACCTCTTTTGCTAAATAAATATAAACTGTTTTTTAAAAGTCAATGCACCTGTTAATAAGTCTTTCTAAATCCATTTACATTTGAAGTGAGTACTATACTGGCATTGAACCCGTCCCAGAAGGAAGCATGTCGTAGATCTTAGAGCAGTGTCCCTCCCCCTGCCTCAGATCTGCCGACTCCAACCTCCTCTCAGAACAATGCCAAACCTTGGGGGACCGAGCCTTCGCTGCAGCTGTCCCCACTCTCTGGAACTCACTCCCACAACACATCAGGAACTCAGATTCACTTGAGAACTTTCTTTCTTTGTTCTTTTGTAAAGCGTCTTTGAGTTTCCAAACAAGTATTTTGTATTATCATTGTTATTAGATAAACCTGTCAGACAATCACTGTTCTCTCTCCACTTCTTTGTTAAGGAGAACTGCACTTACATGATTTTTTTTTCCCGTCAGATGAGCAAACTTGCAACAAATCAGGCGTCTGCTTTTAGACTTTACTTTCTGAACTTGTCCCTTTGCAAAACTTCTTATTGCTTCTCTACGAAAATCTCCATCTTCATTTTCCGACACTCAAATTGACTTTCTTTTCACACTAGAAAACCACATTTGCTCTGTGTTTGCAAATGCACTGGACCGGCTCCTCGGATGTAATACGTTATAGTTATTGTTTATGATTTGTTTTCCAATAATCCCTCGCTGTAGAGCATCTTCCACGGCCTGTGGCTTTAGTGGACGCTGCACTGTCAGAGAGACAAACTAATAAAGGCTAGCTTTATGTCCTGTGAAATTAAATTCAACTTATGCCTGTATATCCTGTCTTCATTTGTCTGGCTGTCCTCCTCGCTAGGCCGCCTCCTGAAGAGCACATGCTGTTTCTTTATCTGCTATTCTTCATCTGGCGTTTGATCAATTTGGTGTATGCGTCGCTCTGTTGGTGGTTTGCAAATGTATAGTGGTGGTGTGAGGTTGTTGTAATTTGTATCACTTTGAGAAAGAGGGAAAGCTTGGATGCACGTGCCCGTAATGTAGTTTTTTTTTTTTTTTACTTGGCTTGCAAAAAAGGTTGCTGTACAAAAGAGCAGAAAATTGTCTACCTACTGTATGAATGGGATATGTACCCATGATACTAGTATGTACATTATCTACAGTCAGTCTACATTTGTGTTATTTGAATAAAAATAATAAATAACACTGAACCAATGTTGATGGATTTCTAAATAGATTCCCTGATAAAAAACATGCCTGTTTATCATCTTGACACCCTTGGATAACTCTCTCATGCTCATATTATACGCAATGTAGTAGCACATATTCAACCTTTCTGGCTCTTGACAGTAATCACAGAGTACTGTAAAGTGCTTTCCTGTCCTGTGTAATGTTGTCCAGGTAAAAAATAAAATGTATTCATGTATTGTCAAGTGTTTGGGTGTCAACAATCAGTTATACCCACTAAAGTGTTACATTGCTCATGCTGTAAACAGGACTTAGAAGAGTATGCCATAGATGCTAACACAAAGGCAGTTACTAGTAATGTCATACTAATACTAATAATAATATTATCATAGCTTCATTTCCGATTCTGTAGCTACAACTATTCAAACAGCATGTCTAATTTACATTTAAGTTTGTTCAGTATGTCCAATTTCAATATACTATTAACCCGGTCTTGCAGTCCTTTTAAACCTACTTTGCATCCTTTCCATTTTGTCACCTGTTCGCAAACATCACGAGAATAGACGGCAACTTTTCCAAATGCCGATGATGGCTCTACTATTCTCCTCTTGCTCAATGGTGTAATTCTAGCAACAACTTGTCAAGCTGCTCGTGAACAGCACCCTGAGCTTTCCGTTTGCTTACATCTGCTCTTTGAAGTTGTCCAGATGTAATGAATAATACATGGTCCACTGTGGCGCATCCCAAAGACAACATTACCTTTGGCAAACTTTTAACTATAGCTCCCGGAGGACAGCTGTGAGAAGCGGAACTCGAGTAAAAGTTGAAGGTGGAGGGAGCTCGTTTTGGAAACTGTATGGTAACCCTTCTTTGGCACCAGACATGAAAGTGGTCCCTGTTTTCACTTGAGCTTGAAGTGATCTAATTTCTTGGGGCTACAGTATAAGAGACTCATGACTTTTTTTTTTTAGGAAAGGTAGCTTTGGATTTTTTTCTTGTAAAAGGGTGCAGGTGTGTTTGACTCTGGAAAAGAAAAATATTCACTCTTAAAACACAAATTTAAATAAAACAATTAGATAAAGTTTGGGGCAGGCACCGTGAATTTAATTGGCATTTTTCTCCATCTCCGTGTGGAGTGAGACAAATGCCCACAACAAATTAATAGAGATTTGTGACTCTGGTCCGTGAAAGGCGCAATGAAGATTTCTTACTCACTTCCTTAAGGAAAGGATTAGGGTTAATATTGCTTCCTATGGGGCAATATACCACTATAGGAGGATCTTGGAGTGACGTTGTGGTTTATAGTTTTTCCGCGGCGGTCACATGACTGGGTAGCAAAACAGCATAGAAAGCTACCTGGATGCAAGAGCGTTAGCTATTTTTTGGAGAGAGGTTTTACTAGATCAAATGGTCCATTCTTGTTGTGTGGTCGGTTGTACGGCCCGCTGAGGACAGTTTTTTTCTAATTATTTTGGAAAAGAACAGCGAAAAACGGCGGTAAAGTGGTTGCCCTTTTATGCTGTTACCTACGATAAACCTAGGACAAGAAGCCGGGGCGATGAGGCAATAAAAATTCATAAACAAATTTAAGTTTAGCAACTACTTTCACTGTGCACTTGTTCACTGTGATGATTAATTTTTCATTAATTGCTCATCCCCGCGGCTTCCTTTTCCACCTTTACCGTAAGTATCATGTGTCATGTGCAATACCAGCAAGGACTTTGTATATTCTTGTATATTCTAAATACTCTGAAATCTTGTATTGCCTTAACAAGATTTTTTTTTGTTAACAATTTTTTTGTAATTGTGTAAATAAGTTTAACATCGCATACCTCTACTGTAATATGAATCTGCCCATGAGACCTCGATGATGATTGGAAGGATATTTTTTCTTTCCAAAAACATTTCATTTTTCATTTTTTTATTTATTTCATTCATTTTAGAACAAATGCAACAACAGCATTTACTATGAATGAAAAGGAGCAGAAAGAAGTAAAAACTTATATCTGCCTCCTATCAACACAAAATCTTTTACAGTTCCAGTGCATTTGAGCCTCTAATGCAACTCTGGCAATTCCAAACTCAAAACACAAAATAAAGGTTACTGATCCACAGTGATGTATTTCTGCAACATCAATAATTTTTAAATAATAATTTTTAATTAAAGACTTTTTAAACACAAAATCGGACGAAGAAGTTTTGATTTTACACTCGAGACTGTTCCACAGATCGACTCCTTTGATTGAGATACATTTTTCCTTTACAGAAGATTGAAACCTGGGTTTATTAAAGATCTCTGTAATTCTTGCATATTTCGCTTAGGTTTTTGAGCAAAATATGCAAGAACGCTTAGGTTTTTGAGCGTTCTTTCTCAACTGCTTTCCTCAATCTTCAATCTTATATCACAAATTGCCACTTGAATGATTATAATTTTTCCCCTCTATAGCCACAGTATTCCAACAAAGTAAGTAAAAATAGAGAAATAACATTCACATTTTTGTTTTCCTCCCTTATCACTCCAAGGCATCATTAGCCCAGCTCTCCCCATATGTCCCAATACAGCACATTAACAATAGCTTTGCACTTTGTTTACTCAGCTCATCAGTCTACTCATCTACTCCGCTCGCTGTGATGTCGGAATCTGTCGTCCTTCATGGCTAAATCTGTGGCCCCTGATAGCCTGAACCATTAGCGGTGTCATTATGTCTCTTCCAAACCCAAACTGGCTTGTGTGTTCCCTGCCAACATAGTGTGCAATTACTCCCCTCGCTCAAAACATTCAAATCCAACGGCATGGAAACCTGCCATAGTTTGGAGATTTCCGAGTCCTGCCCACCAACTGCAGAGACGGAGGAGTGGGCTGGATGTGACCCGCGGGCACGATGCAGCTAGATCGGCGAGGAAGCTATAGCAGACCCTGCCAAGATGGGAATTACCCTTGAACAAGTGGGGGTAGTGTTTGGGTGCAGTACAGAGTCATGAGGCATGGTGTGGAAGCAGCCGTGCCAGTTTGGAAAGCCCTGCGGAAAAGAAGCACATGGGAGGTGCATAGTAAATGAAGATGTGTGGATGGGAATGATAGCAGAAAGATCTAAGAGAAAAAATGTGGGAGTTTTTCAAGAGGAAGTTAGTGAGTATGTGACTTTAACTGATAGCCCAGATAGGAACATTATTGTGGCCCAGATGTAGCCAAAAACTAGGGGTTGATTGGCCCCTGAACTATATAGATTTCCATTGATAATTTGATCCACACTCATGCGCCACATGTGAGCCACAGCCCAACCTCATCAGCACCATATGTTTGATGAAGGTTTTGCAGATACAAAATGCAGCTCCGTTCTGGCTGAAATTAGTTCATTGGCCCACATCTACTTGTTATCTGGGTCTGTTCTAACGGTTCTTCTGTGCCATACAACCATATGGGACTCTGAGGAGCACAGGGACTGGCCTCCTGCTGGAGCCCAAAGTCAGAACTACACATGGAGAGTCAGTGTAAACATTTATGTTGTGAAAATTTTGAATAGTCTTCCTGAAAATGTTGGACAGATCAAAGACAATATTTGAATTATTCTGATACATATTTAGATTTTTCATACTTCAGACCTGTATTTTTTTTCCTTTTGTTGTAGTGCCATTAACTATCTGATCTCGTGTTTTAACCAAACATTGACAATAAGAGCGTCACCCTCGTTACACCGTTATTATGCAAAGTATTGTCCTTTGTGTGACTTGTCTGTAGTTTCATAACCTTCCACTGACCCACGTGTGAGTAACGGGCTATAAAACAGATTAGACGGAAGGTTTAATTGCCGTCTAAATTACCATTATATTTGCTACTTAGCAAAAAGACATTATCAAAATTCGGGATGAATGCTGAGTCATTTGGACACTCCGGCGACCTGGGTTTTATTTCCCTGCCAACAGAAGGGTATTGTAATTGGATGTATATGTCAGTGTTTTTAAGCAGGGCTTTACAAAAACTGGATCACAAAAACTTGCCAGAAAGCCTGAAAGATACAATTCACTTACCAGCCCCGCCAAAACAGTCCAACAAAGGAAGCATTTCAGATTGGTTTCTTGGCTGGGCTGTATTTCTCAGCGTAGTCACCGCTGATAGCCGTGCTCCCCCTTTGTCCTGCACAATTTGCTCTCCTCCACATCACAATTATTGGGAGTATGAGCAAAGAGCACCTTCTCTGATCAAACACACTCACATTCAATTTGTCTTTTTTCTCCACTGTAACTGCTCCTCGCCTGTCTGAGAAATGTGCCTGGCACTCTAAGTAACACAGACATAGAAAAGGCTCGTTCAAAATGCCATGCGTGTGTTTCTTATGCATAACACTCTGCCTCGATTTCAAAGAACAATTTACTGTCCTCCTCGGGCATGACTTCTGAGTACATACCAGAAGAAGAAAGTGTTGAATCTATAATGAGTCTTTCCGTGGTTCTACCTATGATTACTACCTGAATGCTTCTTGCCAGTGCATGCCTTTGAATAGTTCTCATGCGCTGGAAAGCTCATTGACCTTCAAATGATAACAGTTTATTGTGTGGTCAAAATTGTACTAGATGTTGCATTGGATATATATGTTTTTTCCAGCTAAACATATGCTTGTGGTAGTCGCTACTGAAAGTTTTGATGCGAAGGTGGAGGCGACAATATTCTGATGCAACATATAAACAAATGATAGGCTGCAGAAGTTATGAATCACAATGTTACACTTAAATAAATGGCTTCAAAGTCCATTGGATATCATTTCTTTTTACCCTGTATGCATGTTTTTATGTGGGAGAGTTAGGCTGTTGTCACACCAGAGTTTATCGAGTATTGTTTTTGACTCTATCAAGTGCAAGAGCAGTAGGATGCATGTTTTTTGTCAAAATAGACTGGTAAATTAGTCATGGAGGCTAACCTTTTTGAAATCCAACCATACCAAATATGGAAAAAAATGTCATCACTGTTTAAGTGACTTTAAACTTTTGATTAGGACTTATATGTGCTGTTTTATATCATATAAAACATAGATTCTGATTATTATGTGTCCTCTTTGTGCATCCGCCCTGGTTCACCTGAAATCCTCTAAAGCCGTGGCCTTATTGAAATGCAGCTATAAGATTTGAAATGTGTCAGCTCAATGAATAATTATATCCTGCCACTCATACTTCATTATGCGATGTAATTAACAGGTGACTGATAAGCATTTTAGCAGCACTACTTTCAAAAGCGAATATAAAGAAAGTTTTAAAAGTACGTCACAGATTGTATACTTTTTCTATTGTCTGTAAATGAATTATTCAGACTAGAGGTAATTGGAAAGTTTGCCCCCGACTTTTCATTATAAAGTATTCAAAGTTGAAATCCTGTCCTTACAACAACTCTGAACCTGACCTGCGATGATAAATCTTTTGGAGATCTGTGGCTGTTGGATATTAACATAAAATACTGTAGATGCAAAAGTACATTGCAATGGCCGAGGAGACGGAGTTCCCAGACAATGCTTGACCTTTTAGTCAATTTAAATTGATTGATCCAAATACATGCAAAAAAAAAGAAGGTAAATCTCTTGCGACAATAAGTAGGAACAATATTTTTTGTCATTTTGTTTTATAATGTGAAAGTAAAAACATCTGTTTAAATTTATTGTAAATGAAATTCCCAAAGTATATCCAACTTATCCACAGGGAACCGTTTATATTCACCATTAAACCTCCAAGTGTTCATCCCTACACACTTGAATGAGTCTCAATGTGCTATGCATTTAAATAAGTTGTTTTACCATGCATGTAGAATGAGATACAGTAAAAGTGAATAGACCAGTTTGGAGCATCTATGATACATTTCCCAAGAGACAAAGTGATATGAGTAAAACCTTTGAAAGTTGTTTTCCAGATTCCATATGGTTATTAGTATTAAGGCAGACAAGTAATTAACTCAATCATCTGCCTAAATGGTATCTCTTGGTGTCTGGAAATATAGTTTCATAACTGCTAGATTTCTACCCAGATACAACGAATAGTTTTACAGATCCTCCTCAGTATGAATCACTCCACTGATGATGACAGATGATTATATTTCTCACTTAAATATAGCGCAGACAAAGCAGTGGCACCGGTAAACGCTATTTCTCCAGGAAGATTGGGGGCTGTGATTGAAATGGCCCCTTACAGCAAATACATGTTGTAAATTGCAATCTTAACACATGCCAACATGCATTTGTATCAATCACTGATCCACGTATATAGAACAAGGGCCATACTCATTATTCACATCCATTTGACATTATCTGCATGACAACAATACAATAAAGGATTAGGATAGAAAAGGGAGGTTTACGAGGGATTAGATTGTGACTAGACACTTTCACATTGGCCTGACTCAGGATGGTTTAGTTCTTTCCAAGCGATTTGCTGTGGGCAGGGCTTCACATGGCTTCAACACAAAGTCTGGCTTCAAGAATGACACAACTTTCACTAGGAAGGTCCTGCCGAGATTGCAGTATCTCTTTTTCAGGAGAGTCCCGGGGCGCCCGCTTTGCATGGTACTGCAGACTAAATTCACCCGGGCTACCCAGAAATTTTCCCCATAGATCTCAATGTAAACTAAACCAGCTCGACCTCAGCTGACAGAGAACCTACAACTTTCATAAAGGTCAGATTTTGTGGGGATTTAAGTGTCCCTTGTCATCCTAAACTTTTTTTCTTCTTAAATCCTTCGGTTTCTTTAAATCCACACTTTACTGCAACAAACTCTGCTCCTTTTCTTCCCGCTCTGACTCTGCTCTACCGCTGCTCTGATCAGCAGCGCTGATTGGTCAAAACGCGGCTGAGCCTCTCTGTGCACGTGCATGAGAGCCACACATGCGTAATTGGCGCAACGCATCATGGGAGCTCGTCTGCTGCGCAGAACCAGGAGGACCAGACGATGCCCAAATATAGGCGAGTTCCGCTTATATGTCAGCACCGGTGATGTCCCATGCGCTACTGAGTACAAGCCATTCATTTGAATAGGGCGTCATCCAGAGGCGTCCTTTGCCATTAGGCAAGGCAGGCAGCTGCCTGGGGCCCTCAAACCGGCAGGGGGTCCCCGAGGGCCGACTGATTTGACACAAGCGGTCGACTTGTACAGGCTACAACAGTACAGGCTACAACAGCTACCTGCCGCTAACTTTTCATCTGATGCAAAACTTGCCACGTTCTTCATTAACAGTTAAAAATCCTGCCTGGGGCTAACCATTCATTGAATGTATTAGTGGTGTTATGGTCAGTTACAGGCACCGCTCAAATCTAATCTTTAGTCGATACATGCGCCTTGTTTCCCAGCGGTGGAAGCGGCTTCCCATCACTGGTTGAAACATTAACACAAAGGCTCTCCTGTTGTTCATGGCCTTGCAGGTGCGCTAATCTGCATGTACTCATCGTCGTGTTCTTTCTTATCTGTTTCTTCCGCGTCTCCCTGCATCTCGAAGGTCCTTGGTGCGCTTAATGTATCGTCCCTTTGCTCTCTCCCAAACTTTCTTGTCTGCAGCTGTGTATGACTCATCTCTTGTGACGAATGCTCATTGTTCTGTCTGACACACCTCCAGTATAAATTATCAACACGCTGGTTGAGAGGAAGGACAGACACGGCATCGGTCCAGGTCCCGTTTCTGTCTGGCTCCTTTCTGCGCAGAAATGTCATTTTTGTACTCATCACTTCTGTGAATAAACTGCACAAAAGGACAAGTTTGTTTCCTCTCGGAATTATTTCATTTGAAGCATCAGAATTCCCATAACAATTTGGTGTCAGAAGTGGTCTCGACGGCCGACCGTTGAAACGCAGGGGTCCGGTACGGGGGACTGATCGCCCGGGATTCAAAACCAATCTCGTCGCTTTCCCACATCTCTGGACGGGCGGACTGACCGGACGTGCTGAGTTTCAACCGTCGCCTCTCGGGATTTTCACACGAAAACAAACGGTAACTTGTTTAATATTTGACTTTCTATGCTTCAGTGGTGAATCCGAGAGGCACTTGTGGGTGCAGTGCATGTTTGGCTGCCAGCTGGTGACGGTGCTGATCATTCTAATCCAGGCTGTTGGAAATAAATCCTAAGTTAGAGTCTTAGGCTGAAGTTCGAGTCTTCAGTTGTGACACGGTTAGAGTCCTGTCTAAAAATCTAAGTTCAAGTCTTAGTCGGGGGTTCGAGTCCCTTCGTTGTGAAAACAGGTTCGAGTCCTGTCAAAAAATCTAAGTTTAGTCTTAGTCGGGGGGTTCAAGTCCCTTTCATTGTAAGAACAGGTTAGAGTCCTGTTTTGTGCAAAGGTTCAAGTCCTGATTGCTGATAAGGGCAGAGTTCGAGTCTCTGTTTTTATATCTGAGTTCAAGTCTCAGATTCCAGCCATGTGGCTTAGAAGAAAAGGCACAGAGTCACCAGTTTGGAGCTCTCCATGCATGACTTTTATGAGTAAGAAACATGGTGATGATTTTAGGACATGCGTTGAAATGTGGGTGGCTGAATTAGGTTTTCCCAAAAATGGGTCCTTCAGCTTGAACCAATTGAACAAGATTAAATCGCAATTGGATGCTAGAGAAACTGTGTTGAAAAAAGGGAGAACTGTACGTGTGAAAGATTTGAATTGTCTGGATGAGAACAGACGGTGGTTGAATGTGTGGATGGCAGAGGCAAAGCTTAGGGACAGCAAACAGAAAAAGTCTGACTCTATAGAATGTGTAGGATCTGCGACTGACTCTTCTCCATCTGCTTTTTTTTCGAGCATACCACCGATCCCACGTCAATACGACCGTAGGACCTCCAGAGATGATTGGAACCCGCTGTACCCCGCTCTCCCACCCCCCCAGTATCAACCAGATCCAGCGGCACCAGCAACAGCAGCAGCAGCAGCAGCAGCAGCGTCAGCTGCCCTCCCACCGCTGCTCCTCTTGCCTGCCCCAGAGGCATCTGCATCAGCCCCTCCCCTCCTGTCTGGAGCAGCACACAGACACACTGCTCCTGCTGAAATTCAAAGTTTGACTCACGATATGGACAAAATCACTTTAAATGACAATGGCATGACGCTGAGAGATGGAAAGACTTTACAAGCACCTATGATCGAATATCCTGGCCCCGAGGGAACCCCCGTTCTTGTTCTGCGTCAAATGGATCAGGAGATGAAAGAATCTGTCAAAGACTGGCCTTCTCCTCACCGCGGAGGTGATTCAATGGCAGACGCATTTCTGGCCTTCTGCAAAGCATGGCGTCCTACGGGCGCTGAAGTTAAAAAGCTTCTCCTCCTGTATTTAAAACCGGAGGGCTTCGCCAAGATAGAGCCGGCGGTCCATCGACAGAATTATGAGACTTTGCGAGCCCTGCAGGCGGAATGGACAGACGCGAATGCATGGGAGACATATATTGCCAACATAGCGACAGCTCTCAAGCGTGCGTTCCCAGTGAAATTTGATATGGGAAAGATTAAAGACTGCTCTCAAAAGACAAGTGAGTCAGTTGTGGACTTTTATCATCGTCTTGAGGATGTGTGCGTTGCCCACTCTGGTAGTCAAAAGCCAGACAATTACACTGCCGCAGCTGAGACCACATTCGAGGTGATCTTTAAGATGGCGTTCTGCGAGGGCCTTCCCCAACCGATCCAAGCCGCACTAAAACAGACTTTGGTGGGAGGTTGGCAGGATAATCGCATCCCAGAAATCCTCAGACACGCAAAGCATGCTGAAATAAAGAACACTGAGGAGAACGCTGTAAAAGCTGGCGCGCAGGAGACGGCCCAGCATCAGGCCAACCTCACGTTGATCAAAATGACGGGGAGACAATTCCGTCGTGGAGGTCGTGGAGGTAGAGGACGGAGAAGAGGTGGCAACGGACATTTCGAGAACGATCGTGTCCATGACGACCAAGACAAATGTTTCAACTGTGGTGAAATTGGACATTGGAATCGTGACTGTCCCCAGCCACGCCGAGATGCGGGACGCTGGAGTGGACGTGGACGGGGTGCGAGACCGGAGGACCAGCAGAGATTTTCTTCAGATTGATGTCTTGTTGACGTGGGATCTGACACAGCAACTGTACAGATGAGTAATGCACACACTCTTACACACAACACGCTAACTGCTAACTGCAATGAAGACGCGCTTGCCACTGATTCACTGCTTGGCTTAATTGAGGATAGAATTAGGGAGTTAGAGAGCGGTGACAGGCCCAACACAGGGACCTACTTGGCTTATGAAAATGAAGCTTACAGGAAAATGCCAACTATTGTTTGTGAAATTGAGGGTAAACCGATCACTTTTTTAGTAGACTCTGGTGCAACCCACAGTGTGATTCAGACAAAGGAGCTCTCAATCAAATTAAGTGGCAGAAGTGTTTTTTCCACAAGTGCGAGTGGACAAACGGTACCGGAATCTTTCTCTGTTCCGATCAAATGCACTTGGGCAAACGAGCGTAACCCAGCAACAGCAAAACATTCATTTTTGATGTCTGACCTTTGTCCTGTAAACTTGTTAGGCCGTGATTTAATGATAAAATGGGAAGTTGTGATCACATCGACAGCAGAAGGCCTTAAAATAGACAGAGGTGCGTGCGCGACTAATTTTGTCAAAGTAAACACAAACTGTCCTATGTCTGTATATCAGTGGTGGTTTCATACTGCCAGCACGAGTCATTTAATGGGGGTGGTTTCTCCATTTCTTAATCCAAAATCTGATATATTGAAAGCTGAGGACTTGCATTGTGTGTGTCATTTACACCATGGCCCTGATTGTGAATTTGAAGAAACGTTTAAACTGGGCACAAATGGCTGCTTAATTCTTGCTGACGTGTACTTTGATGAGTCCAAGTGTGCTGTTTCAGTAGAGTTAAGCCAGTCACAAAAACAATGCTATCGTCTTGAAAATTCAAGTCCTCATATTTCAATAGCGAAAGCAAAGACTGACGCATGGCAAACCTTAGGGTTTTTTGTACGCAGATGTACTTTGGCAGAGGACTGGCAGGCGTGTGACCGTGGAGAAAATGTGTTTTATTCACAATCCGTTTGCGCGTATAAAATGTCTCATACGAAGACAGTTGATGTGCTAAATTCAGTGCTTTTGACGTCTTCATATGATAACAATGACGGACCAAATTTGACTCTGACTTCTTTGACTTCTCCGCTTGAGATTTCATCTTTGTTATCACAAGTACCGGACAG
Organism: Knipowitschia caucasica; assembly: GCA_964034765.1. Taxonomy (NCBI): domain Eukaryota; kingdom Metazoa; phylum Chordata; class Actinopteri; order Gobiiformes; family Gobiidae; genus Knipowitschia; species Knipowitschia caucasica. Next base: position 15,668,986 of record OZ035825.1, on the reverse strand, counting down.
TCTGTGGGCAAAAAGTAAACATGATGTTGGTTTGATCAAAAACTGTCCACCTGTTCGCATTGAAGCTAAATCTGATTATAGACCGAGGCAGCGTCAATATCCTTTGAGACAGGAGGCCATAGAAGGAATTACACCTGTTTTTGAATCATTTCTTGAGGCTGGCATTATTGTCCCATGTGAGGACTCCCCAGTGCAGACACCTATCTTTCCAGTAAAGAAAATTAGACCAGCAGATAAACCCACAGAGTGGCGTTTTGTGCAAGACTTGAAGGCGGTGAACGCTGCGATCATCTCTCCTGTTCCTAATGTCCCTAATCCGCACACTCTTTTGAGTCAGATACCAGCAGATGCAGAGTGGTTTTCTGTGGTGGACTTATCAAATGCTTTTTTTTCTGTGCCTGTGGACAGGGATTCACAATTTTGGTTTGCCTTCTGTTTTAATGGGAAAAGGTACACTTTCACACGACTTTGTCAGGGCCTAAACTCAAGCCCCTCATTGTTTTGTGAGGCTCTCAACCACAGTCTAGCGTCTCTTGTGTTGACAGACGGGACTGTTTTGATTAATTATGTGGATGATTTGATGATTGCTAGCCCCACAAAGGAACAATGTGAAGAGGACACAATTAAGCTTCTCCAACACTTGGCTGAGGAGGGCCACAAAGCTTCTGTTTCAAAGTTGCAATTTGTCAAACAAAATGTTGTGTTTTTGGGTCACATTATAACCCCTGAGGGTAAAACCTTGTCACAAAAGCGTGTGACGGCAATAGTTGATGCTCCGAAGCCCTCAAACAAAAAGGAACTTCTTTCATTTTTGGGAATGTGCTCATATTGCAGGCATTTTATCGCCAATTTCTCTGAGAAAGACAAGCCTTTACGTGATATGACTGTGGGGAGGAACATGTGTGCGTCCTCTCCCCTCGTGTGGACTCCAGAGGCAGAGCAGGCCTTTACAGACTTAAAAATAGCTTTGCAATCGGCTCCAACTTTGGGAATCCCAGACCCAAATAAACCTTTTGTTCAGTTTGTGGACGAGAGATGTGGATGCATGACATCAGTACTTTTGCAAAAACATGGAGATCTACTGAAACCTGTCGGTTATTTTTCAAAACTTCTTGATCCTGTGGCGAGAGGTCTCCCTGCAAACAGCAGTATTGGCATCACGTGACTTTGTTGGATTCTGCCAGCTTTTCTTGTTTGTTCCACATTCTGTTGCTTTGATACTACAGGAGCAGAAATCTTCACATCTTTCTGCATCTCGATGGCTCCGATATCATACAACACTCTTGGGATTGCCACATGTGACTGTCCATAAATGTTCTACACTTAATCCTGCCACATTGTTACCCCTCCCAGGAGAGGGCACACCGCACTCATGCATGGCAGAGCTGAATCAGATCTGTACTCCAAGACCAGATCTTTCTGATACACCATTGACTAACCCTGATTTAATTCTCTATGTAGATGGATCAGCATATCGAGACCCGGACACCGGAAGGTCGCATGCTGGATACGCTGTGGTGGACGACCATTCAGTCGTTCTTTCTTCCTCTCTACCATCGATGTACTCGGCACAATTGGCAGAGCTGGTGGCGTTGACACAGGCGTGTGCATACGCAAAGGGACGGTCTGTTACAATATTCACTGACTCCCGCTATGCATTTGGGGTGACGCATGATTTTGGTGCACTGTGGAAACATAGAAACTTTCTAAAATCTGACGGAAAACCAATTTTACACCACACACATGTTGCAGCATTGTTAGAAGCTATCTTGCTCCCATCTCAGATTGCAGTGTGTAAATGTTCTGCCCACACAGGTGCAACGGACTCTGTTTCATTGGGGAACGCTCGGGCGGACAGGGCGGCGCGAGCGGCTGCTAAACAGCTTCTCCCCTCATCAGCTTCCTTCTCCCTGCCCCATGCTGTCCCCCCAGAGACCCCTCCTCTTTCCCCTCCCGCCTCTCTGAAGGACCTCTGCTCACTCTCTTCCCCTGAAGAGCGGCGCACGTGGGCGGAGTCTGGTGCTGTTTTCCAAAATGGCGTCTGGGTAGGCCCAGATTTGAAGCCATGCCTTCCCAAAAGATTATTTAATTGCTATGCTAAGTTAACACATGGGTTGGACCATGTGTCAAAAGGGAATATGTTTCAAGCAGTCCAACAATTTTGGTTTACAAAAGGGTTTTCTACATTTGCTGCAGAGTTTTGCAGAAGCTGTTTGATCTGCGCACAGAATAACCCGGGTAGGCCGAGGTCTCTGGCACAAGCAGCTCACCCAGCTCCTACAAGACCGTTTGAACATGTCATGATGGACTTCATTGAATTAACACCCAGTGAAGGGAAAAAATTTTGTCTTGTAATGGTGGATATGTTTTCAAAGTGGGTTGAAGCTTTCCCTGCAAAACATGCGTCCTCCGCTGCAGTAGCAAAAGCCATTTTGACTGAAATTCTTGTAAAATGGGGAATCCCTCAGAAATTGTCCAGCGATAATGGGTCGCATTTTGTTAATGAAGTGATAAAACAACTGTCTGATTATTTGAAATTTGATTTGAAAACTCACTGCAGCTATCACCCACAGTCTGGTGGAGCTGTGGAGAGAGAAAATTTCACTATAAAATCAAAACTGGCCAAATGCTGTCAGGAAACAAACCTTAGCTGGCCAAAATGCTTGCCAATTGTCCTGATGTACATGCGAATGAGAGTGCGCACGCGTAACAACCTGTCCCCATTTGAGATTTTGTTTGCAGCTCCCCCAACGTAGGAATGGGACCTGCGGGACCTCAACCAGATGCCATCCTGTGCGAGGATGGCATGATAAGGTATTGTATAACCCTAACAAAGTCTCTTTCTGATATCAGAAGACAGGTGTCATCGGCCCTTCCCCAGCGTGCGGACCATCCACTTCACAACATCCAACCCGGCGACTTCGTCCTGATAAGGAACTTCAAGCCGAAAGAGCTGGAATCACCATCGCTGGCTTGGCCCATTCCAAGTTCTCCTCGTCACTCACACCGCTGTGAAAGTCCAGGAGAGGCAGACCTGGGTCCACGCATCGCACTGCAAACAAGTCCCAGCTCTTCTTGCGGAGCGTACAACGGAAGCATAAGGAGGATCTTACCCCCTCCCAACGCGAAAGGAGGGTCACACACACACTACCCCCTCCCAACGTAAAACATTGTTAGAAATACATTGTTAGCTGCATCAGGAGAAAAGTGCTGGTAACTACACTCCTAGGTCATAGATGAGCAGAAGATAGGTAACACAAGAAGATCAACAAGTGACAATCCAAGTCCATGATGCGCCACGGCCGGGAGCACGGTTGGCTTGGTTTGAAGGTCGGGAGAATAAAAAGAACAATCAAACACAGGTCGCTGTCAATTACACTTCTAACACCTCTTCATTTACATCAAAACGTGTGAAGAGGGAAGATGTGGCCGAAATGGATTTTGCGTGGTCACGTGTTTTGGCTCAGTCAATAAATCACACCAGTGTATACACACTTAATTTGTGGTATCAATATGCAAAATTCTTAGCAGAATCACAAAATCGCTCAAATTGCTACATTTGTACTCATATGCCTATTGCGTCATCAAACCCACAAATCACACCTCTACCAATGGTCGATGCATTTACACATTTTCCAAAGATTCTGTATTCATCTGTCTCTGTTGATTATTTCAATGAGACCGTCACAAAGCGTACAGGTAAATGTCTCCCCCCACTCAAACCGGCTGTTAGTTCTGATTTCTTCAATTATTGGTTTAATGATGAATTAGATCCAATTTTTGGCCCGGTACATATCAGACCTGGTACTAAATTTGTATGTTACACTCTATCCATGACCATTACAGATTCTCCTATACAGATGGGACGGATCCCTATGTCATTTTGTTTAAATGTGTATGGAGTGAATGAATAATGACACATGTGAAGCGTCTTTGAGTGTCCAGAAAAGCGCTATATAAAACCGATGCATTATTATTATTATTATTATAAATGTGTCTAACCCGTGCACTTCTTTTCATGGTAATTCAAGTTTAAACACTTCTCAGGCCGCTCCAGGTAGTACATGTGCTCCATACTTCACGGTTCCTGACTCAACAGGAACTAATCCTCTGAAGGGTGTTTTGTGGCTGTGTGGCTTCAATGTCTATGTGAAGCTACCATTTAATTGGATAGGTCGTTGTGCTCTGATGACGGCTTCAGATCACTCTTACATCATCTCTACCATTCCTAGATCGCGAGGTAAGCGCGATTTTGCTGCTCATGATGCAGTTTGGGGGACGGATGTTCCAGATGATCACAAACTGTGGACCAAGCCAACAAAAGTACTTCTCTCCTTGTTCCCCCAGGTCGGTGTAGGGAAGGTTATGCTTAGAATGGAAACCTTGAATTATCGGTTTTCAAGTTTTGTGAATTCAACTGTAACTATTCTAGAGGCCAACAGAGTAGAAGTAAATGCGTTGCGTGCCGTTGCTTTACAAAACAGGATTGTTTCCACCTGCAGGTGGAATCGGGCACGTTGAGCTGGGAGAGCTTGTCCTGGAGCAGGGATGGCAGGATTGTGTTGAAGGCAGAGCTGAAGTCCACGAACAGGACCCTGGCGTAGGTCCCCGGGGAGTCCAGGTGCTGTAGGATGTGGTGGAGGGCCAGGTTAATGGCGTTGTCTACAGATCTGTTGGCTCTGTAGGCGAACTGCAGGGGGTCCAGGAGGGGGGAGGTGAGGGACTTGAGATGGGAGAGAACCAGGCGTTCAAAAGACTTCACGACGACAGACGTAAGTGCTACAGGTCTGATGATGATGATGATAAATAGAATGCACCTGTGTGTAAACAAGTCTCCGTATAAATGCACCTGCTCTTTGATAGTCTCAGGGTTCTGTTTAAAGCGCAGAGAAAACCATGAAGACAAAAGAACACACCAGGCAGGTCCGAGATACTGTTGTGGAGAAGTTCGAAGCCGGATTTGGATACAAAAAGATTTCCCAAGCTTTAAACATCTCAACTGTGCAAGCAATTATATTGAAATGGAAGGAGTATCACACCACTGCAAATCTACCAAGACCCGGCCGTCTCTCCAAACTTTCATCTCAAACAAGGAGAAGACTGATCAGAGATGCAGCAAAGAGGCCCATGATCACTCTGGATGAACTGCAGATAACTACAGCTGAGGTGGGAGAGTCTGTCCATAGGACAACAATCAGTCGTGCACTGCACAAATCTGGCCTTTATGGAAGAGTGGGAAGAAGAAAGCCATTTCTCAAAGATATCCATAAAAAGTCTTGTTTAAAGTTTGCCACAAGCCACCTGGGAGACACACCAAACATGTGGAAGAAGGTGCTCTGGTCAGATGAAACCAAAATCGAACTTTTTGGCCACAATGCAAAACAATATTTTTCACGTAAAAGCAACACAGCTCATCACCCTGAACACACCATCCCGTTTGTATTCAGACTGTCTTTTTTGCAAGTGAACTGTTTTATATAAACATATTGACACTTGTGGCAATCGGCGCTCCTATTGGACAGCGAGAGCTCACGGAGGATAGACGCGGAACCGGCGGAAAACATTGAGGGTTCGTATGTGCAGCATGTCTACTCTGCCTATGTTTGCTCTTTTTAGAGCAAAACCACCTTCAACATCAACAGCAGCAGCTCATATGACACAGGCGAAACACGTTGCTTTATATTGGAACAGCGTCGGAGAATGCGTGAGGAGAAAGCCGGAGGAGACTGTCTGTGCGCTCCGTGCCCTGTCCTGTCCCACACATGGATCTATGATAATAACTCTGTCCCACACATGGATCTATTATAATAACGGCCCTGTTCAGCATTGTGGATAAACAATGGATCTATAATAACCACGGGACAAACAGACGCTGAGGATCAGGTAGGAACCAAAGAACACATTTCCCTACATGATGCGGGATATTGCTCTTTGAGACGTGAGTCAAACAGTGTCAGGCTTTTAATAATGCAAATGGTTTGAAGATGCTGCCATTAACATCAATGTATACTGTGAACAGTTTTAACTCCATAAGCCTGTTGCACAGCGTCTCCTCATTGCTCCAGGTCTGCACACGGCTCATTGTTGTTGTGTAGCGTTAGCAGCATAGTTAGCCGCTGCGTGGCTAATTCCTCAGTTTCTGTCTGCGGCTTGTTAAGCCCAAAAAATGCGCACGTATCTTGGAGTTGTGTCGGATCGACACCATATGTATTCAGACCTGATTCGACTTGGACCAGAATTTGTTTGTAAGCGGACTTCACATAACCATCGTACCAAGTGAAAAAACCTGTTTCCAATCATGAATTACCATCTGCAGGATCTTGTAATGAGCTTAGTTTAATCCACAGATAAATATATCATGTCTTGAATCTCTTGTACACAAGTTTTACTTACACACGCTCAATTTCAATAACAGCATGGCCATGAAAATAAGTTGTAAAGAAATGGATTAAGGGGAAGAAAATGGATGGATGGAACAAATAGTAGTATAATTTATAGGTAAGTCGTAAGTAATCTTGTTATCTCACTGTATCCACACATGAGGATACTGAAGTGGGATTACATCAGAACTGCTGCAACTGGACCTTCACTCACTCGGCTCATATTAAATCTTGCTGACACTAAACAGCTTGATCTGCATTTCCTTTGCCAGAAAATGGCCAGAATTACAGATTCATTCACTCTCAATGGGCTTTTGTGAAATGCCAATGTGATTTCTGATTTTCAATCAAGTTTTACAGGAGAAAATAGTTGAGGCACAATGTTCTGTTTGGAGTTGGGAGGAACACAGGCTATGACCACATTAGTGGTTATTGTGCTAATTCCAGCATATTTATGTTGATGCTGTTTGCAGACACATTAATTAATGTCATGTACTGTCCTAAATTAAAATCCATATGTAATACATTCTATACATGTACTAAAACAAATAAATGTTTCTTTTTTGCAGGATTTAAACATGTTTATTATTGTGCTTATGTTAATCATTCACAACATTTCAAATGTTGCTGTTGCCATGGTAACTGTTCTTTGAAGTCGTAGCTTTTTTTGGGCTTATATTGGGTTTGAAACCAATTGAAACGGAACATATAGTACACAGCTGAAAGAGTGCACTTTAGCAGGTGACAGTTGAGATAGAAACAGTAATATTTTTATACAACCACCCGAAAAAGCCGTGAAAGAGCGGAAATCAACAAATGTCAAAGACAGACATTTTCAAACCAGGACCCCAAAAATAATCACAAAACTGACTCACAATCGCTGCTAAGTAATAGCATTGAAAGTGATAATAAACGTACCAAAACCATTGTTATGTCATGTGGGTCCTGACACACTTGATAGGACACCTGTAGCCTATGATTATATTATAACATAAATTACTCAAAATATACATGAGTCATGCTTATGTAACTTTTGTAAAATCAGACAATAGAAAAATAAATTGTCTCGAGGCTAAGTACAATCTGAAATTCCACAATGCAGCCCAGACACCCTGAACGTCTTAGATAATTGCTTCAATTTATAGCAGTTTCTCACCAAACTTAACCCCAGGGAACCTTTATGAGCTCCAAGTTTTATGTTTATTTATTTTATGGAAAAAGCGTATCATCAAAACATAATATTGGTGCTGTATGCCGTTTATGTCCCTGATGTCTATGATGTGGGGGCGGGTCCCGGCTCAAAAGTGGCCAAAATGACGTGCGCTGACATGGGGGTGGACCCAGAATAAGAATTAGCCAATGCTAACGTATAACATCTTACTTCTTACTCGAAAACACCTTTACAGGATGGTCCAAAAGTTGGCTCTTGGCCCAAAGTTCCGTTCCACATGTGTGTCAATGCTGAGGGGAGTGAATTTTTTTGGACCACTCTGGTTTAGTCGCTGTGAATTTTTAATTAATGGGGCTTGTGCCGGTGTTCTGTCGAGACGCCCCCCCCCCGTCTAAACATATTATCTAGTGCATCTGCGCATGCGTCAAAGTAGGTTTATCGAGCCATCGGATTTTGCAACTCCAGCTTCACGTGAGTAGTTTTATTTACAATAAACAAGATTACACTTGTGTATTTTGTGCTAAACACTTTGGCACTAGACATTACAGTGATGTAGTACTAGTTCAAATTCACGTGAAGATGTGGACAATAATGTAAATAAATATACGTCTTAAGTTGGCGTCTGGACTTCTGCATTAGCAACTATTGCACAATAAGTGCAGTAAGATAATAAAGATGTAGTATGCACGTATATAATATAACATTCTAAGCTACTCGCTTTTCCTTTTTAAAAGATCAAAATACTGGCTGTAAAAGTGGTGATAACGCGTTCTCTTTCGACGGGTGGGGAGGCGAATTTTGACAAGGAGTGCACGCCATGTATTCAGTACATTAAACTAATATACTACCTTTTGTTAAATCTAATAAATCATAAATATGTTGACATGTTTAATAAGTTAACATTCATAATGACTAAGCTATGGACAGTTGCTTTCGGCAGGTGGGGATGCACAGTTCAACAAAGGGGGCAAATCTCGACAAGGGTGCACTTCTCGACAGAACACCGGCGCGACACACACTCAAGCCGTGCAAACAAGCGGTGTGGGGCTGCGGTCATACAGCAGCGCTAAAAGGACATAATATTGTGAGAAATGGGACGTTTACGCAATTAGGAGCCACGCATTTGGGACTTTATCTGGGACTGGAGAGGAGCAGACTCACACGGCCCAGCGGGGAGTGCGGGCAAACAGGGAGTGACATGGGATGGGAGCGCTTAAATAGCCCACCAGCTCAGCGCCGCGAGGCGGCGGGTAACAATACCCTCGGCATAGACCACCAGCCCTGGTCTTGCCACATATACAGTCTATGGTCTCATATAATGTATTCAGCCTCAGTGCCCTCTGAACTGACGTGTGTAATCCATTTGGCACAATGACGCTGCTGCTCTGTCTTCACATTATAACAACACTAGATGAAACCATTCATCACCGTGACAACAACGCCCAATTGGATAAGAGCGGGAAGACCTCTAATCTGCACCAGAAACCAGAAGGGAGAAAATGAACTGTGGCATTCTCTGCAGCTAGCTTCATATTCACATGTACTGTATGTGCCAGGGCCTGAGTGGTTTTATGTCACCTGTGTGTGCGTGTGCGTGCGTGCGTGCGTGCGTGTGTGTGTGTTTCCATCAAAAACAGACCTGAAGTTGTTTCTAGGTCTATACACGCTAATATCAGAAACTTCTGGCACGTACTTGTAACTTTTGGCAATTTTCCTCAATTTAGTGATGGCAATATGAAGCCCCATGAAGCCTTGAGGGTTTGCAGCCTATTACTCGGCCCATGAGTCGAAGGCTCGAGGTGAATCCTGCTCCACTACGCCATCATGTGGACAAAGAAATACATAACACTCTTAAGTGCTTACAATGAATGGCGAGATCTAATGTTAAAATGTATATTTACAATCTATGGTCTAACGTGTTGTGTTTGAAATGATGCTTCATGAACTATGAACTATTTGAGTCTTTCAGTCAATTGTGTTGATACAACAAACACATCCAAAGTAATACAGTTCTACAGAAAGTGATTAATGGAGGAAAAACTATCAAGAGGTGGATTAATTAAACACAACAAACCATTTATTCCCAATAAATAAATACATTTTGCAACACAAAATTTATTATGGGTAGACCGGGATTCGAACGCTATATCTTCTACTTCGGAGTCCGTCATAGACCGACTGCGCCACACAGCTGTTGTGAAATGTACTATCCAGCGTATTATTACTAATAACTTGAAGCCTTGATATATGAGGTTTTACTAAAGTGAAACGTTTTTAATTGTATTTCATATGAAGTAGTTTCTCTATACTTAGTACAGGACTGCTCCACATCACGCACACACACGTACGCACACAGAGGCAGACGGGGACAGCCAATACAGTCTATGGTACAGCCGCGGATCACAAAGCACCTGTCAAAGCAATGCACTCAACGAACTATAAGGCCCAGTGCCAATACCCACACTGCACCCTACGCCCTCCTATGAAGTGTGCATTTGTTTGAAGTGCGCGCAAGGGTTTGAGTGCGCAGGTTGCAAGCGTGCACAAAAGGTGGAATTGGGACATTGCACACTGAGTGCAGTTTACGTCATCGACTCGTCAAGAGATGGTCATTTTCAGACCTAAACTTTATAAAAATTAAAGGTAATTTTGTCTGACCCTTTGGGAAACAATATGAATTGCTTCACACACGTTCTACGTCATGGTGCTACGTCCCTTAGGACTTCGCTAGTGGGATATCACTCGTGACCCCCAGGTCACGCGCCAGAGAGATCAAAATAATTTGCTCCAATCACCAGCCACCTTCCTCTATAAATGCCCCTGCACAAGGCCGTACCCCCTCTTTCACTCTGGCGCCGATTGAGATCTACATTTCAATTTACCTGAGGAAAGATGTCTTCTGATGCTCGTCCGAGTTCCCCTTCGCCCTCCGGCGTCGGAAGTCGTCGTTGCTTGACTTGTCGGGTCAAGCTCCAGCGCAAGGACCAGCACTCCAGCTGCTTCGTGTGCCTGGGTTCGGGCCATGCGGCGTTGAGCGCCACCTGCGCCTCGTGTCTCGCTCTCCCCAGGGAGGAGAGTGAACGCAGGCGCGCGTTCTTCGCCGCTACAGCGCCCCGTCCGGACTCCTCTCAGGACGAGGAGTCTGTGACTGACTGGGCCCCCCTCGACCTTCCACCCGTGCCCGCGGAGTGGGGTGACTGCGAGGACGGAGAGGTGTCGGAGGTCGGCTCTCTCCTCACGCTGGACGAGGTGGTGTCCAACCCGGAGCCGGACCGCTTCCCGCTGGACCACATGCCTGGGCTCTACTCCACGGCGGCGGCCATCATGGATGCCCCCCTGCCACCGCAACCGAACCAGAGGGTGGAGGACTTCACCTCTGGTTACGCCACCACTCGAGGGAGGAGGAGGACACAGCCCACGTTGTGCCCGCGTATGGACCCGATCGTCCATTACGCGACACCTGAGTGGCCAAAGCCCCTAGCGGCCAAGAGGCCCGCTTTGGGGTACGGCATGTATTGTAACGTGCAGGACTGGTCCTGGACCGGCGGGATCCCGGACATCGAGGACTCGGTTCGAGCGGCCCTGCACCCCTCCGCATCCGTGTGGCCCAGCACTAGACCTCTCCTTCCCTCCGAGCGGGATAGGATGTCTTTGGCGATGCACGATAGATGTTACGCCAATGCGGCTCAGGTCGTCGCGGTGGCTAACAACATGGCCTTCATCACCGGGGCCCTGGATAGGTCTCTCTCTTCCAGGCGCTCAGTGGAGACACCTTATCCCAGGTGAGGACCACTTCAGCAGCGATCTTGCGCATGTGCCAGGCGCTAGCTGTCGATGGCGGCCGCACGATGGCAGCAGCACAAGTGGGGGCCAGACACCTCTGGCTGGGGCCGGTGAACCTCAGAGAGGCGGAGAAGAGGCAGCTGCTGGACCTGCCCATCTCCCAAACGTCACTCTTCGGTCCGGAGATGCAGACGCTGATAACTAGGCTGGACACCGCAGCTAAGGACTCTGCTAGCCTAGCCCAGCATCTAGCTGCGAGACGCGAGGCCCGCCCACCAGTGCGGAGCCGAGACAGAGTAAGTAGTAAGTAAGTAAGTTTTTATTTATATACCGCCTTTTCACTGCAGATCTGAGTCTCAAAGCGGTTTACAATTGTTAATTTTGGGCATTAGTCTCTCACTCCACACAGAGATGGGAGCGGGGCCAGTACAGGAGGCACATGCCAGAACTATTGGACATATTTTTAGTGGTAGGGGAAACCGGAGTACCCGGAGGAAACCTACGCAGACACGGGGAGAACATGCAAACTCCACTCAGAAAGGCCCTGGTCCGGCCGGGATTCGAACCCAGGACCTTCTTGCTGAGAGGCGAGAGTGCTATCCACTCAGCCACCGTGCCCCCCACAGAGGCAGGGAGCGCTCGCCCGGCAGGCGCCCCGGACCATATCCACGCTCCGTGGTTCATCGTTCCCCAGCGACGAGGCCCCCGGGCCCAGACAGGCACACGGGAGGCTCGCGGGACCAACGCACCCACCGACGACCTCCCTATGGCAGAGGAGGTCGGGGTGGGAAGAATTCTTTCAATAAAAGCCGTGCGGCATTTCATCAGTACTCGCTGTCTGAGTCTCATTTGGGGGTATGTAACATGTCAAATGATTTGAATTCTGATTGTGTTACTTCTCGAGCATATAACGTGGCTCCGCTAGGCCTGCAGCCCCCAGAGAAGGGCGTGCAGCGTGCTATGCGGGCCACGGGCTCCGATTCACGGGTTCATGTTTTGCCCTCCCGGAGAGAGGGCAGGCGGAGGGATCTGGTAAGTGATAATGTGTGTGCTCCAGCCGAACGCGTGTTAGCATCTCTGAGCTACAAGGCTAACACGGGGTTTCCCACTCCAGGGGCTCGCCCCCCCCTCCATGAGGCAAGAGCCAGGGGGGGGCACAGCAGCCGGGTCACGTGTGGTGAGCAGTCCCGTACTTATGACGTCGGGCCTGCAGAACACGTGACCGCCCTCGGCGCTCACGGTGTGACGCAGGGGCCCCCCCGGCCCTTTCAGCACCCCCCCTCCCTGCTAGGAACACCAGGAGAGGGCGGGGCCGTGACGCCTCGTGTTCCAACTCCCGTTCCGCCCCTCACAGATTTCTACAGCATCTGGAGAGAGCAGGGCCTACTGACAGATATTTGGCTGGAGAAAACTCTGCGCAGAGGTTACGCGCTGCAATTTTTCCGAAAGCCACCACCATTCCGAGGCGTACGGGCAGTACGCTCTCAGGTACGGGGATCGACAGACGCACTACAAGCGGAGGTCTCCTCTCTGCTGAGTCGAGGCGCAGCAGTGGAGGTAGACCCGCAGGACGCCACCAGGGGGCTGTACTCCCCTTACTTCTTAGTGCCAAAGAAATCAGGCGGGGTGCGTCCCATTCTGGATCTGCGCGTGTTAAACGAGTGCATTTCCAAACGGCAGTTTCGGATGCTGTCCACAAGGCAGCTCCTCGAGTGTGTCAGGGAAGGAGACTGGATGACATCCATAGACCTGACAGATGCGTACTTCCACGTGCCCATAGTGCCAGAACACAGGAGGTTTCTGCGCTTCGCAGTGGGAGAGAGGAATTACGAGTACTGCCGTCTACCCTTCGGGTACGCACTCGCGCCTCGGACTTTTTCCAAATGTATGGAAGCAGCTCTGGAGCCGATCAGACGTGCGGGGGTAAGAATATTAACCTATATTAACCGATTGGTTAATACTGGCCCCATCCAGGGAAGTGGCCCTGAGCCACACGCACTGGGTCCTGTCCCACATACAGCGTCTGGGCTTTGTGGTGAACAGGGAGAAGAGCAAGCTGCAGCCAGCCCAACGCATGGTTTATCTCGGTCTGCAGCTAGACTCTGTGATATTCCGTGCTGCATTGTCCGTGGACAGACGGATGAATATTACCCGTCTGGCCCGGGAGGTTTTGGCGGGCCCCAGAGTCCCCGCTCGGCGCCTCAGGTCCCTGCTGGGAATGATGGCAGCGGCTCATGCTGTGGTGCGGCTAGGCCTGCTCCACATGAGAAATTTTCAGAGGTGGTTCTCGCGCCTCAGGCTTCACCCCTCCCGGGACGGGGGGAGGCTGATCTGGGTTCCCCAAGGGGCAGCATCGGACATCAGGTTCTGGCTCACTCCGGGTCTATTGCGGGACGGAGTGACTCTGGCCTGCGCCGTGTCTCACGTCGAGGTGTTCACGGACGCGTCGCTCGAAGGATGGGGCGGGGTCCTCGGCCAGAGCTCTGTAGGAGGCTGCTGGTCGGACTCAGCCCGTCACATCAACCTGCTGGAGATGGAGGCAGTGCACAGAGTACTGCTGCACTTTGCCCCTCAGCTGCAGGGGAGACACGTGATGGTGCGCTCAGACAACACCACAGTGGTCTCCTATCTGAACAGGCAGGGGGGCACCAGGTCCCCCGCTCTCCATCGCATGGCGACAGTGACGCTGCTGTGGGCGGCGCTTCACCTCCTGTCTCTCAGGGCGCGCCACGTCCCGGGGGTCCGGAACGTGGGAGCCGACAGGATGTCCAGGGGGGGCCCACTCCAGGACGAGTGGGGCCTGGCCCCACGGGTAGCTGCGGAGATCTGGCGGAGGTTCGGCCGTCCAGTGGTCGACCTTTTCGCCAGTGCAGAGAACGCACAGTGCCCGTCCTGGTTCGCCGCGGACGAGCCGCCTTTAGGCGTGCACGCTCTGGCTCATTACCCATGGCCAGGCGGCCTGTTGTACGCTTTTCCACCGGTGCGTCTCCTGCCGGTCCTGCTGCGGAGGATCGAACAGGAGAGGAGATCGGTGATCCTGGTGGCTCCGGACAGTCCGCATGCCCGGTGGTTCCCCTTCCTGAGGGGCATGGCGGTGATGGAGCCCTGGGCCCTCCCGGACGAGCCGGGGGCTCTAGTCCAGGGGGCAGGAGCCCTGTTTTCACGTCCGATAATCGGCCGCAGGCTCTGGGTTTGGAGGTTGAGAGGCGGAGCCTCATAGATCTGGGTCTTCCCCCTGCGGTGGTGGAGACCATTCAGGGAGCGAGGGCGCCGTCCACCGTGAGGGCCTACGCCACGAGGTGGAGGCTATTCAGTGTCTGGTGCGATTCCCGTTCCTGGGATCCCAGGTGTTGCCCGCTGGAGGGGGTCCTGGGATTCCTACAGGAGCTCTTCGACAAGGGGAGGGCTGTCGCTACCTTGGCGGTGTTCGCGGCAGCCATTACTTCGGGTCACGACGGATTCGGGGGATTCACAGCCCGTTCTCACCCGTTGGTTAAACGTTTTCTGCGGGGGGCGCGCAGGAGGAGGCCCCCGCTCCAGAGAACGCCTCCGGTTTGGGACCTCAGGGTGGTCCTTAGGGGGCTGTCGGGTCCGCCTTTTGAACCGGCGGCGGAGGCGAGTCCCGAGTGTATAGCCTTTAAGACGGCCCTCTTACCAGGCTCGTCTCGCACTGATGAGGTAAACTCTAGGCCTGTGTGAGACACACTGTGGGCCTCATGTATGGAACTTGCGTACGGCCAAATCAGGGTGTAAATGAGGCGTACGCAAAATATTACACTTTTCCGCATTTATCTATCTGGACGTGAGCGTACAATACACAAAAAATATACGCCAGGTCTGGAGGTGATCTCAACCTTCGGCACAACACGCCAAAACACGCAATTCAAGATATGGACAACAATAAACATATTCCCTCTGGCAAAATTATATGCTGTGTTTTCATTGATTATCATGTTTCAAAATTTTAATTTGTGCATCAGAAAAAGTCTAATGGAAACACGCAAACTTCGAATAAATCACAGCTCATGATGAGGACCCTCTATTAAATCTGACTTGTGTGTGTATTATTTTGATCTGTATGTTTTTAAAATGTGAAGCGCTTTGTGATCCTGGACAGTGAAAGGCTCTATATAAATACACTTTACGCAACAGGGATGTGTGACCCGTCTATTGCTGTGGCAGGCTCTGCGCTGCGTAATTACGCACGGCTATTTGTATTCCTCATTCACATCTGGTACCGCAAACGCTCTCTGAAGTGTACAGCGCTTCAATGCGCACTTCTACCCCGAGCCAGGCTGCGTCCAAGACGCTGCAGACGCTTCATTCATGAGAGCCACCGCTGCATAATATATATGAATTAATGAATTCATTCAATCAATCTATATTTATTCACTTCTACAATTCAAGAGAGATTTTTCTAATGTATCAAAACATTTTAGCAAATTTGTTCAAAACGCAGCTGAATATATAGCGCATATTTATTATTACATAAACATGAACAAACAAACGTGCCTTTTGAGGCTTCCAAACAGTCTTTTTAGCCGGCTTCCTGCTGACCTGTCACGAAGACGTGGCGTGAAACACGCGATTGCTGCATAATTCTGCGTGACTAAATACGTTCGTATTCAGCCGATTTATCAACACCCGCAGCTGCGTACGCTCAGAACTGGGCGGATCTCACACGTTCATAAATCCGACGTTGGATTTTGCGTAAATGGAATATACACCCAAAATGTACACCTTTTTCTACGCAAGTTTCATAAATGAGCTTAAGTGTATGTGTGTGCTTGAGTGCGTGTGCGTGCGTGCGTGTGTGCGTTTGAACCATATTCTTTGAAACCCCAATTCCAGCTAGCCTTTGTAGTTTGCAAGCGAATTTGGCCTACTTACTAATCTGTGGCCTACCCAAAATTCCAAACCTGTCGCCGCTACTGCAAACACCCCACTTGGAAGGGGAGGTTGGAAACAGGAGCCTACAGCAATATTGTTGATTAGAAGCAAAAAGCTTTTTGTCTATTGTTCAGGAGGAGCACCGATTTAAACATACCGTTGAAGAGTGTAGCGCTCCGTGCACAAGCCGCCCCAGTCCGGGACACGCTCACTTTACGCACGGCAGTGACGTCAGAGGCGGAAGAGGTCGGGCCGAGGTAGGACACGCCTCTGTAAAGAGTCGGACCAAACCCGGATTGGTTAACCAGCGGGAGTGCGCACCGTTACATTCACATAAAAAGCAGTTTTATATACGATACCAACAATAATATATGTGAGCATATGAATAATGGCGAAATGGGAGGGAAATCCATTCTACTTTCTATTTACTAACTATCATAACTGCTAAAATTATAAACCTTACTAAACTGTTTGGAATGGAAGAGGTTTCTTATTTTGTATTCTATTGTTTAACTAACAGAACATTTGGTGAGTGGGCTTCGAGGGTCTTACAGGGCACTGAAGCAGCTTCCAATTTACTGTATGTCCAGATGCCGCAGAGCTTCACATTACTCACACTTTTTTGCACAGTATAAAAAGCAATGCAAATACCACCCATAAATTATCGCTTTCTTACAGCTTGGTTGTTCAAGTGAGATTAAGTGGAAAAATTGGCCTATTATCTACAATCATGGCTGAGATACTGTTGACATGGAGTGCCACTCATGAAAATAAAGAAAAGGGTCAAAGAAAGCCTTTCTTGACATTGACAATGGCTTTTCAAAAGGCATGGTGAAAGAAAAATTTACAGTTTTGCTATTTGAAACATTTTGAACGAGAGTTTCAGATGATATAAAGACATTGACACAGATAACGTAGTATTTTTAAAATCACAGTAAGAATTCTCTCTTTATACTAAAACAAAATAATAATTTGCAATTAAAAGTGTCTGAACAAATACAAAACCATGCACCAGGTTGAGAAGTGTGACTAAGGGCAAGTTCACATAGGTTTTTACAAGCGAACTGGGCCAAGTGGCCCGGATTGTCGCCACAGGGTTGTGAAAACGGCCCTCGGTCACATGAACGTGTGTTCGCAAACATGCCAGAGTAACTAAGCTGTAGTACAACACTCGGTCCAGCTGGTGGCGCTCTTACTAACTCCAGCGACGACATCTCACACTTGTCCACATTGCTCTGATGCAAAGTGCAGCAGTTCAGTGGGTAACATGTGTGTGCGTGTGTGTGTGTGTGCGCGCCGCGGACACTAGTGCACACACACACACTATCTTTAGTAACGTGAGTAAGAGCGCTGGGAAATGTATGAATGAAAATGAAAGAATGAAAAGTGTGGTGTACGAGCAGAGCGACTGGAGACAGGCAGAATATAAGTGTGTGTTCTGGTGATTAAATAAAGACTGATTCTTGAATGTCTGAAGTATTAATGCAATCACTGTGAGAGTGAGGGTCAGAATAGAGGGAGTTATTCCCGTAGGAAACGCTTCCCTTTGGCCCTGCAGCGACACCCCCCCGCGCCCCTTGACTACGGTCCAGGGCTTATATGAAAGGTTTGACACAAGCGGAGAATGCGAAAGTGCAGGGAGAGACGTGTGGGAAAAAATGCCCGTCACAATGGAAGACGTAATGTGACGCACAATATCAAGTCCCCACATCTCATCCCCCCATGTTCAGAGGCCTGAGAGGACCTGGCTTTTACATGCAGGTGGCCTAAAAACAACAAGTGAAAAACACCATCCTTTCAGGGCTAGTGTTGAACAATTCCATATTGGTATCAGACCTCAGAAATATTGCTGGATTGGGTATCAGTTTATTGATTAGGCAGATACCCAGATTGAGCCTAACGGTTGACAAAATAACACCATTTATTCAGTTATAGAGTTTTAACTTTTCCTAAAAAAGCTGTTCTTAGTCTTAGTTCTTAGAAAAATACACAATTTGACACATTTTGCAACTATGTTGATACGATTTCAGGCCCTTCTCAGATATCGGTTCATATCAGGAATCGGCAGATAGTGTGTTGAGGTCAGTATCGGACATAAATACCAGGATTGATGCATGTATAGTCAGTAGCAGTATGAAAATATATTGATATGGTGATGTTTCGTGATACACGCAATCGATTATCGTTATGCTTTTGCAAAGTATCAATTTTTAAAAAAATATTAAGCTTATATATATATATATATATATATATATATATATATATATATATATATATATATATATATATATATATATATATATATATATATATATATATATATAAGCTTTATTTGAAAAAGTATTGATACTTAATATATGGCTACATTACGCATTCTACAATTTCTGTAGAATGTTCATACTGATTTTAACTTATCAAGTTAAAAGGCATTTTTTCTGTTACTTTATCCATTTCATTTTCACTTAATTTATGCCATAAATATAAGAAAATATTATTGTAAGCATATTTTTGACCAATTTATCAATAATCGCTGCATCGTCATATTGTGAGATAATCGTTATCGTGAGCTTTGTATCGCACATCGTATCGTATCGTGAGGTACCCTGAGGTACCCTGAGGTTCCCACCCCTACTAGTCAGGCTTATGATTTGATGACTTTTTCTGTTTATTGTGGATAATTAAACTTAAAATGGATGCCATGACTAATGTAGAACTTAAAACAGTATACCAGAACCATGTGAAGATGGGCAGTGGGCCGGGTCAGCTCGTTTTGATGGCCTGTATTGGCTCCTGGGCCATGTTACAGGCCTGCTTTAGGTGATGCAGAAAACACTTGCATAGTTCTGTCAGCTAAATGTTCACCTTTCTTCAAATGACTAGGAAATGTGCTTATAGGCCTAAATGTGCCTATCGGCTGCCTCACTAAAAGGTGAACACATCATAAGGCTTTCAGCTGTGAGTGAAAAACAGATATTTTTGGACAATAATAGGTTACGGTCATATATAGCTTGGTCTTAAATCCATCTTGCAGCAAACCTCTCAAACTCTCCACGGCAGGTAAGTACGTGCTCCACTCGGCCTCTGAAGTGCAGGCTCAGGCACATAATGAAGAGGAGCTGTCTGGATTAATGCAAACGCTGCTCAAGTGATGAGGATTGAATACGACCAGGAAATACATCTTATCCTCTATCCGGCTCTCAATAAACGCTCTCTCGGTGATAGCAGCGAGATCTCCGTGCATTCCATTTTATCTGGTCTCTAGAACTACTGATAATGAATAATGATAATGCAATGGTTTTATATAGAACTCTTTTGGACACTCAAAGACTCTGCACATGACATTAAAGTGATAGTCTGTAACTCTAAATGAATTACAAATTTTAGGAAATGTGTTAAATTGACCTCCTGGCCTTAAATGTTGATATAAAATAAGTCATTTTATTAATTCTAATATTACGGGCAAGTCCCGCCTTCCCTGCTCTTAGCTATAGTTCAGAATCCACGGTGCCGTCGAGGTTAACCAATCGAGTCATGCCAAGGGCTGTCAATCATCGGTGCTGATGCTCGCAGCTGCGCGCAGCTGCGCGCATGCGCAGTTGTTTGTTTTTGCGGAGCCTCTATTAGGCTCTGGAACTACATGAAAACTGAACAAAGAATTCTGAATATCCGCGCTGAGGTACTTATGTATATACTGAACCTATATCCATAATCAGATCCTCTGCAGATGTGTCCTATAATGTGCAATTCATGATAATAGCACTTCCTGGTTTGCCGCGATCGCTTTTTTGTGTGCATAAAAACATATTTTTTTTCATTAAAACGTTCACAAATAATTCTGAAAACCTCCGTGCATGTGTATTAATAATGTATATGTATAATATGTTCTCTGATTAACATTTCAAAGTGTTACGGAAACGTAGGTGTAGACCAATCAGAAAGGAAGGGGGAGGGAGCTTGCGTCGTTTTTTTCAAATCAAGTACCTCTCTGTCTCTCTTTCTGACAAACTCCAGACAATCACTTTAATTCGCTCCGTGCACAACGGTGATAAACTACTTTTATATGCTAGTAAAAGAGTAAAAGGCTCATAGAATTTGGTTTTCCAAGAGATTGTCCCACAATTGAATTGGAGATGGGGAGGAGGAGGGTTGAGGCACAAGCTGAAAGCACTGGAGAGATCATTGTAGTAGTGAAAATTGCTAATTGTAACAACAAGAAGCCCGGTATAAACTTCCATTTTGATATGTGGTCGTCTTGCTTGTTTGTTCTACTTTTAACCGAAATGGCAAAAATAAAGTCATTAATTACTAAGATTATGCATTCAGCCCCAGTTGGTCTCACATGATGTACAGATTAAATGGACCTGTTAGCAGGAGATAAATATGAGATGTATTGTAAACACACACCGCATTTAATACAATTACATCCACTCTGATTCACTGGAGGCTTCTTTTTTGTCCTCACACATTCAGATTGTAACAACAAACCACTGAATTCTTCGATCTATTGGATTTTGACGAAGCCCTTTTGAAAAAAAATCTTTTGAATGTCCTGAACCTACTTTATAAAAAATGAATAAAATGTGTAGGTCTTTGAAGGTGTGTCTTTCATCAAACCATGAGATGAAAGGGCTGCAGGTCTTGGAAAAAATAAAAAGAGGTGGTGGTTTTTCAGGACATTTTTTCCAGTGTGGGCTGATGTGATTAGACGTCCAGTATTCTGCAAGTGTATCATTAGGCAACACATTCTAGTTGGGTACATTTTAAAACATTGAAAGAAATGTGTTTATATACTGTTAGGTTATGTGTCTAACCTGGACCTGTGTGTGTTTGTGTGTGTTTTAAAAATATATAGTGAAAAAAAGAAAACATATCATGACCGCGCCTACAAGCAGGAAGAACACCATCTAGAATTGAATGCAAAGATGTGCATTTTTGTCATAATTTTAGTGCAGCAAGTTGCCTAAAGATTTTGCATTCTCCTTATTAATGACAAATCGTGCATAGTGGTACAATGACGTCAAGACAACTTTCAACAATTTGGTTCAGTTCTAGCCTGGCCTTAGCCATCCGTACACTCAGTTCAATCATCATTTCACTGCATGTAACGTCTGGGTCTAGTCCCTGGGTTAGCGATTACAATTGATTGAATTTCGACCGACCTACCAGCAAGCGCGGAAGTAGTTACCCACAACTGTTGTAGTTAGTTGTGGGTGACGTCAAGAGTTTGCGTCGAACGGGAAGGTCTTAGTTTGGCAATGGCGAAAAATGCGATAGTAAAGTAATCCGGTCTGGTTCTATCAAGAAATTTAAGCCAGAGCAAGAAGAATGTTTAGCAAATGTAATCGCAAGAAAAAATTGTGGCGCTACTCCCCACAGGCTTTGTTAGCGGCAAAGGAGATGGCTAGGCTAAATGCTAACGACTCACTCAGGCGCATTACATACATCACAGTAAGTAAGTAAGTAAGTAATCTTTATTTATATACCGCCTTTCACAGACCAGAGTCACAAAGAGGTTTACAATTGTTTTTCTTGGGAATTTGTCCACTCACTACACACAGAGATGGGAGTGGAGTTGCCAGGACAGGAGGCGCATGCCAGACCTATTGTACATATTTAACAATAAACTCAGATCCAATCGTTTCAAAAGGAGTTAACCCCTCCCACCTGTAAACGGAGCTCAATGGAGTACCTCCAGACCTTAGTATGAAATGTAATTTGTACTATGGTGTGGTACGACCAGGCTAGTTCAGTTCAAGCATATACTCATTTTGTTACAAAAAAAACCCTACATCTCAAATTAAAGGAATGTAAAAATAAAATCTACATAATGAATTATAGACTTTTGAATGCTGAGTTTACCAATTCATTCTGTTAATTTGATGTTTATTATTCAATTTTGCATTGTTTTCAGCAAAATTCTGGATAGAAACAAAACGACCACTCTTTTATAGTAAATCCTGCAGACACATCTTCTACAATATAAGCATTACTCCTTTTTCGACAACCATTTTTGCCATAAATGCTGACTAAGTTCATTTTGAGTCCTTGCTGAATACTCCAAATGTTTTTTTTTTCTTGCCCGACAGAATTCTCTATAATTTTTGTCTATTTTGCATTTTATCTGATCTTGAATCTACCGTGTAAGATCAAAGTTCTCTTAACTCATTAGTGAGATAGTCGGAGGATAATATTCCCCATACACCCCTGTACGTATCTCTTTGTGATAGCAGCCATTAGTGCACGGTAAAAACGGCCGCTCTCGCTGATTGCTGCGTTTATGTGAATGAGCCAATTGGGGCTGATATAAATGTGTAGTCTTTTATTATACGTCTGCACACTATTTCAGTCAAGCATCTCAAAAACCAGTGTAGTTTTCTCTCGCTCATCCCTTTGCCTGTGGAGTGATAAAAGCTTGTTAAAAAAATAAAGTTTAGGGAGATTAGGTTAGGATATTAATCTCAAAAATTGTCGGCATCTCTCCGTGTCCAATTTTATGCGTTGATAAGTCTGCTTAGGAGCCGCTATCAGATCATTTGAAATCATTGTTCTTCAAAAAGAACTCTGCATAATTTTTAAGTCAAAAAACAATTCCAACATAAGTAAGTATACTTTGTTGTTGGGAAATTTGTCCACTGCATTTGACCATCCTGCAGCTAGGACATCTTTAAGCGGATTGACAAGGAATTAGGACTCAAAAGGACTCAATGGCTCAGTTGGTAGAGCATAGGTATTTGGAACTAATGGTCGTGGATTCGATCCCACCACGACCCGTGTCATCTGCTCCCACTAATGTCTGCTGTCGTTGTGTCCTTGGGCAAAACACTTAACCCCACTTTACGCTTAAACACCTAGGTTATATCTGCAATGAAGGAGCAGCCATCTTCCTATGGACCCACCACCTGCAGGAGGTTCAGCGAGGGACTGGTGCTTTGTGAATTGGGTGGCAGCTCTGATTGCCGATCTCCTTGACCCAGAAATGGACTAAAAAAGGGACGGAAATGAAATGAAAAAATGACTCAAAACCCGAATTGCCACAATAATACAAATGCCACTAATAGGAACACAGGATCTAAATCAACCAGCACGGTGCCCGCGGGGACCAGGTCGCCTGTAAGGACCAGATGAGTCGCCCGCTGGCCTGTTCTAAAAATAGCTCAAATAGCAGCACTCAGCCTAGTGTATATAGGAGGATCTTGGAGTGACGTTGTTGTTTATAGTTTTTCCGCTCCGGTCACGTCCTTTCTTGTTGTGTGGTCGGTTGTACGGCCCTCTGGGGACAGATTAAGTTTATTTTCTAATTATTTCGGAAAAGTACAGCAAAAAACGGCGGTAAAGTGGTTGCCCTTTTATTCTGTTACCTTCGGTAAACGTAGAACGATAAGCCGGGAGGATGAGGGGATAAAAATTCATAAAAACATTTAAGTTTTGCATCTACTTTCACTTTGCACTTGCTCACTCATTCATTCAGTCCGAGTGACATATCTCGTGACCCACGCCCACAACAAGGCAAATTTAGCCCAGCACCACACCCAACTGGGAAAAAACAACATACAGCAGATACAGTACACCTGCACCGGCCACTGACTTGAACAGAAACCAAGCCAGACAAATCTCCGGGGTGCTGTCAGAGATGATCCTACTACTCCTAAGTCAAAAGATAAAAGTGAGATTCTTGCCTTTACCTGGTTACTAAAAAAAACGGCCCAGACCATAACTACATAACCCAAAAAACATGTCGCAACACAAAAGCAGAGAAACTAACCCACCTTCACAACACATATTTTTCTCCTTCCACATTATTAGTTCCAGGAATTAAAATGACGAGATTGAGATGATGACAAGGCCACTCGGTACACATCCTGCTCTCTGTTTCTATAGCAACGACCAAACAGACTCATCAATGAACTGAATGGTACTCTAGTGAAGGCCGATCACACCATAGAAGATCCGCTGACGTCAATCTGATTCCATAAGGCTATATTTGGACAGGCGCAATGAATGTGCAAACATGTTTTCTTTGAGCTGTGCGGAATTTCAAAAGGAGATCTTTCAGCCGATTGCGTTAGTGGGAAGTACTTCTGAAAGTGCTTTGTTTTTTTTTAAGCCATTTTTCTCCAGAGTTGATGATAAAGACTTTTTTCATGAGGCTGTTTTTTTGTTGGACAATATAAAGATAGACAAACTTTTTTCCAAATAGATGGATAGATCAATACTAACTGATCCCCGCTATGAGAAATTCGGGTGTATAGCAGCAGAAACACATTCATATAGACATCAAATAACATACTTCTGAAAGTTTCTAACAATAGTGATAAAGTCCGCATTTTTGACTGAGACAGATTTGTTGTACAGTCTTATAGCAAGGGAACAAAGGGTCTCTTAAAGTGTTCTGTTCTGCAGCGCAGTGACAGGAGCCCATCGCTGCGGCTACAACCAGCGTAATTCAGAGGATTTAGAGATACTCAGGATGCCCTGAATCAGAACCAAGATATGGCTCTCAAGAGACAACTTGACACTTAACTGAAATATTTCTTGTATATTGTTTTATACATCAGTTTTATACAGCGCTTTTCTGGACACTTCACTCTTCACATGGCATTGTTCATTCACTCCGTACATAGTGGTGATAAGAGGCTCTGGCAGCCACAGCTGCCCTGGGACAGACTGACAGAAGTTAGGCAAACAGTATGCGCTATTAGGCCCTCCGACCACAAACCATTCACGCCCACACCAGACTCACACTAAGCGATGGGGGTAAGTATCTTGCTTAAGGACACAATGGAAGTTTGGCAATGACAGCCGCAGCTACCCCACTGTGGCACCACCTGTTCACAGAGGTCTCCCATAAAAGTACAAACCAACAACTGCCCCTTCGAAGGTCTTAAGCTTTGAAGGCTTTCACATCAGGCTTTAGTGCTTCTTCATTCATCTCACCCCATTTAAAGCAGCACGAAGAGTGGCACTGAAGGTTTTTAGGAGGACATTTTGTGAATAGTGAGAGCCCATCTTTGAGCTAAAATTTTGGTTATAGGTTATATCCAGGCCCCAGGTCTCCAAGATGGCTCGTGCTCATTGGCGTAAAACCATTCCATTACCATACCGATTTAGCATTCAGAGGATATGAAATGTCAATTACTTTAGCAATGGTCCTCACTTCTCATCACTCTCAAACCCTATGGATATGTTGAAGCAGCTTTGGTTCAAATTTCTCCCTTCCAGGGCAGGACTAAAGCTTATTTTCAGCTCTTCTTCAATTCAACATTTTGCAACTAAATTTAAAAAACATGATGAAAGGTAAAACACAGATTTTTTAAAACAGTGAACTGACACAAAGTGAGAGTGGTTACTGTGATAGATACTACATAGATACAATGTAAGGCTTCATTGAGCTCAAGGGTTAGCAATGTACATCTAGGTGTGAAACAGAAAAAAGGCCACAAAACTGCATAAGAGATTGAGGACTGCAACAATCTATGACAGAAATAAATAATAGAAAAATGTGTAAGAAACATTTAGGAAAAGTTTTGTAGGAAGCCTGGTTGGTGGTCTGGCTTCCCGAGCTTCTGCTTGAAGTGTGACGTGAACCGTAGAGTGAGTGATTTTTTTCTTGATCTGTCATCGCTTCTAATGTAGTCTTTTATCAGTCTTTTGGCTCTTCTCGTGGATTGGCAGGGTTACTTCCGTTCAGCTGAGTTCACAGAGCACCTCCTGGAGTCCGGCACAGGAGGGAAGGGTGTGCTGAATCTTGGTGGCTGATGGCATCTTATCTTCTGCCTTTTCCAGTCAGTGTCGGTGATATCGCTCGCCTGTTAGTGACCTTACTTTATCGCTGCCACCAAACTGCACCGGGGGAGACCGAGTGGTGTGAGTGAGTAACATTTGTGCTGGTAGACTGTAAGTGATGCTGGAGTGATCGTGTATGGGGCAGGACAGTTCAACAGGGTTTGGTTTAGTAATAAGGCTGATGTTATTTTTTTGACGGAGAAAGGATGTTAAAAGTGATGTCCATCCATCCATCCATTTTCTACCCTTTAATCCATTTCTGGGTCAGGGGGGTGGCAGTCAGAGATGCCACCCAAGTCTCATAGCACCAGCCCCTCACTGACCCTCTGCAGGTGGTGAGTCCACAGGAGGACGGCTGCTCTCTGAGTGTGAGCATAGCCTTGATCTTTCAGTGGGGGCTTTGGGCAAAGTGGGGTTAAGTGTCTTGCCCAAGGACACAACGACAGCAGTCATCAAAAGTGATGTCTATAACTTCAATTGTATTTCATTTAGAAAGTATATTTCATAATTCATATTTTATACGTACAGTCCCTCCCCTTGGTATAAGCATCACCAGGGAGATTTTCTGGAGGAGAATAGTTAGACCAGTAATTAGGGGCCTTAGCTGTCTGCCGAGAATTGGACTTAATTTCATCCAAAGGGGAACTTGTGGGGGTGGGTCGAACTGGTGCTAGCATTCAGAAATCATCACTCCATCTTTGCAGTTTGAAAAGTCACTGACCTTCGCTTTAAGCACTTGGAACAGATACATGGTGGGATTGAAATATGAATATATACATACAGTAGCTTAAATACCACTAAAATACTCGCAACAGACAACACTTTTGTCGCTATTGGCCAAAGTCACACACACAAGACAAAATTGTGCAGAGAAGTGTAACCACCACCGCAGAGCTCTATATACAAACCTAGGAGATAAACTTTTGCAGCCCCCACCTTTTTCTATTATAATAACTTCAGATGACATCAAAGGACTCTTTCTCGTTGTGATGTTCTTCCCCCACCTACTGTATAGCGACCTCGGCTATTGTCTTGGTCTATAAAGCCAACTTCTCTGTCTAGCTCTCTCCCTCTCCTCTGCTGAAGCAGGAAAAATAACCCAGAGAGACAAAGCCGGGTCTGTAATTTTGTTTGTTAGGTGTTTGTCTATTGCATATCCACGTGTTATTCATGTTCACTGTAGATATGTTTCTGTTATATCTTCAATGCAACAACCAAGGATTTTAGGACTACAGTTTAACATAAAACAACCAACAGCCCACAGAACAAACCAACTCACCGCACAGCCACCTTTACAAGTGCACTTCTAAATAGCGAGTTAAGACTCAAGTACAGGACTGTAATACTGCATTAGCATTTTTAAACAAAATGTCACATATAATTTAAACCCATTGTCTATTTCACAAAGTGTCATAAATCCATTCTGTCAGCTCTGTCATTGTGAGACAAAATTAGACAGGATTATATAAAGATTTAGTGTGTTTCATATTCCCCTTTAGGAAGACATGTCTTAATGCATTTTCTGCTCTTTTTATGAGAAATCCTAAATGGATTATTTGATGTCCTTCTTAACGTTATAGCCAAAGTACAGGTTAGATTATAAACTCAGGTGCGCAGAAAGTACTTACATCTGAAGTTATAATAAGGTCAGTACATATAGCTGACTTCTGATTATTCAGAGGTGATGATAGCAGTTATATTAATACATCTTAGGATAAATGAAGGGCTTTTGGACAGTTCACACCAAGTTATAGTTTGTTGAGCTAGAAGCCTGGAGGAGGATAGCTAGAGAGAGAAAGAAAGAGATGGACAGAGACTAAGAGAGAGGCCTTCCACATGTCCCTAGGATCCGGACCAATGAGAAAGCCCTGTCCCACCACCACCTGGCCCTGGCCCTTGGACCTCAAACACGTGGGGCAGGTGGTACATTTGGACTGGGTGTGAGGTTTAGACTAAGGCCAGACCACTCAACTTTTGGTATCTTGTCAACTGTCCATCACTGTATGTCAAGCTAAATGTGCAGAGTCAGCTGTTTGTCAGCACTCCAAACATCACTCTGTCTGTGAACCTCCTGACAGTGATTGGCAGATGGCTCCAATTACACCTGCGCTTTGCACGGCCGCTCCGGTCCTCACATGCCTACTCAGTCTCCAGTTGTCAGATAGTGCGATTGATCCAGGGCTGACGAATCGAATGGAGTCCAATGAGAATGTGTTTGAAATAAAAGGTTTTTGTAACAAACTAGAAAATAAAAGTATTATTTAAGATTTTAAATGTAAACAGGTTATTTAGGAGGAAAGATACTTTTTCCTCAGACTCAGCTGAGAATCTAGCTATTATTTGTTGTAATTTTGATGATTATGGTCCATTAATAGTCTATTTTCTAATTATTCTATTTATCTGAGATATTTTATTTGGAGTTTTAACAAGATTTGAGCCATAATTATTTACATTATTAACATAATCACAAACCAAGGCTTGATAATGAGTCTGTCATATATACGTTTTCATTCAAGTAAATGGACTTCAGGGTAATTTTTCAACAGATTGTAGAGATGCATATGCATAACCCCATATTGGAACAAAACAAAGAAAAAAGACATTTTGATTGCAATTTTATTTCTATTTTTATACTTTACTTTTTATTAATAAAAAAAAAAATTTTGCTTTGAGGCTCCAGTCTGAACACAGATAAAACCGAAAATGTATCACTTTTATCTAGCGCTTTTTTGGATACTCAAAGATGCTGCATATGTCATTATTCTTTCCCTCCATACACTGTGGTGAAAAACAGTGCTTGTAGTCATAGCTGCCCTTGGCTCGACTGACAGAAGTGAGGCAACCAGTTTGTGCCATCAACCCTTCAGACTACCATCAGCCTTTCAGGCTTACACGGGACTCATACTGGGCAATGTGGGTGAAGTGTCTTGTCTAAGGACACAACGACAGTTTAGCACTTTACAGCCGCAGCCGCCCCACCGTGGCATCTGGTTTTCCCAGAGGTCTCTCATCACAGTACGAACCAGGCCCTGTCCTGCTTAGCGTCAGAGGTCTGACCTGATCTGGCTTTCACCAAACAGAGGCTCTTGACTCACCATTAGTGCTGGTACTCAACATGACAGCCCTCAGTGCAGAAATTTCAATAATTGCATTTCATTACATTGTTAGGAGAACAGATTCATTGAAAATTGCTGAGACGAGGATCAGGCATTTGTCTGGTGTTAACGACTGATAGCAGCACAATCATCTGGACTAATCATATTTATTCTCCATTAGTGGCACATTTGTCATCAGACGATTAGAAGGATGCCAAGGAGCCGCTGGAGCCGTGCTGTCATAGCTGGATTATATCTCACAGTTGGAGCCATTATGATTTGAGTAAACATTTGTGCAGCATCAGATGGTACAGGTATAAACACAACCTGTTCTCATCGAAAAGTCAAATATAGACCACTCACAAAGTGAACAGAGTGGTGATGCACTCACATTTTTCATAGTTTATGTCATAACTTATATCAGAATTCGAATGTTTTATATTGCCATGTAAGCAACAGGAAATCACAAACTTGAAAATTGCTTTTGCTCTCGGAGCAAACAAATCAGAAGTAAAGAATAGAATGAGCAAAATAATGAGCATAAAAAACATACATACATTTATAAAATATAAACTAGAAACTTGCAATGGCTGAAGCCATTGCGATTGACTGCGGAACAGATCTAATGTGGAAATCTGCTAAAAAAAATCCTTGAAATCCTTTAAAAGGCCTTGAAACTGTTAAAATACTTGATAGATATTTGAAACTCCTGAAGTCCTTGAAATTGTTGAAACCTTTAAACTCCTGAAATCCTTGAAACTGTTGAAACATTGAAACTCCTGAAATCCTTGAAACTTTTTTAAACCTGGAAACTGTTGAATGTGTGGAAACTCCTGAAATCCTTGAACCTCCTGATATCCTTGAAACTGGTTAAATTCTTAAACAGTTGAAATCCTTGAAACTACTGAATGTATTGAAAGTGTCCTTGAAACTGAAAAATCCCCTCACCGCTGAAACAATTTGGTTCCTGTAACTAAGGAAACCTGGTCTGTGGTCATTATCTGGTGGTGGTCTGAGTCTTCGTTTGGGTCTTGGTCTGGTGGTATAATGCAACCTATTAGGTTGCATTATACTGGTTTACATGGAAAAATCCCTATTAGGTTGCATTATACTGGTTTACATGGAAAAATCCCTATTAGGTTGCATTATACTGGTTTACATGGAAAAATCCCTATTAAGTTGCATTATACGGTTTACATGGAAAAATATCTATTAAGTTGCATTATACTGGTTTACATGGAAAAATCCCTATTAGGTTGCATTATACTGGTTTACATGTACAAATCCCTATTAAGTTGCTTTATACTGGTTTACATGTAAAAACCCCTATTAGGTTACATTATAGTGGTTTACATGTAAAAATCCTTATTAAGTTGCATTATACTGGTTTACATGTAAAAACCCCTATTAAGTTCCATTATACTGGTTTACATGTAAAAACCCCTATTAAGTTCCATTATACTGGTTTACATGTAAAAACCCTATTAAGTTGCATTATACTGGTTTACATGAAAAAAACCCTATTAAGTTGCATTATACTGGTTTACATGGAAAAATCCCTATTAAGTTGCATTATACTGGTTTACATGGAAAAATCCCCAATAAGTTGCATTATACTGGTTTACATGAAAAAAACCCTATTAAGTTGCATTATACTGGTTTACATGGAAAAATCCCTATTAAGTTGCATTATACTGGTTTACATGGAAAAATCCCTATTAAGTTGCATAATACTGGTTTACATGGAAAAATCCCCATTAAGTTGCATTATACTGGTTTACATGTAAAAAACCCTATTAAGTTGCATTATACTGGTTTACATGGAAAAATCCCTATTAAGTTGCATTGTACTGGTTTACATGGAAAAAACCCTATTAAGTTGCATTATACTGGTTTACATGGAAAAAACCCTATTAAGTTGCATTATACTGGTTTACATGTAAAAACCCCTATTAAGTTGCATTATACTGGTTTACATGGAAAAATCCCCATTAAGTTGCATTATACTGGTTTACATGAAAAAAAACCCTATTAAGTTGCATTATACTGGTTTACATGAAAAAACCCTATTAAGTTGCATTATACTGGTTTACATGGAAAAATCCCTATTAAGTTGCATTATACTGGTTTACATGGAAAAATCCCTATTAGGTTGCATTATACTGGTTTACATGTACAAATCCCTATTAAGTTGCTTTATACTGGTTTACATGTAAAAACCCCTATTAGGTTACATTATAGTGGTTTACATGTAAAAATCCTTATTAAGTTGCATTATACTGGTTTACATGTAAAAACCCCTATTAAGTTCCATTATACTGGTTTACATGTAAAAACCCTATTAAGTTGCATTATACTGGTTTACATGAAAAAAACCCTATTAAGTTGCATTATACTGGTTTACATGGAAAAATCCCTATTAAGTTGCATAATACTGGTTTACATGGAAAAATCCCCATTAAGTTGCATTATACTGGTTTACATGAAAAAAACCCTATTAAGTTGCATTATACTGGTTTACATGGAAAAATCCCTATTAAGTTGCATTATACTGGTTTACATGGAAAAATCCCTATTAAGTTGCATAATACTGGTTTACATGGAAAAATCCCCATTAAGTTGCATTATACTGGTTTACATGTAAAAAACCCTATTAAGTTGCATTATACTGGTTTACATGGAAAAATCCCTATTAAGTTGCATTGTACTGGTTTACATGGAAAAAACCCTATTAAGTTGCATTATACTGGTTTACATGGAAAACACCCTATTAAGTTGCATTATACTGGTTTACATGTAAAAACCCCTATTAAGTTGCATTATACTGGTTTACATGGAAAAATCCCCATTAAGTTGCATTATACTGGTTTACATGAAAAAACCCTATTAAGTTGCATTATACTGGTTTACATGGAAAAATCCCTATTAAGTTGCATTATACTGGTTTACATGGAAAAATCCCTATTAAGTTGCATTATACTGGTTTACATGGAAAAATCCCTATTAGGTTGCATTATACTGGTTTACATGTACAAATCCCTATTAAGTTGCTTTATACTGGTTTACATGTAAAAAAAACCCTATTAGGTTACATTATAGTGGTTTACATGTAAAAATCCTTATTAAGTTGCATTATACTGGTTTACATGTAAAAACCCCTATTAAGTTCCATTATACTGG
Source organism: Knipowitschia caucasica (assembly GCA_964034765.1). Taxonomy (NCBI): domain Eukaryota; kingdom Metazoa; phylum Chordata; class Actinopteri; order Gobiiformes; family Gobiidae; genus Knipowitschia; species Knipowitschia caucasica. The sequence continues at coordinate 15,636,704 of OZ035825.1, read as the reverse complement.
TTTACATGTAAAAAACCCTATTAAGTTGCATTATACTGGTTTACATGAAAAAAACCCTATTAAGTTGCATTATACTGGTTTACATGGAAAAATCCCTATTAAGTTGCATAATACTGGTTTACATGGAAAAATCCCTATTAAGTTGCATTGTACTGGTTTACATGGAAAAAACCCTATTAAGTTGCATTATACTGGTTTACATGGAAAAAACCCTATTAAGTTGCATTATACTGGTTTACATGTAAAAACCCCTATTAAGTTGCATTATACTGGTTTACATGGAAAAATCCCCATTAAGTTGCATTATACTGGTTTACATGAAAAAAAACCCTATTAAGTTGCATTATACTGGTTTACATGAAAAAACCCTATTAAGTTGCATTATACTGGTTTACATGGAAAAATCCCTATTAAGTTGCATTATACTGGTTTACATGGAAAAATCCCTATTAGGTTGCATGATTACACTGAAGTCCTTGAAACTGCTGAAGTCCTTGAAACTGCTGAAGTCCTTGAAACTGTTGAAGTCCTTGAAACTCTTGAAATCTTGAAACTGCTGAAATCCTTGAAACTGTTGAATCCTTGAAACTGTTGAATCATTGAAACTGTAGAAATGTCTGAAAGAGCTGAAGTCCTATTAAAATGCATGGGCCTATTAAAATGCATTGCAGAATTCTCAATGCAGATTTTTGTCCGATTGCGGAAAAACCGGAAATCGCTGAAGTCCCAAAAGTAATAGCAATAATCTCCCAAACATGTGGAACGTTTTGATGTATAACTTGTGGAAATTGTTGAAAATGTGAAAGCTGTGAAACGTGTCAAAAAAAATGACGGAATAAAGAAATACAAAACCAATGGTTGACTGCGGAAGGTTCCGCAGTCAATCAAAAATAAAATTATTGCAGTTATTATTATATACAAGTGCACTCAGTGCATGCAATAGAGCTGTGCTGTATGTCATATTGAAACAACATTTTATTGATTGTGAAAGACTTATCAGAGGTGTGTAAACGCTTTCTCTCATGGCAGAGAGAGAAATTCATGCAAAAGTTGATTTATTTCTGTGTTTCAGCTTAAAACGTGGACCATGTGGATCTTGACAATTCTAAGGATGTGATGAACCACCTGTTTTAAGGGATTCCATATTTTATAGGTCTCTTCATAGATGTTAGAAATTAAAACCCATTTGTTTTCCATGTACAACATGAGTCTTAAAGTGATAGATTGAGACATAGTCATTCGCAGCAGCCGTTAGCTACATTTAGCAGTTCAAAGAGCAAATCTCTGCCCTGAGACACACGGACGGACCCCTGGTGGTTAAAAGGCAACACATGAAAGATCTGTGGATCTGATGTGAAATCCACCACTTCAGGCCATCAAGCTCCTCAAATTCAGATGCAGACCAGGACTGAGGGCTGCAGAACGAGTTTCCGGATGATAGCTGAACGAGTCATTCCTTGCACACACAAAAAATCACAGTTTTGCCGGCATGGTGGCTGAGTGGATATCACTCGCTTCTCAGCAAGAAGTTTCTGGGTTAGGATCCCGGTGGGAAGAGGGACTTTCTGAGTGGAGTTTGCATGTTCTTCCCGCGTCTGCGTAGGTTTCCTCCACTCCAGTTTCCCTTACCTCTAAAAACATGTGCGATAGTTCAGATTGAATGACTGTGTGGTTGTGAGTGCGAATGTGGGATAACGGATGGAAATTATCCAATGAGGCATGTGCATTAATATGCACTGTACCAACCAAATAAACAAATACATCTGAATAATCAAAATTCTAACACTTAACGTTGTTCAGATGCCCTCAACATATGTTTATTTAACACACAAATATATAATTTTGATTACTATTATAGAAATTAAAATAGTAGTTTTGGTTAAAATCAATCACAACAACTGAAATCTTAAAAAACAAGGATAGAAAGTAAAATGCATCTGTTTTTGTGGTTAATTAATTGAAAAGTGTTGTGCTTGATTTGAACATCAACTGAGAAATGTATAGGTACATTTTAGCACATTTTTGAGGCGTCTTCTGATGATTGCAATTGAGTTATTGCCAAAAAGTAGGGCTGTCAAACGATTAATTTTTTAAATGTTTGAATGGAAAGATAAATGACATTATTAGAATTAACATTATTGACATTCTGTCATTTTGTTTAGACTCAGACCAAAACCATTGTTTGTTACAGATGAGGGACATTTCAAAATAGTCTGAAATGCAGAATGTCATTAAATCTGTTTGATTTTCTCACACCATTACTTTTTTTGGCACAGCTAACATGAACTGGTAGTCGAAAGGAAAATTAGGTACCTCAGCTTTAATTTAGCGAGTGCCAGGGCCGGAGTGGGACAACATTTCAGGCCGGGAGCTTTTCATCCATTCAGGCCAAACAAGGTTCTAAATTTGGGTTTTTGTCATTGTATTTTGATGTTCTTTTAATAGTTTTAAGATTGACTGTCAAAACTTTTGTTTTCTTTATTTTTTTTTTATATTGACTGTTTATATAATCTCGGACGTTTAAGGATTGTTGTACGTTGCTTAGCAACGTAACGTTTATGGAGTTTAGTGAGAATAAAGACACACACACACGCACACACAATGAACTAAGTGTTCATTAGTGTATAACTATAACAAGCTAATCAATTATTGTTAAAAAAGTAGTAAGGTAAAATCACATCGTTACAGCTCATATAAAAGGAAAAATAAAAACGTGTATGAACCATCAGTTGGAGAGACCACTCATTTCAACCGGGGAAGCTACACTGGGTGCACTGCTAGGCTGGCCTGGCTGTGTAGCCGACGTGTGACGTCACATTTGTTTAATTTTGCTCTGGCCCAATGACAGTAAAGCTTTGGCCAGTGTTGTGCCAGTTCACAGCTTTTCTGAACTAGTTCAAGTTCAGTTCATACATGCTCAAAGTGAACAGTTCACGTTCGAAGTTCTCAATTTTAATTCTGAACTAGTTCAAAGTTCAGTTCATTTTACTTTTTGCGAGATATTCAAATAAATTTTTTTTTCACTACGAGCTAGAAATCACAATACGTGGTATATATATATATATATATATATATATATTATATATATGTTCAGATATTTATATATATATCCTGTACACTGCACAGGATGTTTTGACTCCAATGCAGACAAGATTTACATGGGTTTCAATGGGAACTGAGTTGTCCCATCTCTGCTCATAAGTACAAACTGTAATGCGCTGCAGAACGTGTGTCTATACTTTATGTCAAATGTAAACGGCCCTGTGTCACTGACTTACCCCTGTGTTTTCATCACGGCACATGTGAGTCCAACAACCAATGAATAGCACTAGCATATAGCGCCCGCACCGCAAGTACACTGAGTCGGGGTGCGTTCACAGACGGTGGAAACCGTAGGAATTTTTAGTTTTCGGCGGAAACAGTGCGGAGAATACAGGAGGGAGGAACTTTCTCTCGTTGCGTTTCAAAAGAGAAAACAGATTTCACTCAGTTTTAAATGGAAAACAAATTGTCTGCCGTTCATGACACATAATATGAACTAATTCACGTTCAAGTTCTTTATTAAAAAATGTGTTGCGTTCAGTTCAACGTTCACGGAAAAAATGAGCGTGTTCATGAACGCGTTCTTTTGAACTCGTTCACGCACAACACTGGCTTTGGCCTGGGCCTTGCTCATTGGACCAGGCCACCAGGCAGGGTAGGAGTTTGCAAAGACCGTGAGGATGAAATTAAAAAAAAAAAAAAAAAAAAAAAGACCGTGATGATAGGGCAGGCCCAGGCCACTTTGACACGCAGGCCACCGGGAGATCTCCCGATGCTCCCGATGGCCAGTCCGGGCCAGGCGAGTGCGCTTTGGGAGAAGACACGGAGGAGACTGAGGCTCCGCAGTCCAGCTTCAGCGCTGTACATATTGTGTGCATCGGTTACGCAAAGACACGTACGCACACTAGAGAATAGTTCTGTAATAGTTCTGTGCGTGGTCTTGGATATGATCACATTACGCAGCGCCGTTCGCCGTGATCACAGCCGCTGGAAGTGGTGCTGCTGTCCAGAGCGCTGTGGCGCCCGCAGCTCATCATGCAGAGTTCATACAGGAAACAAGTGCCCCGCGGTCACGCGTGTATTCTTTCAAAACTTGAATTCCCAGAGGGTCTACCTGCTCTGTCCCCATCTTACACACGCATGCGCCCGCGGCATTCTGAGTGTTATTATGGGAAGCATGGGCATGCGTCAAATGCGTTAATTTCTTTACGCGATTAATGAAAAAAATGTATTAACGTGCGTTAACGCGATAATTTTGACAGCCCTACCAAAAAGATAAGAACAATGTCACATGCTTGACCATGAAGTGCACCTGTATATTAGCATCAGTAGGCCACACAGTAGGCATGTTGTAAAATAACACAACCAACAGCTAATAGAGCTAAACAAAGCACACTTATCTGGATACATGATGGTGTTTAATGCATTGTTGACTTGTTAGGATAAGAAAGCGTCCTCTAGCTACTACACCTGGATGGGAAAAAAATGTTTTCCTTGTGTCAGCTCTCTCTGCTGTTCACATAAACACAAACCACAGTTGATAGATCTGTGTTCAAATTCTTTCCTGCACCCCAGGGGATACTCAACGACAAATAAATACACACAATGGCTACATCGCTACACATTCTGAAGAGTTTAAAGAGCAGCTCATAGACCGACAATTACTGCAATTAAAATGCTGATAGCCACTGAGTCCAAGCGTCTCAAGTAGAAGTTCCGTACATCTTTTTCCAACTTATGTTTACGGTTTTTGTGATTCTCATGCACCAACACATTCAATCTCTGCATTCATGATAATTATTCATGTCAGTTTCTTCTATTCACTTGCTTTCATTGCCTCCTCCAACAAGAGCTGAATAGTAACCGTCACCATAATGGGGCTTTCTGAAGTTTGGATACATCTTCTGGTCAAGGTGACAACGGCTGAATGGGTGCTTGTATGGATCGGTTTAAAGAGCACTTGAACACTGCCGTAATTCGAGAAATACTTTTCATCAGAGTGGGACTCTCATTCTGCACAACAAAATATGAGAAAACTGCGTAAGAAGGTCACAGAAGTGCGAGAGAGTGGAAGGCAATATTATCGCTGAATTAATAATGTGTACAGGTTTAAATTCAGATTAAACTTTGCATTATACTCGCATTAAAGTATTCACCTCTGAACTTGAGTACCTGGAAAGATTACCTCTCTGGTTAGAGCTAATATGAGTGCCTGTACTGTAGACGGGGTACTGATAAGGCTAGTACATCTGAAGGGAAACTTTATTATCAATATTGAGGTAGCTACAGGTGGAAATGGGGATCTGTGTATGTGTATTTTGCGTGTGGTCTGTAACAAGAACAAGTAGGTCAAGTAATTTACATAAAAGTGGAAAAGATTTAAGGGTATTTACATCGCAGGGATATCAAACCTGTTTGTTGTAAATCTAAGCGCTGCTGCAGCTGTCAAAAGCCGTGCATACACTGTACAACAAACAATGAGGACTAACGAACACTGCCAACCTAATCTCACCTAGTCATGCGTTGGTGTCTTTGTTGCTAGAGTTATAATTATATCATTTTAATTAGTATAGCTATTCATTTATCTTGTGCTGTGTGCTCCTCATTCCTACTGTTCTGTAACTTGCGATGCAACACTGAAATTTCCCCACTGTGGGACGATTGAAGGATCTGTTCATCTTAATCTTAGACCACAGCTGCAGAGGACACCACGCGGAGGGGCAGGAGCAGGAATGAGGGCTGCAGGAAGAATGTGTTAGCCCCCTTATGACATCAAACACAAACATATTATATTACCGTTACCTCGAGGTGGCTTGTCTCTCCCCGCACCACTCTTCTACAGGAGTGCGCTTGCCTTAATTAAAATTGAGCGACGCAACCCCGCTCTCTTTCCATAATTGACCGGTTGCCTCTCACGCAATCAACATTCCCACCATCCGTACTACAGCGAGCGATTTCAGATCCATCACGCAGCCTACAGACACAAATTACACCAGGAGAGACTAATATGGAATGATTAGCAGCAGGTATTTTAGAAGGGGCCATGCTGTTGTGTTGTGGGCCTTTAATTAGCGTGTGGGACGGGGACAATAGTGGATGTAGTCAATTGTTCACCTTCTCATCATTCATTCCCTGTCAATGTTCCAACATTTCCAACGCTCAATGGAGTCAGGACATTTTGTTATTAAAGGGGACATTTTAAGCAATATCAACCTTTTTAGACTTTTTAATGTTTGCATGGATTTCCTTTTTTGTTGAACCTACTTTAGAGTGACAAATTCATGTTTGGGTAATAATTTAAAATAAGATTGAAGACACCATTGCTCCAATAATACTACTTGTTCTATTTGTTATTTTATTCTTTATTTTTTCAATTGTTTTGTTTAAGCCTTTTAAGGTTTAAGATAAGGTATACTTTATTGTCCTCACAAGGAAATGTGTCCTCTGCAATGACTCGGGGATATTTACAATGGCTCTTTTGGACTTGACAAAATAAACAATATTTTTATAAAGATGAAAACAAACGTATCTATTGATGTACTAACAATACAATACCATTGGTGCACTTTAGCAGCAGTCTGGACCTTGTGCATTTCTGAGCTGGCAGAGGCCAAACACATGCGGAAGAAGCAGCGGCGGCAGGATGTTTGCTACAGAGCGGTAAACAAGCTCCGCAACAAACAAGGGACCACTGTATATACATTATTCATACTCATTGATCCCGTGATCATTCTAACATTTGTTGCATACCAAAGCACAAACCTCTGCTCCATCAACATAGCAGCTTCTATATAAATGTATCTATTTTTTCCCTTAGCAGCAGAGCCATAAGCCTCCTCAGCCTCTTCACTTCCTGGTCTCATGAAGCATTTCTTTAAAAATCCTGCTAGCCTTTAATCCAGCAGATGAATTTCTCACCAAAGCTGAAAACCATAAGCCCTAAATCACTTGTGCCACGACAGCAACCATTTTGATTGACAGTTGTTTTATCGCTGAGCAAGGTGAGTTTATGCAATCTGGCTCCTGAGCTGGAATTTCAAATGTAGATTTAGTGTTGGATTAGCGAGCTTAAGTGTCAGAATCGATTATCTTGAGTCACACTAGTCTGTTCAGTCTATGGTGTGCTCTCACTTTTCAATGTAAGTCAGTAGGAGCGATGGGCGTCACTAAGCTACGTGTAGAGGGTTAGCGGTGGGTCAGCACTAGATCATATACGGAATCGGGACGGAAGCAGAAGAAATAATAACAAGCTACCTATTCATGCCTAAACTTAACCGGCCATTTCTATAAAATAACCCCAACCCACCCTAAACCCTAACCTTAACCATCTTACTCAGACACCTAAAACTTAACCAGTCACCACTTGAGGACTTATTAGTCTGAAACTATTTCGAAAGTAGGACTGTTACTTCCGGTTTCGTCCTGATTCCGTATATGATTTAATGCCGACCGTTAGCATTGTCCAGAAATATTTTCTGCTTATCTCCATGGCGATGATGTTGCTTTAGAATGCCCTTAAGTATTGCATTAAACTTACCAACTAACAGATCTGTGGATAAACTTGTTTTCTCAGATTCAGATTCAGTTTATTTGCCATTAGCAGTAAAAACACCACGTAGGAATATATTAGCAAAAGTCACCAGTGTGCACAGACAAATACAGACATAAAACAACATTAAAAGACAAAAATAAAACAAATAAAACAGTAAACAAATGTCACTGTGAAATCGATCGACTAAAACAGTTTCAAAACAAGTGCAAATCATTAAAGTGCTCTGTTCACACTGATAACAGCTTGTGGATAAAAACTGTTAGCGTAACGAGATGTCCTGCATCTCAGAGAGCGATATCTTCTGCCAGAGGGAAGAAGCTGGAACATGGCTTTCCCAGGGTGGCCAGAAGAGTCATTGACAATCCTAAGAGCTTTGTTTAAAAGCTTTGTTTCTGTGTTCCTATTTCAATAATTGAGCTCATGGGTGTCTTGGGCATAAGAGATTACACTGTATGTGGGTCTCCCCTGTCAACACATATCAGCTATCAAGATTAATATTTATGGTTTACTGCTTTACTGAGGAACATTCCATGAGCAGTTCTGATGATAATATTGTTCATGACACAAATTATGAAAGTCTCTCAGGACATTGCCTTTTGGTGTGAAATAGGGAGTGCTTTTGTCCGTGCAGCTCAAGGTCCACCAGCTCCACTTCACTCAATAGTTATAACTTGAGAATTTAATAATCAAAAACTGTAAATCCCACTGTGCGTTGCAGATAGTGGTTTTATTACATTTGAATATAAAAAGCCATTGAAATCTACCAGAAATTACTGTCTGGCTCATAACTTCTACACAACATATACCTTGCAAGAACAGTTTTTTAATAAGGCGACTTTATGACAACATACTCTGAATTTTACTGTGAAAAAGGTATAATTAGTGCCAAGTTTCAAAAGTACGACTGTGTCTCTTATCAGTGGTAATTTGAAGGTAGTGCTCCCCAGTGGTGCCAGATAAAAGTCCTTTATGAGGCATAAAAGCGGAATCAGACCAGTGTGGTGGCTTTCTAAAAAAGGAACAGAAGTGAAAACAACAAATAAGAGTAAAATAATGTAAGTTTACTGAGACTGTGTAACATTTGCTTATATTTCTCTTACGCTTTACATTTCTTCAGGCACAAACTGATGTATGTCGAGGTGAAAATTATCTTACGATTGTCCATATTACGTTTATTGTAATATACTTGCAATACTGTATGTGTGTGTTTATTTATCATTAATATTCACAGTCTATGGTTTGAACGGCAGAGATAGAAGTGACTACGTCCGTTAATTACAGTATTTACAGTTGACGAATATTCACAAAATGCTGCACATCAGACAAAGGAATATGCACTCAGGAATCATAAGAGATGACCAGCTTACAAAACCAGACAATTATTGACTCCAAGAATAAACAAATGCTCTCTCCCACTCTCGACGAGGGCAAAAGTCCAACACAATCAGGCGCCCAGTGGTGGGGGGCATTGTTTGCTCAGGTGGAGATGGAAGACCGGGTCCAGACCAGGACCAGGGGCCAGACCAGTCCCAGATCTGTGACGTCATCGGACCCTTTGATAGAAACTGCTGGGAGGAGATTGGCAGTCAGTCAGCCGAGGGCCAGGAGAGGGACATATTAGTTTAGGAGCACTTTTTTTGTTGAATATTCTGTATCTGATTGTAAAGATAATTAAATGCAGATGTTAAACGTGAAGATCTCTTGTCTCGCTCTTGCATCGACTTTGGATACGTCAGTCAAAGGGAATTATTGACTTCATTTTGGTGAATCCCGACGTGATCGGGGCAGGAGCGGGACAGAGATGAGCTCAGTTATAGAGACTGGATTTGTGGGTTTGGAAAAATCTCTCTGCTCTTCAAAAAGGTCGCTTCTAAGGTAAGCGGATCACAGTTTTGGAAATCTGCACATTGTTTTAAATAGAAGAGAGAGAGATTTTGGCTCGACAGATTGCAGCGTGGCCAGACGACCGCCGTGACGGGGCGTTCTATCGGACGCGATAGAACAATAGTCAGGTTTAGACGTTTTAACCTTGGGGGAAGCATGGGTCCCTCCAAAAAAAACAGAACATAGATGTTGAAAAGAGAGCCACAGGATTTAGAAGTGCAAAAGAGGCACACCTTCGTGCAGAGAGGCACAAGCATATTAGTGAAAAATAGGAATAGAATTAGAGAAATAGGGATAGTTAGGGTCAGAAGTGATAGGATAATAAAAACTCCATATCCCCCGGGGGCGGGAAAAAAAGGGTACATTTAAACAGAAAAAAGCCAAGTATTTAAAATGTGGATTCTGATAATAATGATCTGATTAATGAGAAAAAAGGGAGCCACTTGGCTGTAACTATGAGTTTTCATGTGAAGAAATGACAAAAGATCAGTCTGGGAGTTTTTCTCTTGTATTCTGATGTAATGTTTCGATAGTTACAGAGAATCAGGAAAAAAAAAGATTCTGCTGGAACTCTCGATACATTAATCAGGTAGCAAATTGTAATGTTTTCCATTACTGACGTATTTAAATAAATGTAAAGTGTCGTTTGACGTGAGAGAACTCTCACCACTGATAAAACATTGTCACGATAAAAAACGAGGAAAATGTAGCAAATTTTAAAGGGGATGTTCATGAATTTGGTGTATTTCAGTCGTACATGTACTCCTCTGTTTGAGAAACCACACAGCCCCTCCTTCTCCCTCCTGGCTCCCTCTCTGAAAAATGCTTGAGGCATACAAGCCACTCGGCCCCTCCCCTCCCTCGTTCTGTCCTCTCTCTCTCCCCTTCCTCCTCTCTCTCTCTCTCTCTCTCTCTCTCTCTCTCTCTCTGTCTTTCTCTCTCTCTCGTGAAGAAAGAATTTTTTGTAGAAAATTACATATATACACACGATAATGTTACTGACATGGAGTCATAGGATCACAGAACTTTGAGTTAGATTATAAAGAGGCATTATTTTATTTTTATTTTTTATCTGGACAAGTTTTTTTCCCTACATTTTGGTGATATAAAAGTTAGAATGATCTTAGAGAGCATTATACTTTTGGAAAAAGTAGGGCTTAGGATAGCAGTTGAATGCAGAATTGGTTTTCAGAATTTAATGTTTAAAATGTTAATATTAATTATTTCATAGGTTTATTTTGAATTGTAATTAATCATTGGTTTCGTATGGTAATTAACACACTTGTTTGTGCTTCTTGTTTGTCTGTTTTTTCCGAGAAAACTTCTGTCTGTCTCATTTGGCCAAAATCGTCTGCCACAAGACCTCAATCGGGCGCCATCAGCACGGACCATCAGCGTCTCCCCCAGACCCACAGGGGGCAGCAAAGACTGCAGCATCGGCTGCAGCAGCTAACAGGAACTCTCGAAGAAGACTTCTCCGGCCTCCATTTCATGGAGAAGAACCAGACTTTTGCACAAACCGAGTGGAGTTATGTGCACGGAGAAGAACGTTGTGTAAACCTAACAAGAAGAAGAAGGACACACACTGAGACAAAGAAAGACATGAGAAAGTGATTGAAAGAAGAAAGAAGGTGATTATTGAAAGAAGAAGAAAGAAAGTGATTGTTTAAAGAAGAAGGAAAAAGACATGGAGACAAAGACATTGGACACTTTGAGACAAAAGACATTGAAAGACGCCATGAGTAAAAGAAAGACATTAACGGACATTTGAGACGTGGCTGGCCTAAATGAGACACACAGAAGGTAAATATACAGACAGGCAACAAACGCACAGAGACATATTAAGTCATATTTACACATTTAGCTAGGTCGTTCGTTCATAACACCACATTTAGCTGCATGAAAGAATACAGGACAATCGTTAGAATTAATTAGACTCTTGCTTTAGCATGAGACACAAGGAGATTAGAACAGCAGTATATTTAAGGTAGAGGAGCTCTATTATTGAAACTAGTATTATTTAAAGTTATAGACGCGGAGAAGTTTAGAATTATTGATTTTAACTGCATGATCTTGGTAATACGGATATTTAAAGCAGTGTTTTCAACCTCTGAACCGTGGCTCGTTAATTATTTAAAAACAGTCACATGCACAGTTGAAACTGGTGCTAGGAAGAGAACTGCAGCTTTTAATGGACGCTGCATTTAGTACAAAATGGTTTGTTCAGACAATTAAAGTTTGAAAAATGATTTAAAGCATTTCTGAATTTTGGCTAAAGGTGATATTGGATCATTTCTGATAACACATTGACGCAACACTGTTCATTGGTTGAAAACAAAGATGTAGGGACATTTTTTGAAATCTTTTATGACATGTTTCTCTTCCAAATAGCTAAATTAGAAACAATTAGGACAATTATGTCTTTGATATAACTGTTGGCAGTTTATCTGAGACATGATTGGTGCAAGTACAACAACACACATAGGACAATGGTCTTTTCTCCACATGAACGTAAAACAAGGGTGAAGTATTAAAGTTTGAAACTAATTTACATTTTTTAAGGAATCCGAACTGGCTTTACTGAAAAAAAAAGGGAAAAACATTTATTGCACGTGCATGAGTTTTTTTGTTAAGTAACAAGAGCTCATTAAAAATATAGGGGACACAGTTTGTGACAAGCCCGAGTAAAGACCACGTGGTTTAAACACTAAAGTTTGAAATGGATCCTTTTAGGAAAAATCTCTCAAAGCTTAGCATGTTCTGCAGGCTCTGAAAGTTGCAACTATAAAATAGCTCATGAGACAATTGTAATTGGACATGGAAAAATATAACAAAGTTAAAATTACAGGCCTCTTGTGTATGTTATATGTTTGTGTATGTTATATGTTTGTGTATGTTATATGTTTGTGTATGTTATATGTTTGTGCGTCATGTCAAATACACTACGTTGACCTTAACAAACTGGACCAATACTAACGTGGGGTGTTGTGAGTGTGTTGTGAGTGTGTTGTGGAGTGAACTGAGGAATGCTGAACGGAATCATGGAATAACAAAAGTTTTCTGTAATGTTTTAATGTGATCATGGAATAATTATTTTTTGTCAACAGCATACGGTGTAAGTACTAGAGATTCAAAGATGACAAGCTTTATTGAACAGGTGTAAAAGTGAGAGTACTCTGGGATGAGTACTCTGAGAAAAGTACTCTGCGGAAAGTACTCTGAGATGAAATACCTCGCTGAAGGTACTGGGAGCCCCTCCCTCTGCTGTTTGTCCGGACAGTGATTCGGTCCAACCGCAGTGAGCGGTCATTGGGAGGAGGACAACTTTGGTTTGTAACTCACATTTAGGGGAGTATAAAATTAGAAACATACATATTGTTAAGTCTGTATTTGGCTACAGCCTCTGCCCTGATGCCACACACCGTCTGTCAATGTAGTTATGTTTTGCCCAATTGGATTGATTGACAGGCCGCACCATGCGAAGATAGGAAAGTGGGCGTTTCTTGTGTTCTAATGTTTGTTTTTCAGATGAAAGATAAACTGCACCTGCTTCAGGGATAACACAGTAGTATGGATCATGAGGAAAATGAGCCTCTACTTTGGCACCAAAGCCCACAATATGAATTGAGGACGATCCGGGAGGAACAACTGAAGATGATTGGAACAGTAATCTACACACACACAGATGCATGTTTTATACTTTGGACCACGACCAACAGAGGGAGTATATAATGTTATTGTCATAGGTGGTCATGGTCCTTAACCTTCTAAATCATTAGAAAGAAGTGTAAAACATATATTTACAAGACCAAATACATAATAGAAAAGGGCAGCCTAAAAAAAGCAAAATGGGAAAATTATTAAGTAATTTTCGGAGTTGCCAAAATGAAATAAAATTCTATATTTGTCCCATAGGGGGTCATTCTAAATTTAGTGTTGTGCAAATTCAAAAGGAGAAATAATAGCGCTTATAACATCAAACAGATCTACTCTTTAAGATAATAGATCATATAATAATAAGATAATAATAGAATAGAATGAAATAGTCTGGAGCTATAATGTCATTGGATTCGAGGAGCTATAGGTTGAAGTGTCAGAATAAACAATAGTAATAATAGTTAGACTAGTGAATAATCAAAATAGTTCTATTGTGGAAATAAGTATCAATAAGGTCAAATTGTTCTAATAACTAAAGTAAAAAGGAATCAAATGGAGTCAGATTTTAGATGTTTTCTGTTTTCCACATCTGTAGGAATTAGTGCAGATGTGTTTATAGAGAGTAGTATTAAAATGCAGACATAGAACGACAGGCTTTAACACAATTTTAAATCTAAAAATAGCTCAAATATAACATTGCTTTTGACGCAGCCTCTGAGCTGCTCCATTGGAGAACAGGTCAAATGTTATTGTTTATTACAAACAGCTGATGTATTTACACATATTAAGTTTGGGACAACTCTTTAAACAGTTATAAGCAGTGGACAGAAGCCATGAATGTGCTTTTGTTTATTAAATAATTAATTTCATAGCCTTATAATCGTAGAGAACGTTTTAAAATAGTTAAAATCCCTTTCAGGCAACTTGATTTAGATGTATGTCTTTAATATTGGAGAACGACTGTGTTGTTTTTGGAATTGTCTGAAATACAATACATAGAATAGTGATTTGCAGAACAAGAACCGGCCAATAAAAAATCGTCTATTGCCAATGCTATTGTTACAATCAGAACTCAAAAGTTGGGAATATGCTTTGGCTCAAACTACAACCAAGATTTGGAGTCACAATAGAGTGTAAAATAGATAGATGCTTTCAAAAATAGAGATTATTTTTAGACAGGGCTAATATCAAACGGTAAAAGGACCATTTCCTTCATATTATGTCCAAAAGTATTTACTTCAAAGGTAGATAAAGTTCATTACAGTTTATGCACAGTTTTATTAGATACTGTCAAATTCACTTGTTTCAAACATAGGTGAATGTTGACAATGCAAAAAGCTAATGAGATAGATTAATGAGATCGATTAGAACCAACACAGATTCAAAAACATTTAAAAGCATTTTGGTGAATTTGGGTATAGCACAAAAGTAGATCTTTAGGTAGTTTTGAGAATTTTAAGAGCTGTCAATTTGTCAGCAACAGATTAGAGAATCAAAATACCGTTGTATAGGGACTAACCCCAGAGAAACCTGCTAAAATAGATTAGCTCCTGTACGGATAATACCAATTTGATTAACGATGTACATTTATCCCAAACGGTCTGAGAGAAGGAAGTGACAGCACTTCCTGGTTCAACAAAATGTGTTTGGAAAAATGAGCAAAGCCCCACAAAATGGCACAGAGCCACTGATAATGACAGCAAACCACAGTATAGATAGATTTATTAGATAAAAACATATGTTTAAGAATATGGCTCAATAAAAGCAAAGATGCAAACATATTGGTAAATAGATTAGAATAGTTTAAACTATAGTGAATAGTTTTAGTGCATACATTACAGACGAGGTTGAAGAAGGATCAGAATGACAGCAGTGGTCATCAAAGAGTTTAGTGAAGGAATGTTTCAATGTGGTTGTGTGTTGTTTGTCTTCCTGTATTAACTCTTCACAGATATCGAGCCAGAACTAGGATGATGGAATCTCCCCAGTCCCGTCACCCAGAGAATATTGAAAGATTGTGACCTATTGGTTAATATAGGTCAAAAGAGGGACTGACGAATATTCACAAAATGCTGCACATCAGACAAAGGAATATGCACTCAGGAATCATAAGAGATGACCAGCTTACAAAACCAGACAATTATTGACTCCAAGAATAAACAAATGCTCTCTCCCACTCTCGACGAGGGCAAAAGTCCAACACAATCAGGCGCCCAGTGGTGGGGGGCATTGTTTGCTCAGGTGGAGATGGAAGACCGGGTCCAGACCAGGACCAGGGGCCAGACCAGTCCCAGATCTGTGACGTCATCGGACCCTTTGATAGAAACTGCTGGGAGGAGATTGGCAGTCAGTCAGCCGAGGGCCAGGAGAGGGACATATTAGTTTAGGAGCACTTTTTTTGTTGAATATTCTGTATCTGATTGTAAAGATAATTAAATGCAGATGTTAAACGTGAAGATCTCTTGTCTCGCTCTTGCATCGACTTTGGATACGTCAGTCAAAGGGAATTATTGACTTCACAGTCTATATCAACACACACACAACACAAAAAATTTGAAAGCATTAATATAACATGGAGTGAATATGTTGGCACGGTGGCTGAGTGGATAGCACTCTCAGCCTCTTGCCTCTCAGCAAGAAGGTCCTGGGTTCGAATCCCGGTCGGACCAGGGCCTTTCTGAGTGGAGTTTGCATGTTCTCCCCGTGTCTGCGTAGGTTTCCTCCGGGTACTCCGGTTTCCCCTACCACTAAAAATATGTCCAATAGTTCTGGCATGTGCCTCCTGTACTGGCGACCCCGCTCCCATCTCTGTGTGGAGTGAGAGACAAATGCCCAAAAATAACAATTGTAAACTGCTTTGTGACTCTGGTCTGTGTATATAAATAAAGACTACTTACTACAACATTTGAATTCTTGAAGTCAATTTGGGATGGGAATGTGCTTAGCCAACCCAGACAATTTTTTTAAAGCTTTTTTTCACGTTAAGACATTGTTCCCTCATCAAACAGAGACTGATAAAATCTCTACTCAGCATGTTTGATTCTGTGTAAAGGCTAAAAAATGATTAACGGCTTGTTTAATTAGTTACTAACTAATTCAATAATCAATTTCAGCCCTAGATAAGACCCAACTGATTTGTTAGTTCAGAGCTATTCTGGTCGTACCACACCATAGTACAAATTACATTTTCGTACTAAGGTCTGGAGGCGCTCCATTGAGCTCCGTTTACAGGTGGGAGGGGTTAACTCCTTTTGCAGAGTTGTTAGCCTAGCTTTAGCATTTAGCCTAGGTTTAGCCATCTCCTTTGCCGCTAACGGAGCCCGTGGGGAGTAGCTCCAGAATTTTTGCCAGCGATTACATTTGTTAAACATTCTTCTTGCTCCGGCTTCGCATTTTTTGCCATTGCCAAACTACAAACTGCCCGTTCGACGCAAACTCTTGACATCAACCACAACTAACTACAACCCCCGCCTCCCGTGCTCGCTGATTGGTCGGATGGAATTCAACCGATTGTAATCGCTAACACAGGGACTAGACCCAGACGTTACATGCAGGGAAATGATGATTGAGCAGATTGTATGGATGGCTAAGGCCAGGCTAGCTCAGAACTAGTTAAATGAATTTTTATTAGTTCCGCTTTTGTGGTTTAAAAGTTTGATACCTCATCTTTAATTTATTCTCATCATGTATCTGTATTACTAATCTACATTCTGCATAAATCACAACAGATCATAAATATATTCATCTCCTCTTCGTTCTGCCTGCTCTGTTTCCTATATTCAATCATTATCCCTGTGCAGTCTCCCACTAAAGCTGCTTGCGTTGACCTTCAATGCCCTCCCACATACGCACACTCCTGCCCCCCTCTGGTCCATTTCAATTTGCGGGAACTAGGGTTACGATTGCCCACACCCCCATCCCGAGCACGGCGGGCACCACACTCATGCCAGCTCTATTTTTACCTGTCGTAACGAGGTCGCGCCCACTTGTTATTCTTCCAAACTTAACAAGGGATTTCTGAATATTTGAACATGCAATTCAATTTAATGCATTTTTGTATGGCACTATTTCACAACAGCAGTCGTTTTGGGGGAACAGATTAGAGAAACAAGCAAATAGAAACAGAAAGTTATTGTAATTACATTTAAAACAGGTATTAAGATGTTTTTGTTCCCTGCTGAAGTAGTTCCAACACTTTGATACAGGATCATTCTCTGTCACCGGTGACTTTTGTGTCCCAGAGGTTTAACGCAAAGATTAAAAAATGAAGTTACCAATAAAACGAATTTTAACCAAGAAACAGAAAGAAACATATGTATTTGCATAGAGCACAAGAAAAAATTTGAACAAAATATATTATTCACATTTTTATGGGCCGCTGAGTATCAGATGCATGTCCCCAGTGACCAAAGTTACTATTTCATTCAATTTAAAACATATATGAATTGCCATTAACCCAATTTTTTTCTGCTAATATAATCATTTACCTGTCTGATCTTACTAAAATAAAAGAAAACTGAAAAAATATCCATGTTTTTTTTTGTATTTTTTATTCATGTCCCCCAAGTTCGTTCAACCCCGTAACACACTTTTAGAAAATAATTGTTCAGTCCAACATACTCAACCTTCACAAAGTTACTTACTCGAGTCTTTTCGAGGTCATGCTGTGAAGAGAGGTAATCATTGGCATACATTTTTAACCATATTTCATTTTTGTTGTTGTGAGATTGGCATCGTCAAGCTCAACCTTTCAACTCTGTTACAGAGATAAACGATATTTAGATATTGTTTAGGAAGAATCAAACAACTGTGTGGAAAAGTATATCAATTTCATGATTTCCAAATGCCATGTGGTACTAACATGTTTGCTAACAAGGGAGATATGGCTGCTTTTAGCTAGAATCTTCAACCCCGTAACAAAAAGCATTGCAAATTCCTAGTAATATTTGGTATTCCATGTCTAAGGTGGGAAACAGTGTTTTACCAGAGCTTCAAATACTCTTTTGTCAGATGCAATGTTCAGAAATGAAATAATTTTCTGTCATTTTTCAAAATTCAGAGGACCCAAAAGGCACCCGTTAGAGAATCACTATACACATTGATTTTGATGATTAATCGACCTTTTTGAAACTTAGGAATGTGAGAAGTTCAGGATAGTATGGGTGTTTCTTCTGCCCTCTGCTTCTCAGGGGGTCTGTAGTTTAGCTGATCCAGGCAGTGCGAGTGTATACAGTACAACAGGGCAGTCCTCAAAGAAGTGTTTTCCGAAATGGCACAACATCAACTATTCTTGAGATAGGTGGCAGTAGCTCATTTGGTTTCACTGAAGGTTTGGTGGTTCAGAACGAATGACCCGCAGATTAGCAGGTGTGAAACTGGCTCCCATGGGTGAATGCTATTGTGTGCCTTTGGGCAAGACACTTAACCGACCTCCACCCCCATTGTTCGTTCACTGATGTACAAACGTGTGAATGGTTACTTCATGTGAGGCGCTTTGAGTACCTTGGAATTTCAAGTCAGTATTTTATTGTATAGCCATATATCAAACAGCAGTCGTCTCTTGATGTCGATTCACCAACAATAAATCAGAGAATCAAACCGCTAAAACACAGGAAATGCATTAAGAACAAACACAGTAGAAGCCGTTGGTCCACAGGGAGCAGGATGACCAATGTCTATGAATGTTAATAATATTCATAATTGTCCTTAGATGTGCTGGATCATCACTGTCTTTAATCCCTCCTGCATCGGCGAAGAAAAAAAAAAAAAAAAATTGGAGATGTCTACAGCTCATCACTATCCTTAAACCCTCCTGCATATAGATTGGTTTGCTGTTTGAGAAGAGATCCTTTCAAGTTTCAAGCAGAGAAAGGCAAAGATTACTCTGGTTGCAACATTGCTCTGCTATCAAAAACGCCACATAAGGAAAATTGGTTGCAGAAAACACTTTGGCCTCAGTCAGGATTATTGCAGTCTCTTCAACATCTATGCATTTATATTGTTTTTACTGTGGCAAAACGTAATACAAGGATCGCAGTGTGAGTGGGGAATTAAAGTGATTTGCTTCCAAGCGGCCACTACTGAATGGCCCTTACGAGTAGAAGACAGTGGCGCTGAACCGGAGGTGTTAAAGTTTAGAGCGCAAAAACGAAATGATGGCAATTCAATAGGGTGTAACTTGGAACCACTAACTATGTGCAATTCACATTCTCAACAGAGGCAAGGGGGGCTTCAAAAATACACTGTCAAAATAAAATGCAAATAATAGTTTTGCAAACACCATACACACTGCAAGAGAAACAAAAACCACACAGAAAGAAACCTTCCTGCTTTGAGGCAAGAGAACTATCCACAAACACCACAATGCCACTAAATACACTATTGATTTTTTTTCTTGAAATATAGTCTTAAAAGGCATTCCCAGGCAGAACTGTCTTTTCCTTTAGCCATATTATAGAGATTATGAATGATAACCCAAAAATCTTTTATTCAACTAATCAATGTTTTTCGTGATTTTTTAAATCAACACAAAGAGCTTTACATTTTCTTAGGAAACAATCCCATATGCCCATGACCCACTGGGTTTTTTAAGAGTTTTTCCTTGTCGATGCAGGAGGGTCTTGTTGGACAGTTAGTGTCCAACAGAAAGGATTGGTGATGATCAGGACACGTTAGCATTCTACAACATGAAGGTTCTGTATTAGGACCTATACTTTTTCTGTGTATATCAATGACCTGCCAAATGTTTGTCAAAATGTCCACTTTCAAATGTATGCAGATGATGCTGTAATTTTTACTCCTGCTAAAACAACTGAGGAGGCATCATCTACCCTCACTGCAGCTCTGACAGACATACAGCAGTGGCTCAACAACTCATCCTTACTATTAAATAAAAAGAAAACCGTGTCAATGATATTCACAAAAAAATCTATTAAACTTGATCGGTCCAATGTGTTCCTTGGAGACACTGAGCTTGACTTTGTTGAGGAGTTCAAATATCTCGGGGTCACACTGGATTCAACACTCTCCTTTAAAAAACACATTAAGCTCACTGCGAATACAATAAAGTTAAATTTACAGAACTTCAAACAAATCAGGCCCTTTATGACAACAGATTCAGCAAAGATGTTTCTACACTCAATGATATTTTCACACATAGAGTACTGCATTACAACCTGGTCACTTACTGGAGAAACAAATATCAAACCCATAGAAATCCTCTTCAAAAAGTCCATAAAAATTCTGGATCTAAAGCCTTGGTCATATCATCACTGCAATATCCTGGAAAAATATAAAATGCTAAATTTTCAAAATTTCATAAATTTTAAAAACTGTTGCCTTGTTTACAAAGAACTTCATGGTCTTGCCCCGCCCCCACTATGTAACTACATTAAACTTAAAGCAATGAGGGGTCTCCGCACCAGAGCCTCCTCCAGAGGAGATGTGGAAATCCCACACAGAAAAACAACATTTGGACAAACTGTGCTGTCCGTCAGAGGAGGCCAGTCTTGGAACAGCCTTCCTACAGACATAAGAGAATGCCCGACATACAGCTCCTTTAAGAAACAACTTAAACATCACATCAAAGTAAATCAGTCATGCACTCACTTTAACTAAAATGTGATTTATAAAGTTTTTATATTGTGTTTTGTATGTATGTTTTGTTCATACATTGTTTTACTTGTGTGACCTGCCTCGGGACTACAGATGTAAATTAGCAGTTTTGCTATAATCTGGCACATTTACAATCTGTGTACAACTGTATATGATTGTTCATTAATGTGTGTTGTCCCGATCAAATAAATAAATAAATAAATGAATGGACATTTTCTTCTGTGTGTGCTTTATATTTTTTATGTGTTTTAACTGTTGATTCTCTGATCTGTGTTGGTGATTTCAATGGTTTTGTTAAGTCCTCTGAGATGACTTCTGTTGTGACCTAGGGCTATACAAGAATAAATTGTATTGTATTGTATTGTATCAAACCGACCACCCAAGAGACGCATAAATGATTAAGTATACACACACACACACATTCCTGGGCCGCCTTGCATGAACTGTACATTTGAAATCTCCCCAGAGTTGGCTCAATGATGTTCTCATTTGACAATGGCTTGTCAATACCACTAACTATGGATTTTGTGTTATCGATAATAATCTAAAATAGGGCCGAAACAAGGACATTCCTGCCTTGTAAACTTACAAGCCCAACTACCCTTTAATCTGTTATCTCAAAGCGTTTCGGTTTTCCACCATGCACCACTGGCTGTGTTTGTGGACCCTGCTTTAGTTAATGGAACCAGGGCTGCTTTGTGCCCCCCACAGGCTCAGAGCGCGGCTAAGGACCGATGAGATATCCACTCAACTGCCCGACCAGAAAATAACTGTTTGGGGAAATAAAGCACAGAATACACAAGCAACAATACACACCACCCAACTAAAGCCCACTGCGGTTTTATTGTCACCATTTTATTCATTTGAACCAATAAAAAGATCAAAAAGCCAAAACAAATTAATACTGAGTGGAGACCAACCGTATGGGAATACATGAACAAATGTGAGTGAATGTATGAGATTTTTTTGCTTTGCTTGATCCATTCATATATTTTTTCCTGCTTCGTCCATTACCAGGTTGAGGGGCAGCAGAGACACCTAGACTTCCCCATCCCACACACTTCATCCAGCTCATCCAGAGAAGAGAGATAGTTCCTCTAACGTCCTTTCCCAGAGTCCCTTCCCTGAGTGACATGCCCGCAACACCTTCTTAGGGAGGCGTCCAAAATTGCCCAAAAGTATTTTACCCTTCAGACTTGCATCACTATATTCCACCATGTTGCCTTGTTTAGAACACTTTGTGGGCCTTGCTGTGCTGTACTAGAAAATTATCCAGTCGCTACATCAGCAGAACCAGCATCTGATCATTCTACTGAGATAATGAAAATAAAAAACACCAGACCACTCAAAATTCATACACCTCAAAAATACAGACGACAAGAAATAACACAACTATGATTAATCACTTATTTCCCTCAGGCTTAAATATGTTGTGTTCATCCCAAACACAAGTGACAATTGATATTCATAAGCAGGAAACGTGCCACATGAAGAGCTGAGTCACGAGTTGGCCCGAGATTCTCCACTATTTCTCCTACGCTTTCAAAACCTCCAATTATCAAACACACAAGCAGCCGCCAGCTATTCATTAAAGTCCTCACCTCTGAGACATGACCAGGGCGACGGTGATGGAGCGAATTTGCCAGAGGTAATGTGCTAAAATACTGTTTTGTGTGGTGAAATGTAAATGGAACAATGCTGATAGTAACTGTGACTGGATTCCTCTGAGGGTCATGTGTGAAAGGCAATGGAATGTGTCAAAGAAATGTGTTGGGTCCCTGACAAAAAACTAATGGGAGAAGTAGTATAGAATAAAGTTACATTAAAGTGGGTTTGCATCGTTTCATTCTTGTCTTTATTGAAATTAATGGTTTATTACCTGGAACACAAGCAGATGTACCCCACATGTGGGTCTGATGGTGTTGTTATGGCCTGTTTGAAACCAGTCTCAGCCTTAAGTGGGCAGCATCAAGCATTCTATGGGTGACCCTTATACGGTTCTGTAACTGATGTAATTGTACGGTTTGAAAAAAAAAGAATGAATATGTAAGGGATAATGTGTCGTACACTTTTTTTGTCATAAAAACCTCAACGGAAAATTCTGAAATCCTCCATGCATGTGTTTGTATATGTCTAGTGTATTCTCTGATTAACATTTAATTGTGATGATTGATTGGTATTTGCGTTTATTGAGCGTGGCTAGCTCCGGAGTGGCCGGAAGTACTTATGGAGTAATCTACACACATGAATTACAAGCAGAGAGTGCGTTGCCATGGGCAGCGGTCATTATTGTTTTGAGAGGTCCGTTATAAGAAATATTGACCGGTAGAACGTTTTGAAATTACATTCAAATCAATGGAGCGTTCTACTGCTGCTGTGAGGAGCTGTATAATAAGCAATGTTTACGTGTGTATCTTTATAGCTATCTTATAATAACTAACTTGTTTGTAAAGTTCCTGTTCCACGCTTGTGTCTGGAGGATAAACAAATGAAACTCCATGGAACGTCCTCTTTTCTCTGGGAGCTGGTTCCTGTCAGTGGATGTTTTGAGGATAGCAGCAGACTGTCAAGCTGCAGGAGTTTCCCCAAGAGGCCTGCTGCTTCGGCCTCATCTGAAAACATCTTAAACGGACCACCTCCTGCACCTCGCTGCCTTCATCGCTCTGCTGGTCTCACATACAAGACCAGTTTATCTAGAAACAGTTGATTTTTATTTACCTAAAATCAAATTAAACAATATTTGTGATCAATCATCTTTTATGGTTTAGTATCTGAAAAAAAACATCTTTACCATTATTTTCAGAGTAGTGACTTTGGCAGGGAATTAATTGTGTAAGAGAGGCCAAAAATGAGCAATATTCACATATTCGCTCAAAAACTGTGCAAGAGATACCCTAGTGTGCACCGATAGTACACACCAGAGCTTTTGCCATGGCCCCACAAGACAATTAGATATTATCCAATTATTATATGATAATTTTTCTGATAACAACTCTTTGGATTATCTAGGCATCTTAAATATATATATATAAATTCACTTTCATGTTTTTCATCTGGCCGCATTCACACCCCCACTGCTCATGGCCTTGCACTGCGCTTTCCATTATAAATATGTCCTTGTAAAAATATGGTTGAACATTTTTATTTGGCTCCAGGTGGAAAAGTGAACTGCGCATTGAAGACGCCTCCCCAACCCGCCCTTTAATGCAGGTTTAAAAAACTGGCCTCGCTTTTGTACAGTCCACACAGGTCGACTTGGCTTTCGAGCGTGGGTCCAAACACACAGGTCTACAATGTGTGTTTAATATTCGCCCCAAGTACAGATTGCCCTAGTTGTCTGTGGATGTCTGCAGCTCCTCTAGAGTAACAATGGGCCTCGTATCGTATAATACTCTTAAGATTTCCAGATGACAGATTAAACAGTGCTTTGTGAGATGTTTAAAGCTTGGGAAATCAGTCTGTAGCCTAACCCAGCTTGCATATCAGTGCAATCTCCTCCAGTGCTTCAATCTTTATATCTCTCCATCTTTACTCTCACAGGATCCTTCAACCATCGGCATAACTACAAAAACTCTTACATGTTGTAAATCACCAATAAATGCGTGTGAGACATAGGACACGCCGCTAATCTCCCAGCCACACATTAGTCATGGTGGCACAAGGTCATTGCACTTGGTCAATGTTGGAGGGATAAAATAAGGAATGCAGCTTTATCATCTATCCAGTGACGGGACGGGGTGATAAGACAATATATTACAGTCAGAGGAGACCAGTCATGCACAGGAGAAGCACTAGGGCAAGTGGTGGGTGAGAGTACAGAGACAAGCATCCAGGATGAACTATAATATTATGAAATTAATCAAAAATGCTGAAAAAGATATTTAACAAGCTTTTGAATTCACACGCACTCACTACACACTCATCAAAGATACGCCAATTCAAGCATTGTTGACAGATCAGAGTATCAAACAGTTCAAACACAAGAAATTAATGCAATAATAAAAAAACACGTAGAGCCTTTGGTCCATAAGGGAGAGGTGACTAATGTCCATAAATGTGAATAAATGTCCCTACATGTCGTTGACTATAATCACTTTGGCTACACTGAAGTAAACTCTTCTTACTCTGTAAACGTTTGCTACCATCTTGGGCTTAAAGATCCATGGTTTAGTGCTCTCTGTAATGCTGGGGTTTATACTCAATTCAACACAGTCTCACAGTGGCTGAGATTTTCTCTTTGATGACCAAGAGTAGGATTTGGAGTCAGAGGTAAGGGTTAAGGTTAGGGCCAGGGTTCACTATGGCTAGAGTTAAAATTAGGGTTAAGAATGGGGTAAAAGTTAGGATCATGAGTCCAGGATAAACTTGTGACAGTCAGGATAAACTTGGGGATCAGAATGTGCTGTACTTGGCTCTAGATTCTCACTCATGGAGCTTGTTCGAGTTAGCTCCAATCTGTGTTTAATTTAGCTGTATATTCAAATTGTTTTTAGTCAAAACTACCTTCCCTGGAGGTTACGTTTTGTTGTGGATGTTACTCCTTGTCACAAACCAAATCCTTCACTGCGTTGCTCTAAAGTCTGAAAAGACAATACACATGTAGACTCTGACAAATACATACGCATACAAATACACTACTCACATGATTAAATATCCTGTTCATTTCAATTCAAGCAGACACAACAATCTCCTTTTCTTATTTCCCAACCCACCACCACAACTGCAATCTCTCCAGCCTTTCATTTACATCCAAACCAGCCTGTTCCCCTGTGCTCTCCTTTCTCTCATAGCTTCTTATTGTGAGAGGAGACAGCTTCTCTTTGGAGATTTGGCCCAGCGCAGTGCCAAGCCAAGACAGGGTGTTTCAGAGGAGCATCGGAGGTGACAGGATGCTGATGAGGAACCTCCGCGCCATACCTCCGACCGTGGAGCCCCAGAGGGCGTCCGGGGCCTGGCAGTAATGAAGCGACCGGCCTCACCTGTCAACATAAACGCATACTTATACACACAGGCCTCCCAGAGCTGCTTGTTTACGATTTTACCGCAGGAGAGAAGAGCCGCGAGGAAAACAAGAGGATAGTGGAGAGAGAAGTCGTTATAGAGAATTTTAGTGAGTAGACAATACGCCTTTTTAGTGAGTTTTACTACTGTTTAGTAGCAAGATGCAGGTTCAGACTTAGTTTATTTGAAATGTATAGCTATTAACCACATTGAAATCAATGCGCAATAACACAATATGCAAAGCAGACAACAAAATACTGAAGATAATTTATTTGTCCCACTGGGGGGAAATGTTGATGTTGCAAAAGTATGAGAGTGCACAAGGAGCACACAAAATACAGGTGAAACTTAATTAGAATATTTTTACAAAAACAATAAATTATATAAAAGCTATTATAAAAAGGTATCTCTTGAGCCTGCTATTGAAAACAGCTCAGTCCTGTGTCGCATGGCCTCAGTCCTCGTTTTGTATACATTCCTGGATCTATTGGCAATAGATCCAGTCTGTGGGAGTGAATCCCTCTCTCAATGTGAGCCTCTCCGAGGTTTCTCACTTTTTCCAAATAGGTACTTTAGCAGAGATTTTCCTTGCCAATGCAGGACAGCATTTAACAACATTTATGGACTTTTATCGACATTTATGGACTTTTATCAACATTTATGGACTTTTATCAACATTTATGGACATTGGTCATCTGCCCCTTATGTACCAATGGTTCTATGTGTTTTCTATCATTGCATTTCTTGTGTGAATGTTTTGATTATCTGATCTGTGTTGGAGAATTTAACGGTTTTGTAAAGTCCTCAGAGTTACAGTCCCTGAGATCCTTCAGCTGTTGTTCCAGATACAGGGGCCGTAGTGCTGGAAAGCTGCCTCACCTTGAGTGTGTGTCCTGACTTTGGTAATGACTATAGACTGCTGCTGGAGGAGCGCAGGGGCCCAGGAAGGTTCATGGGGGGAAAGCGGATCGGAAAGATAAGAAGGCCCAAGACGATCAAGACATTTAAAAACCAGTACGAGAAACTAAAAATCCTTTCTTTGTGGAGTGGCATGTTTCTCTGTTGGGGTGGGTTTCCTCTGGGCACTCCGGTTTCCCCCGCCCACAAAACATGCACCATAAGTAAACTCCTCCAGCTAAGGTCCTGAACAGGAACATCAGGACCTGGGGATGGGTCCCTGAGCGCTCCACTGCAGTAGAATAATGGCATAGACATGGGTCAAATTTCCCTACAGGGACAATAATCTATATCCTGAATTTAACTTTAACTTGTGACTATCTCTATTAAACCTTTGATTGTTGGCAACAATTCTATATTCTCATGCTTTTCAACATCAACTTGTTTCAATACATCTTGTACTTGAACATGATACTATTTTGAAACTTTGAGTTCTCCCGCGTGTCTTTTGAAAAGGGAAAAGATTGATTTCTGTTGCATTAGTTTCTTCTATAGTAGTCCACTGGTCTACCTCAGGAGTAAAGTGGGCTGCAGCTAACTGTGCAGGTATGGAGAATAGCTGCAGGTGCAGGTCCAGGCTGTACAAGTGTTTAATCGCAGTTTGTCCCTCTGGGCTCCCGTAGCCAGTGAACGAGAGCATTGCCCTGGACTCGCTGATAGAGAGCAGGCCGGGACATAGTATTGGGATTTCAGCTCAACACATTCCCTCGTGCTCCCTCCTCTGTCAGGATAAGAAAATACCTGCAAGTCATTTTGGGACAGGCAGAGTGCGAAAGAGCTTCAGACACAAAGATAAGGAGATTATTATACAGGGGAAACTCGCAAATGTATAATATTGTTTATAGTCCATTTACTTCTGTGTTTCAACTTACATTATGAGACTATATATGACGGACTCAATACAAAGTGAGATATATTATACCTTCATTATAATAATAATGATACCGTAAGTGGTTCACAGCTTGTAAAAAACCCAAATAAAACCTCTGTAAGCCATAATAATCAACTTTATAAAAACAAATTCTTACTTTGTAATATCATCTATAGTCAAATGTTTATAATAAATAATAAGAACCATCCTAAGGACGGGTCTAACTGGCACTTGATTTGAAAACAAAATTGAAAAGTGACTGACTTTAAGCCTGTTGAAGGTAGCACTGCTTTGTCTAATGAAATATTACACTTTCTAAACGTTTTGTTGGAACAATGTGGAATGTTTCTACTGAGATAATAACAAAAAAGTGCTCATCTGCATCCGACAAAAGTGAAGTGTTTTTAATTAATAATCAGACGCAGACTGCAAACACTGTGTCATCAAGCCACTATTCAAACTCATGCTCCAATCAAACTGTGGTTTCACATCACGCTTGTATTCAACACATTTCTCTGACTATATTTTTTTGGTGTGACGTTCAAGTAAAAAGTTAACAAAATAAACACTGCTGTATATTTGTGCCTCCCCTATAAGTTAGCCTGGTCTTACCACACCATCATACTAATTTCATTTTATATCAAGGTCTGGATTTGCTTCATTGAGCTCCGTTTACAGGTGGGAAGGGTTACCTGCTTTTGCAGATTGAAATGATTGAATCTGAGTTTACCGTGACGTGTGTAATGTCGCTAGCATTTAGCTTAGCCGTCTCCTTTGCCACTAACGAAGCCCGTGGGGAGTAGAGCCACAACACCTTTGCCACCAATCACATTTGATTAACATTCCTCTTGCTCTGGCTTAAATTTCATGATATTTGGAGCCGAACTAGAACGGATTACTTTACAATCGCATTCGCCGCTATTGCCAAACTACAACTAGCCAACGTCACCAACACTAACCTACTGTACAACACCCGCCTCCCCTGCTCACTGATTGGTCGGATGGGATACAGCTGAGATAACTGCAGACACTGGGATCAGACGTGGTACATGTAGGAAAAAATATTTGACCGGGGTTTACAGATGGCTAAGGCCAGGCTACAATAAGCAAACACATTCCACATTGCATTATTAACCAGCTAGATAGTATTAAAAATAA
This sequence comes from Knipowitschia caucasica, assembly GCA_964034765.1. Taxonomy (NCBI): domain Eukaryota; kingdom Metazoa; phylum Chordata; class Actinopteri; order Gobiiformes; family Gobiidae; genus Knipowitschia; species Knipowitschia caucasica. The sequence goes on along the minus strand of OZ035825.1, from coordinate 15,607,968 downwards.
AAATATAACCTTGTGTTATATTTAGGTGTGGATCCCAACTGTATTTTTTCCTAATATTTTATCTTTATTCAACCAATACAATCAGAATATTCTGAAAACAAATTGATTCTATACCACAATAAAAACAGACAAGACATATTATTTTTATGATTTTCTTAAGTACAGGATTCTAATGTTTGTTCTATTAATGAATTTAGAGTGAATATAACATGCATAATCAACATTTTTGTTGTTTAACGTCTGTTTATTGAATTCTACTTCCTGTTCAGTGTGTCAGCCCCGCCCTTATGTGTTTCACCTTTGTCTCTCAGTTCAAAACCCAAACCAATGTGTTTAGTCCCTGGTTCTTGTCTTCATCCCTGCCTGTTTTTGTATTCTGGACTTTGTTTTGGACTTTTGTTTATGAAATGTGATTATATTTGCATTTACAACTTTGACATAAATCGCGTGTGACTCTGTTGCCTCAGTGAGTTGCAGTGAAGTGGGCCCTCAAATTCTGTCTGGGGCCCCCTGAAAACTAGAACCGGCACTGTATTGTGCTGGGGAAAAACATTGCGACGTGACACTAGTGGTAGTAGCCGTACATAAAGAAACAACAGCTGTGTTGGGATGAGGCGAGCGCCACAGTGGAAGCAGAGGTTGTTGTCTTTCAATAAATCAGGTCGGTTTCATAGCAGGCACTAGGGTACGGGCTGTGGCCGTGTGAGGGGACATTACTTAGCCCCTGTCACAGCTCCAGGCCTGGGCCAGGTCTCCAGACGACACAGGGGCATCAGCAGCCCGAGAAGTACAGGAATGGAGGGAGCAATGAAACAGTCACGCCCGGTATGAATAAGGGAGCAGAGAACGTTGTCCAATGAAATGGCTTTTGTTAGTTTTCAAATAAATCAAGCAACATTTGTGGGACTCGGAACTCTGGACTTCCTGAAATGCCCTTCAAGTCGGCTGTTGTTGTGATACAAATAAAATGTATTTGATTTGATTGTGATACTGTCTTCTTAAACAGGTAAAATACTTAAAATTTAGAATAATAAAAGTCCATTTGCTTCTGTAATTCCACCTGTTCTAAAAAAGGCCACCTCATTTTCCTCACGGAGAAATCAGATTTATTATGCATCAGTTTTATTAATTGCATCTTGCGTTTAATGTTTATAACATAGACCGTGAACATCAACGGACGTGGTGACGCCTATTTCCCCCGTTGAGATTTATGTGCCACAGACGTGGACGGATTCAGAATGGCCGTGGGCATCCCCTCCCACAGGATATTGTGAAAAAATACATTTGTGCATACGTTAGACAAGTCCACAGCGGCTAAACTAGGCTGGTCCAAAGAAAATACTCCCCTTAGCAAAACATTCCTGGCTTTTGTGCACCGTGGTGAATAGTTCAGAGGACTAACGTGGTCTTCTTGTAGCCCTCAGTCCTGCCCCTCAGGCAATCAGTGTATGCACAGCTTTTGACAGCTGCAGCTGCACTCGGACCAACAAACAGGTTTGAGATCTCTGCAATCGTACTTCAGCTGTTGTGAGTTCAGATGGATTGAAATGTGTATAAAGTGTATGGTGTGGGGTTTTACTTTGTAGATTTAGCTTATTATGGGTCACTGTGCTACATTGTAAAGGTACTTCATGTCACATTAGTATTGCAACGATGGCGGAGTGGATAGCACTCTTTTGCTCCGCAGCAAGAGCGAGTTTGAATCCTGGTCAAAACAGGGCCTGTCTGCGAAGGTTTCCTCTGGGTGCTGCGGTTTCCCCTACCGCTAAAAACATTTACAATAGTTGTGAATAGGAGTGAGTGAATGCATGGTGATGGTCAGAGGCTTTGATGTGCTAGTGTGTTCAGCGTCTCGCTTTTGTCATCATCCTTGTTTGGCTAAAGTTACTTACTCTGAGCCTCATCTCATTTACTCGAGTACCTCAACGTCTGCTCTAAAAGAACGCTGTGTCTTCCTCCTCATCAAAAGAAAAAAGACGCTACTGTGACGCACTTTACCCATGGAGTGTTGGGTAAAGTGCGTCACACTGTGATTAGCAACGCCACCACTATCGGCCTCTTGCTTCACATACTGTGGATCGAGAACTTACTGCGCGCAAGTCGTGACTGATGCAGGACCGGCAGATGCATGGACACAGCTGCCTGGTAAATAAAAAGTAACGTTGCAGCAGATCGAAAAAGAAACAGCGGTACATTACTATATTGTCGATAGTTAACTTGTTACTTTACTTTTCCCCAGAAAAGGTAGTCTCGTTACCCAACACTGGTCATCATCGTGTGTGAAAGGAAACATATCGGAACCACAAAATAGAGCTTTTGTGACAATTTGTAATATTAAGATTACTTAATTACTGACCCCACCTTTAAACCAGTTCAATCAGCCTATTTTCTTTATTTTTCTTTACTGCCTAATCCTGCGGAGCATTTCAGACACTCTTTGTTTATGATTTTGTGCTTATTTCTTATCTAAATAAAGAATTTGAATATTTGGGCCAAAGTCAGTCATGTTTGCACGCAGAGCATACAGATCGTGCCTCGGACTGGGCCTCGAGCTTCTTCCTGTGTGACAGATTCTCAACACGTGCGTGGGCTGGCAACCTACTGTGCACTTCAATCAATCAGTCACAGTCCCGACAGTGTAATGACTATGAAACGTTAATAGAGCTGCATATTAATTGGATTTCTGGCAGACAAAAGTGAGCAGGGCATTTTATTGCGTTTTCTATCTGTAATCCTGCCCCCACAGAGGATGAATATTAAAATGGGAAATAATTGAAAATCAAAGGAATATGACCTAACCCAAAACCAATTAGGTAAACGAAGATTTGAGCGTGTAATGCTATGTTAGCGTGTTCCAGTGTTGCTATGATTGCTTGTTGCATTAAAGCTGGGATAACACATTGAACTGTGTCATAGACTCTGTAACTATTCTCATGCATGAATTTTTCGTCCTCTGTCACATCTCAAGATCAGACAGAAAGGTGAAGAAATGAGGACCAACCCCACTCAGTTAATCAGCTCTCAGTATCAACAGGGCTCATTTTAGTATGTAAAAGAGAAAATATGAATCCAATATATGATGCAGAACCATTACATGCAAAGTGACGTATACCAAGCCTTGGTTATGATGTTGATGGTAATGGTTCACTGTTCATTTTCAAAATATTCACATTTGAAGGCTTGATGTGTGTAATGAATGAACATGAATTACAGAAGTAGATTGACTTTCTTTCATTTCTGTATTGGATATTCTAATTTTCAGAGTTTCATCTGTATCTCTCAATCTTCCAGAATGTGCCATTCAGTAAATCCAGAGTTTTGACCTCAGCACTAATCTTTTGCAGGTGAATCGCCAAGTCAGAATAAAAATAACATATAAAAACCTCGATACGTTTATTTATTTATTTTTATCTCTTTTTGTGCTTTAGTGGCTAGACTGCTCTGAAAACCCTCTAAACTTACAATAGATAACCTTCATTTACTATTACTATAGATCATTTGTGGTGCCACCGCATGTGAAAACCAGATCCTGTCTAACATTTGAAGCTAAGCAGGACAGTACCTGGTTAGTATTGTGATGGGAGATATCTGGGAACAACAGGTGCCACAGTGGGGCAACTGCGGTTATAAAGGGCCAAACTGCTGTTGTGTCCTTTGGCAAGACACCTTTCACACATTTCCTAAAATGAGTCAGGTGTGTGTGTGAATGGTTGATAGAGGTCCGTGGAGCCGATCGCAGCTGTGGCTACACCAATAATTTTTTACCACCGTGTATGGAGTGAATGAATAATGCAAAGCTTCCATGAGTGTCCAAAAAAAATTATAATAAAAAAAATTATTATTACTGAACGTGAGAGCACAGCAAAGTCACACGCTGATGCAAAACATGATCTACTTCGAGTTGAAATTTGGGTAAAGTCACCCGTGTGCTTTGCTGCAGACGCCGATGGAAGTCCTTGGAAGTCTTTTGAAATGAAGTTGTGCCGAGTAAGAGTGAGTGACTTGTTGGTGTCGGAGCCTTTGTTGCGGGCTCTCTGCTCCTGCGGCTCTTCCTCGAGGGAGCTGGAACTGAAGTGCTGCCAGAGGGCCTTTCAACGCTGTGCCGTGATGAGTCGAGATCCACACAAACGGCTCACCTTGACTCATGCGAGACCTGGGAGGTGCACGCTGATAATGAGCGCGCTAATGATACCGCTAGCTCTCTAACGAACACGGATCTAGTCTCAGATATAGGTTCATGACTGTTTTTCCCTCAGAGTTATTTATTAGAGACTTGTTAGAGACTTTTTGATATAATAAGGGCTTTTGAGTGATTGAGACAAGGCCAGGACTCAGTTCACACTTGGTTAAATGATGCTGCACAATAAAACATGATTAGTGTTGTTAAGGCAGCGCTGACTGGATTGTGGTTTTAGATTTGTTATATTTGGTATTTAATCAAAAGAATTGTAGCTGCACACGTCTTATTTGTAAATCAAAATTGAATCTGAATGCTAAGTTTTGACATTAAGCCTTCATCAAACAAATACCAGTTCTATTAGGTATTCAACTTCCAGCTTTTCAAAGGAAACATGGTGTGCAAACGTTTATGCATGTTGCAAGATTGTTCCCCTTACTTTCATCCACACTAACATCAGAAACCCCTTCGGTCTGAAAGCTCCTGTCTCTGGCCCAAGTTCACGCGCACCTTGGTATTTTTTTTCATAGATACAGCGTGCACAGACAGAATCGGTTTCAAAAAAGTTTTAGTCTAACCAAATCTACATGAATACACCACGGATGACATGTTGCCATAGTAACGCACAGATGTGTTGGCTCATAGGCAATATAGGCTTTGTGACGCTGGTCTGTGAAAGGCGCTACATAAATAAAGATGACTTACTTATACGTTTTCTGTAAAACCCCTCACAACACAATTTATACTTGTTTCAAACCACCTGAAATCAGGACTGGTGAAGTGCAATAGCAGAGATATTAAACATGTTTGTTGTGGTTCTTTGAGCGCTGCTGCAGCTGTCAAAAGCCGTGCACTGAGGGGCAGGAGCAGGACTGAGGGCTACGGGAACTAAAGGTAACTTTCATGTTATTCTAGAGATGATGTTGTATATGATGTTGCTGGAGAAAAACACGCAGTGCATGAGAACCACGCTGTGACCACCACGTTACAGCGAGGGACCACTGTATATGAAGCAGAGAACTGTACACACAGTATAAAGGGAACTTGTACAACTATTTCAGACGAACAGGTGAGATGCAGCAGAGCAGACGCTGGTCCCTCCTTCGACACAGATGGTGCACTGATAATTACACAGAGACCTCTGTCGAGCCCACCCACCTGAGACCACCTCCCCCCGAGAGGCTGAGGAGCTCTGGAACTTTGGATCCACAACCTCTCACATGATGAATCAGTTGCTAAAGTAATATTTTTCCTCTGGCGGATGTCACGTGTGGTTGTCTTTTATGCTGGCGAGGGTATATTGTGTTTGGCTTTGTGTGCAAGACTGAAATGATATGATGAAAATGGTAATTTTTCTGACAAGTGTTTGGGATTAGATTAGATTTGCAATTCATGCTTTCAAAGTAGGATTATGTCCATCATAAAGGAGACATTTTCTGCTAAATTCAGTAACAGTGAAAGCTTTTAGACAGAAATGCATTGCACAAATCCTGAATTTAGGACACTATTGGTTTGTCTGCTTTTTTTCATCTGAAATCTGCTGCTTGCTAAAGCAGAGGAGCAGATGCAACTCGCATTGCAGAATTCATCTCAATATTGAGAATGCATATGTGAAAACAATGATTATGGATTCATAGACAAAATCACAATATGTATCTTTACCATTTGAAAGAAAACTACATAGCAAGAAGAGTCAAGATTCCTATGCATTTTGGAAATTCTAATCAAATGCACAATAAACTACTTTAGGAACGTACATGGCATTATTGAACAACATTTACCCAATTCAACTACATTTCCATTATCCGCCCTCATATCCACTACTATCCACAAACCTAGTGCATCTCTAAACATAACTGCAGCCTGTGATTTCTACCATTAAAACCTAAACATTCCAAAAATGTAAAGATAGAGGTATAGATAGATTGATATTCTCCACAGAAAGCTCAGCCCGGTGAGAGCAGAGAAGGGTGATTTGATTTTTCCTCTGGGATTATATTTACTCTATACTTACTTGCATTTTGTTGAACCTTATGAATAGTCAATCCTGAAAATCTCATGCAGCAGGCGACACCAGTGAGCGTGGGGATAAGGCTTTGGGGAGCTGAGGGATGGGAGGGAAGTTGCTGAATTCATCAAAAATAATGTACAGGAACAAATTTGCCTACTAGGATTTTTTTTTTAAGTAAGTATTTAAAGCATGTACCTAAATAAAACAGCTTATCTCATGTCATTTCAAAAAAGAGAGGTCATGCATTTCTATAAGTGGTGTTTATAGCTTTGGTCCTGCACTCTCAGAAATAATAGTTTATTTTTGCCATTAAGAGTTGTGCTCTCTTGCGCTGGACTTTATTACAACTACATAATATTAATTATTATTATTAAAGTTCTTAAAAACAAACAGCCGGTCAGCAGTAAACTTGTATTCATTTTTTCTTTAAATACAAGCGTAAGTTGCAAGTATTTTTAGGAAGCCAGAAGTGGTGACCAATTATAAAGTAAATTACTGTTATTTCTGGACTATAAGCCACTTCTTTTTGTGGTTATATGAACTCTGCAGGCTATAGCGATGCTGTATATATTTTTTTATGTAGATGGAGTTCTCTACCAGTGCTATCATAGCTCTATCAGCTGTTGATCTCCGGAGCTGGTGATAAAGGACATATTCCATGGCCTATTTGTAGACAACATTTTCTTTCTTTTTCAAATGGAGCTGTAGTGGTTTACATACAGGTGCGCTTAATCTCCCAGCAAGTACAGTATCTTCAAATCTGTATCTGTTCTAAAATATACATTTTTGAAGGATTGATTGCAGGGATTGCCCCCACTGAACGATCAAGGCTATGCTCACACTCAGAGAGCAGCCATCCTCCTGTGGACTCACCACCTGCAGAGGGTCAGTGAGGGGCTGGTGCTATGAGACTTGGGTGGCATCTCTGACTGCCACCCCCCTGACCCAGAAATGGATTAAAGGGTAGAAAATGGATGGATGGATGGATGATTGCAGGGTGCATATGTAGATTTTTTTTTTGAACATTGAAACATTCTGAACATAGGCCGAAGGATTAAAACATGGATGGACTAATTTGTAGTTATTCTTTTTGTTAAAATCACCCAAACATGACACATTTAATTGTAAATTCCCAGTTGGCTTCTTCACAGGTATGTTCTTATTTATTGCTGATTCCAGATCATATTTATTTTATGCTTGTAACAGAACAATATGAGACACTACATCACTGACACACACTGTTTTCTTCTTCCATCCACACTTCATTTATAGTCCAAGCAACAAGCCGGTTGAAGCAGTCATTGGAAGGCAGTGTGTTGTTTTGAAGAAATTCCTGAGAATTCTTCCCAGTCTTTCCTTTGTGGCTCATAAAAACTGTACTTGCACAAATGCAGGATGTGTTAGAAATGCAGGATATGATCATGATTTGAAACTGTATAAGCAAATCATTAAAATCACTGGACCACACCTCTCTCCTGGACCTGCTTCCTCCCATGGACCAGCAGTACTAGTACTAAACATTATTTGTACAGCACCTAATTAAAAAAACTATGCTTGTTGTTGTGCTGTTTACAAAGTACTTGACAACAATGGAAGGCAGTACTAGAGATCACTGATAAAACACATTAAGAAATAAAGAAACACAATCTGGACAGAGATTTTTTAAAAGACACATGCCATTGACAGAAGTAAAACATAGGAACAGGGATCATGGAAAAGGCCAGTTGATTAAAAAAAAGTGATTGAAAAGATGGGATTGAGATGTCTGGGCCGTATCTCCTTGTCTCGAGAGGTCTTTCCAGATTTAAGGGGATTCTGGGGGTTAGGGACATGTGGCACTTTAAATAACTGTGCAGTTTTGGACAACACCTCACCTGGATCTCTTCTCTTCCCTGAAAATAGGATACGTTACATTCAATGTAATGGAAGTCTATGGAAAACGTGCCTAAAAAATAAAAGTCCTTATTTGTGCATCTGTATTCGTTCACTCCATACACAGTGGGGATAAACGGCTGCTGTAGCCACAGCTGCCCTTGGCCAGACTGACCGACAATAATCATTCACGCACACACCAGATGAGGGGATGTGGGTGAAGTGTCTTACATAAAGACACCACACTTTGGCCTTTAACAGCCACAACTATCTCATTGTGTCCCAGAGGTCACCCATCCTTGTACTACTGTAAGCATGCCCTGCCCTGCTTAGCTGCCGGGTTCAGGCTTTCCCATGTATGTAGACGCCACGATAGCAGGGGTCTTGTGTGCTCCTGCATGGTTGAAATGAAAACCTGCAGCCACACCGGTCCTCTCTGCATCCAGTTTGACACCCCTGCTTTATAGTCTGTGACATACTGTGGGAAAACAATTTGTCATGAGCAGAAGAATTGGTTCATGAAGGCACAATGTAGACTGTTACATTCTACACTTTACCAACTGCAGTCGAAAGTAATTCCATGTTCAGCAAGGTAACATTTATTTCCCTGAAGCTCCTTCCATCACATCCGTCCAGCTCTTATAAAACCTGCAGTTGTCCTTCTTACTTAGACGCTCTGTTGGGCCTTGTTCATGACTCACACACCGCAGATGAAATGAAATGTAAGGAGGAGCAGGCACTGTGCAAGTCTCTGTGGACATGTTTCTGTCCACACATTGATCTAGTCTATGTCCATCCTCTCATCACCAGCACATCACATGTCCCCCGGCCCCTGTCCAATTAGGATCCACTGAGGAGGCCGTCTTCAATAAAACCGCAACACGCTCCACTTCTACTGCTCCTCATGTTTAGGGCAAATACATATTGTGCAGGCCCAGTCCATGTACAATTACAATTCTTACTTTCTCACAACGCACTTGTCATTATTAATGGAAGGGAAAGGTTAGGTAGCCCAGCTTCAATTTAGTGCGTTTTAGTTGAGCTTTAGGAAGAGACACAACTCCCTGAGGTTCCAGGTCTGTTTCTAGAATTTTTTTCTCAGTGTCTTTCCTGTTTGCATACAGTAAAACATTGTGCTCGTCCAATTCGTTCTCAAACTGGACTCTTTAGCAGGTCAAATCTCTGTGAATATTGCTGCTTTTTTGATTAATTAAAAAGTCACATGGGGCTTATACTCTCCTCTGTCGCTAACCCTAACCACAGTGCATTTTTCTGAGCGGAGAAACAGCCTACCAGGTGACCAAGGCTTTTTTTAGAACATGCTTCCGGAGCGCCTTTAGTGGTAGCGTTAACCCATATTTACAGTATTATGCCTACACAGAATGCTTGGGTTATTTGAAACTTGCTAGTTTTTTAGGCCTGTTCTCATAAATTCCCATAATTATTACACAAACCAGATTTTCCTCTGAGGCTTCACTACTTTCTGAATTATTTAGTACAACATGGTGTAAGTTGTGTTTTCTCTTGCATCACAGAGGAGATAAAGACTTGTGTTTTGGGAGGATGCCCCTGATTGTGTGGCACTAACAATATTCCTAACAACAGTCAGGCTGATGATTGTGATGCTCTGAGGTGTTGTGTGCAGACAGATGGCTCACTCTCACGTGACCTTTCTCTAAGTCACCAGCAGCAAATGTCACCAAATGTCAGCCACCTCCACCCTCTCACATATGAACTCTTAATGTCCGAAGAGAGGACTCATGAAACCACAGCATTTGAGCCGAGTGGCCTGAGGCTTTGAAACACACTCCACACTGACATTTGTGAATATTTTAGCAGTACATCTATTCTATGTTTCAGAAAAGCAAAGCAATGTTTCCAAAAAAACAAGTACACATTGTTGTTCTTTGTGTACTATCGATGCATTTTAGTTTCCAGACTAAAACAGCATCTAGCCAATACAGTATGTCAACCAGAACCGTTTGAGAAGTCGGGGGCAGTTCGGTTTCAGAAGTCATAGATTTAAACTTATTTTTTTGTTTGATACATGCCGGAAACAGGCTTCAATAAACAGACATTTTTTTACAATTTTTTTTTTAAACCGGAGTGCGTAGGATTCTTGTTTTGTCTCAATAATTTGGACTTTCACACACATAAACAACTTTACAGAAACAGAGACCTTGGCTTGGGCAGCCTGCATTTAAGAATTTAGAAATAAAAACATCCAAAATAAATAAATAGAGAGAAGAGAATCTTGTTTGTGAACGATCCAGACTGTCTTCCTCTCATTAGAAAACATTTCATCTTATGCATAGTTGTAAGAAAGAGCCCTGAGAGACGATTTTAAGAAGCCAATTTCATTCAGAAGAACAGAACCACACTCACCACCACCGAACTGTTTTAAAAAAGGTTACAAAAACCCTTTAATGTCACTTAGTATTATGATGCAACCACGTGAGCTCTTACCCATGCCACACTGACCCGACCTGTCTTCATCCAATTTAAAAGAACCAACAAGACAATCACGCTTTTTGTGATGCTCGAGTGCAGCGCGGCGTCAATGGGAGCTCATTTATCCCAGACACTGCCAAGTCTGGTGATTAGTGCGTGCTAAATAGCTCTGTTTACCCATTCATATCTGCAAACCCGCATTCCGGCGAACACAGCGCATTCTGCTCGCTAATTGAAAGACTTGTCAAATAGGCTGTCGGTGTTCACGGGAACGCTATTCATTCAGCTGCACTAACCTCACTCCCAAACACGGCTTTATCCCAGCGTTTTCTTGAGGAGTCACAGTTCTAGTGGCGTGTTTGCAGTCCGGGAGGGTCTTTCTCGGGCTCAGATGTGTACACGCCAGCGGGACAGGCAAAGAATCTCAAGTGTCCATAACAGCCTGTGATTGGATGTGTTTTGTCACTCCATCACTCCGCATTGACCATTTGGAACAACAGAAAGGGATTGCTGAAAAGAAACCTCGAGCTCAAATGTAAGACAAGAGTGTTGGTAGATAAAAAAGTGAGCTTGACAAAATGTGGGAAAGAGAGGTGAAGAGCTTTGTAGAGGATAAATGTAGGCGAGGGCTTCAGATGAGGAGGTTAGCCACCTGTTTCTAATGTCATTTACTATGGCTCATTCAAGCACAACAAAATGTAGCCTATAGCTGTTTCGCACGTAGAAACTTTTCTTTTAGTTCCTGGTACTTTAGTTCTATAACTTTGAGGAATTTGAGTTTAGAATAGTCAGTAAACAGCATCGCAAAGTGATGGTTGGAACCCACCATAAGTAATTCTTAAATTACTCCCTCAGAGATATCAGGGATGGAGTTGATTTGAAGATGTTTAAAGAATTGTTACATTAATCCATTATCTGGGAATGAATAGAGTATGGCACCACTGCAAATCTACCAAGACATTGTTGTCTAATCAATCAACTGGAACACGGACAACACAGATGCAGATCAGAGGCCCATGGTTAGCAAAATGGGGGACACATTGATCATATATAGGATGGCGCTGAGGCCAGATGAGACTAATATTGAACATTTCGTCCCAAATGCAACAGGTAATGTATAGCTCAAAACGAACATATCTCATTACCATCAGTGCACCATCCCTAGTGTTTGGGCCGAAGATAAAATTATGGAGTAGACTGAGGAAAAAAATAACTAAAAAATATTTCTCAAAAGAGTCTTGATTTCGGGCATTTTTGGAAAGAAAAACAGAAGAAATTGCTGCGTTCCATTCGGGTGGCCTACAGGGGGCGCTTATCTGGGAAAGCCTTGATCCACCTCACGCGCCTCATTCAAGTGATTTTTTTCAAAGTGTACTTCTTTATCTTTCTCTCTATTTGTGCGGTTGCTAAAACCGTAGACCGCACAAAAAGATGGCCTTTTGCCAGCGCCTCTTCTACTGTATCTACGTGGATATACCCAGCAGAGTGCACCGCCAGGGTACGTCACGTCCTGTCCGGTCCTGTCCCACGTATGTCATTCGCGCCACTGCCCTGACGTCATAGGAAACCCAAGTATATGAACATAGCTGGAGCCATTTTCTTTCTATGGGAATTTATTCGGGTGGAGTTTGCTTTGCTCTGTTTCAGGGGCAACCGATCTTTTTTTTTTAATTGTCTGTTCTGTTATTTTTTTTGTTCTGTAAACAATTGTGTGTGTTGTACAGGTGCTGAAATAAACAGCTTTAACGACATAGAAAAACATGCAAACAAAGTCTATATAACAACCATAGAAGTCACCTGGCTTTCACCGTAGTAATGTCTGCAATTACAGCGGGAGTTTTACAATGATTAATCTAGACCAGCCCCTCAGAGACCTAAACTACTCGAAAACCGCCACATTTCTGCGTCCTTCATCCGTGTGGGAATAGGAAAGTTTGAAAGAAGTCTGCAAGTGCTTCGCAAGTAGCTGCTCTCAAGGTCACACTGTAGGAAGCTCTGCAGTGATAAAAAGTGCCGCTTGAAAAACTGAAAGTTTTCATTACTTGGCTCATGTAACATCATTCGTCTTGGCACATCATTTTCTTGGCGTCTGCAGATGTACACATTGAGAAAAAAACAACGCAAGGTAAGTGGGAAACATTGGCATTAAGTCAATTTCAACTGCCAATTTTGAAGTTTACAGAATTTAGAACTGAGTGCAAAAGTGGTCCTTCAAGACATGAGTGGTCCAACAGAGATGTCACACAATGCGTCTTTATCCTGGTCATTTGGTAACCCTTTTAATGGATCAATAATATTTTGTTTTCTTAGGGGTGTAACAGAATGGAAAAACTGAATGCAAGTCTAAATACAAAGTTTATAGAAAGCACAATGTGTCTATCCAATTGTCTGTGAAACTGTATGTTATTGCTCTCTGCTGTTTCTTGCTGCACACAGCGCCGCAAATGGCGAAGTGGCATGCTCTCTGCCAAAACAATTTCCAAGTGGTAACTTTGTTACTTACGTGGCAATAAAAATGATTCTGATTCTGAAATGACCATGACTCAACAATCTTGTTTCTGAGTTTAGGACAGGGATGACCTGGGACTTTCATACACATTTATGGGCATTAGTCAACCCGCTATCCCAGGGGTGGCAAACTCAGAAGCCTATGCATCTGTGTACATGTATTTACTTTTCCTTTCTTTTATTTTTTGGGATAATTTGTTGTTATTTTGACAAGAAAAAGATTACTTTACTCAACATGTAATTCCTGAAGAGAATGAGTTCAGTTACTGTACTGTTACTGTAAAACTGAAGATAAGGTATATATACTTGTATTTGACTAATTCTAATTTTGTATTGGGTTCAAATTCGTTCCGAGGGCTACTACAGATGGTCAAAGAGAATTTATTTTAGGTCAGTTATGAATCTATCACTACAGTGTATTTTATTCTTTAGCTCTCATACAGGAAAGTGATCTGGCGAGGATTACCCTCATTCCACCAATCAGCTCTTTGCATATAGTGTCAATCGTGACTCAGAGGGTTTTTTTTCTGTTGGGACAAATACAACAAAAATATACTAAAGGTGTGACTTTAGTCAAATGTTTGAATATCCTTCGACAAACTTCACACAAGGGGTAACTGGAATTGTGGACCATTCCTCCCTTTCAATTGATGTTTCTTCTAAACATCGTCTACTTTATGAACTCCTGTTTCAATGCACTGCAAAAAAGATGAAATATAAGTATTAATACACAAATTACCCAGAAGAAATTACATGAAGAAAGTATTCTCCAATGAGAGATTATGCATTTCTCTTTTGAATCTGAATATTGGCCTTTTACTGCAGCTGCTTCACCTGATCCAGCAGCAGCACCACACCAAAGCTTCAGCGCGTCCCCATTTAACACAAGTCTAAAAAGCACTCATCTGCTGCCTTCTCATCAGCCCCATACCCACAACACACTGCATTAAACTCTTACATCATCATAATTATCTTCTTAACTTTGTCGCTTGCCAGAAGAATCTTCCATTAGCTGCAGACTTTAAGCCATAGCAAATGCCACACAAGGCGTTTCCATTCTGTGTACTGTTTCAGAGCAGGCTGGATTAGATGCAGGCCGTGCAGAAGCATAAACAGACTTTTGTGAGCCAAGATTAGGGCGACTGAATGAGCCGAGTATGAACAAAATGAGTGGTCGATGCAGCCGAGAGACTCAGCTGGGAGTTTGAGAGGCTTGGCCTATAGAAATTAACAAACAATGACAATGAGCCCTATTGTGCAAAATTGTGTTTTTTTTTATATTTTAAGAATGTTGTTGCTTAATCAATCACAGACCAGGAGTTGTTTTAGTACAGGAATATATCAGTTTTGTGTCTTTGAAACAAAAGTCGTGCATAGAAAATATTTTTGGCCACTTCTCAGGTGAAATTATGTTCTTTACAATCATAGTTATTTTTATGCTGTGAATGTTTTATTTCTATTTTGGGGAAAAGAATGTTGTACGATAGGTTGGAACCAATTTTGTATTGTGTATTGGGTAGTTGCTCATAGGTAGGATCTCTTATTTCATCTTATTAAAAACAACTTTTCATCATATACGGTAGAGCCCTGCACGGGCCTATTATCTGGGCCCGAGCCCGGCCCTGGCCCGAGGGGGTGGTGCCCCAGCCCGGCCCGGCCCGATATGGTTTCTGAATTTTCAGGCCCGAAACCCGCATCAAGCCCGCCTTTTTTTTTTTTTGTAACCTCCCATAACAATGTTTTAGCGTAGTATATAGTGCCGCGCACTGATATGAACGCAGACTTAGCTAGAGGGCGGAGTTATACATGGTAGTGATGTGTTGCAATGAGTTCTGTGTGTGCGGAGTGGTGCAGAGTGAACGGCCGCATCTGTATGATGCCCCCGATGCTGCAACACATCTGCACATTACATAAGTAATGCTATGTGCCGTCAATGACAACACTACACAGAACAACAAACACTACAGCGTGATAGAACGCTATATTCAGTGGGTGCGTTCGTAAATGTATTCTGCCGCTCTGAAAATGAAGAGCCCGAGCCCGGCCCGTGTCCGAGGTCATTATGCGGTCATCGGCCCGAAGCCCGGCCCTCGGGCTGTCGGGCCGTCGGGGCCCTCGGGCCAAGGGCTCAAGTGCAGGGCTCTAATATACGGTACCAAAAAATGTGTTGCAATCATAATGTTGTTCAGAACTATCAGAATCAGATCTTTTGCCCAAACCAAGAACGTCTGACAACTAGGGGTGTCACAATTTAGATTTCTTTTTGTGTCTGTGCCCAGAAGGGTTGTGGTTAACCCGAAGAATCAAACCTGCTCGTTTTTACAGACTTCATGCGGCGAGATCGGTCGCATGTGCCTTGTGCTACTTTAGGTCATGGGTGACAGAACACCAGCTTCCCAGCCGGCTCAGACAGTTAAACTCTGTTTACGTGGAGTTTCCTAGCTTCACATTGGTTCAGAGCGTTAAGGGCAGTTCACACCGGACCATGCGAAGCGTCCAGTTTCAATACAAAGTCAATGACAGTCTAGGCCGGTTTTAACGCGCCTCCTTCGTTTGAGAGCGTTTAGTGGATAGCATGGACTGTAGTGGATTGGTGCTAACTAGCTAAAGTATTAATGTTGCATCAATTTATATTGACAGAGTTATTTATAGCCGCAGATCAGCAGCCTTATTCGGTGGTGGAAACGCTTAAACATTTGCTTATCGTGCATAACTGCGTACACACTACATTGTGCCGTGAGAATAAAAAAAAAGAGAATTGAATTGAATCGTGACCCTAAAATCAAATTCAAAACCTTGATTCATCGAATCACATGCAAACTCTACACAGAGAGGCCGCATGGAAGGTGGAATCGAACCCAGGATTTTCTTTCTGTGAAGCTAACCACTGTGCCGCCGTGTGGACATTGTGATGCTTAGCTGTTGCTACAGAGCACTTCATACGGAAACAAAGGAATAGATGTTTGGATCAAGAGCCTGTAATGTTAAAATCCAGTAAGAGATTCCCATATTTTGGTTGAAGTTGTAAACAAATATGTACCTAATTATTCAAGCTTGCCTACACCCCATTAGCTCCACTCTATGGCTGTCTGAGTGGGTCCACACTGAGGGAACATGTGGAAGCAAAGAGAAAAGTTTTTTGACTAAATTCCACGGGGAGAGAAAGTTTAGGGGTGTATTCAGGTTACCATTTAATTAACTGTGGTTTGCAACAAAGCTCTATGACGGGTTTTAGCAGATAATGAAGACTGAAGGGAATCACAGCAGGAAAGCAAGATATCCACAGACGCCAAATTAAGATGAAAGCCTATGTGCAAAAAACCCCAACGATGAATAGAGAAAGGGCAAATATGTAACTGTTGTGCTGCTCTTGGTCCTTAGAGGGAGTGACGAGCATCTCTACGGAATACTATGACACAGGACTATGACTCGAAAGGAATAAGAAAGTCTCAAATGTTTGTTGTGGCTTTTTCATGAACAAACACATTTCTGAGTCATGCGCTATATAGTTTTGTGTTCTCCTCGTGTATTCATTATCTGTCGGGGTGTTCTAGTTTAGCCTACAGCTAATGCACCTCTAAACAAGAGAGTCTCTGTGGAACTTTCCTTGTTCAATAAAGCTGTTAAAAGGCATCTTGTCTCGGCCTGCTTCCTGTGGGTCCTGTATTCGTGTCTTTTTATTTCTCATAAAGTTGTTCATGATCTCAGGGAATGAGCACTCATCCACTTTGTCTGGCCATGCACTGCCTCTGGACCCACCTGTCAAGAGACATTCAGCCCCAGATCTGGAGTCAAGCTTTAGCTAGACGATAACTTCAAACTTGTTGCCTAATTTGAATGTTTTAGGGGGAAAGCAAAGTGACTTGCTCTCCAGATATCCACATGGTCACATGACTGTATGTTCCACTGGAGCAGTCCCCACAGATATCATGTGCCCATGTTCACCTCTTAAGCCTAGTGTATAGTGTTGTATTAAATATAGACTAAAAGCAGATGTGAATTTGATTGACCCGGAATTGAACTCTGTCTCTTTCCCAAGCAAAAAGACCTGGTCTCCCCTTGTTCCTTGGTAGTCCAAAAGTGCAGAATATGAGTTAATGATAGTTAATCTGGGGGGATTCTGCTAATCCTTTCGTTGTTTGAAGAAGGAGGTGGACCTTGAAAAGCCTCCTGTCTTATCTCAAGGAAGTAGTGTGTGTGTGAATGATTTCTGTTTTAGGTTTGGCGAGACGAAGGAAAAGGCCGGACCCTGGACCGGAAGCTGCCTGATACGACACGCCCCCTTCTTCCTGGACATCTGCTCTTTTTATATGCTTGGGCTTGAGGCTTGGAGTCAGTGAGCGCAGGGCCAGAGAGGGACAGCATAGCATAGTTTTAGGAGCTCTTTTGTTTGAATGTTCTGTATCTGATTGTCAAGATAAATTAAATACAGATGTTAAACTTGGAGAATCTTTGTCTGATTTCTGTACCAAATTTTGAACACGTCAGTCAAATCTTTTTTTGACCCACAAATGGTGACCCCTGACGTGATTTGATACAGAAAGAAGACGTAAGATGAGCTCAGCTATAGAGACTGGATTTGTGGGTTTGGAAAATCTCTCGGCTCTTCACAAATGTCGCTTCTAAAGAGGTAAGCGGATCATAGTTTTGAATATCTGCACATTGTTTTAAATAGAAGAGAGAGAGATTTTGGCTCGACAGATTGCAGCGTGGACAAGACCGCCGTGATGGGCGTTCTATCGGACGCGATAGAACAATAGTCAGGTTTAGACGTTTTTAGCCTTGGGGGAAGAATGGGTCGCTCCTTAAATAAAACAGAACATAGATGAGAGGTCCACAGGGTTTAGAAGTGCAAAAGAGGCACACCTTCTTAAAGTGCAGAGAGGCACAAGTGTATTAGTGAAAAAAATAGGAATAGAATTAGAGAAATAGGGACAGCTTTAGGGTCAGAAGTTATAGGATAATAAAACCTCCATATCCCCCGGGGGGCGGGAAAAAGGGTACATTTAAACAGAAAAAAGCCAAATATTTAAAATGTGGATTCTGATAATAATGATCTGATTAATGAGAAAAAAAAGAGAGCCACTTGGCTGTAAATACGAGTTTCCATGTGAGGAAATGACCAGAAAGATCAGTTATGGAAGTTTTTCTCTTGTATTGTGATGTAATGTTTCAATAGTTACAGAGGTATTACGAAAAAGA
Source organism: Knipowitschia caucasica (assembly GCA_964034765.1). Classification (NCBI taxonomy): domain Eukaryota; kingdom Metazoa; phylum Chordata; class Actinopteri; order Gobiiformes; family Gobiidae; genus Knipowitschia; species Knipowitschia caucasica. The sequence continues at coordinate 15,589,747 of OZ035825.1, read as the reverse complement.
TCCGGCTGTACCTAGTGATGCATTAGTCATGTAAGCAAATTGTAATGTTTTCCATTACTGACGTATTTAAGGATAAAATGTAAAGTGTCGTTTGACGTGAAAAAAACTTTTACCACTGATTAAGACCTTGTCACGATAAAAACGAGGAAAATGTAACAAAAGGGGGTGTATTTCAATCGTCCATGTTTTCTTTGTTCGGGAAGCCACTCAGCCCCCTCCCCTCCCTCTTTCTGTCTTCTCTTTCTCTCTCTCTCTCGTGAAGAAAGAACTATTACCAAATATATTTTTTGGTAGAAAATTACATTTATACACACGATAATGTTACTGACATGGAGTCACTAGGATCACAGAACTTTGAGTTAGATTATAAAGAGGCATTATTTTATTTTTATCTCCGAGGCGTCTGGACAAGTTATTAAAAAATTTTTCCCTACATTTTGGTGATATAAAAGTTAGAATGATTTTAGAGAGCATTATACTTTTGGAAAAATAGGGCTTAGGATAGCAGTTGAATGCAGAATTCGGTTTTCAGAATCTAATGTTTAAAATGTTAATATTAATTATTTCATAGGTTTATTTAGATTTGTAATTAATCATTGGTTTTGTATGGTAATTAACACACTTGTTTGTGTTTCTTGTTTGTCTGTTTTTTCCGAGAAAACTTCTGTCTGTTTCATTTGGCCAAAATCGTCTGCCACAAGACCTCAATCGAGCGCCATCAGCACGGACCATCAGCGTCTCCCCCAGACCCACAGGGGGCACCAAAGACAGCAGCATCGGCTGCAGCAGCTAACAGGGACTCAGAAGAAGACTTCTCCTGCCTTCATTCCTGTGAGGAGGCAAAGAAAAGACCGCAGACTTTTCACAAACTGAGTGTTGACCCATCTACGGAACAGAAGGTGGCGGTAATGCGAAAAATAAGGCCGCCAACCGCCGGAAAACTTAATAAGAAGAAGAAGGACACGACACATTTGTGTGCGTCGCAAAGGAGAAGAAAAAGATTGAAAGGAGAAGAAAGTGATTGAAAAGAAGAAGAAAAAAGGCATTGAGGCAAAGACATTGGACACTTTGAGACAAAGACATTGGACACTTTGAGACAAAAGACATTGAAAGACGCCATGAGTAAAAGAAAGAGACATTAACGGACGTTTGAGGAAGACGTGGCTGGGCAAAATGAGACAGACAGAAGGTAATATACAGACAGGCACAGAGACATATAGGACATTTAGGTTATATTTACACATTTAGGTCATACATTCATAACACTACATTTAACTGCATGAAAGATTACAAGACAATCGTCAAAATTAATTAGACTCTTACTTTAGCATGAGACACAAGGAGATTAGAACAGCAGTATATTTAAGGTAGAGGAGCTTTATTATTGAAACTATTATTGTTATTTAAAGTTATAGACGCGGAGAAGTTTAGAATTATTGATTTTGACTGCATGATCTTGGTAATACGGATATTTAAGGCAATTTTTCAACCTCTGAACCGTGGCCCGTTTCTCATTTAAGAACAATCACATGCACAGATGAAACTGGTGCTAGAAAGAGAACTGCAGCTTTTAATGGACGTTGCATCTAATACAAAAAGTGGTTTGTTCAGACAATAAAAAAAAAAGGGGTCTGAAAAATAATATAGAGTATTTCTAAATCTTGGCTAAAGGTGATATTAGACCATTTTTGATGGCACACTAACGCACCACGGTCCATTGGTTGAAAACAAGGATGTAGGGACATTTTATGAAATCTTTTAGGACATGTTTCTCTTCCAAATAGCTAAATTAGAAACAATTAGGACAATTATGTCTTTAATACAACTGTTGGCAGTTTATCTGAGACATGATTGGTGTAAGTACGACAACACACATAGAACAATGGTCTTTTCTCCACATGAACGTGAAACAAAGGTGAAGTATTAAAGTTTGAGACTAATTTACATTTTTAATGAATCCGACCTGGCTTTACTGGAAAAAAAAAGGGAAAAACATTTTTGGCGCGTGCACGAGTTTTTTTTTAAAGTAACAAGAGCTCATTAAAAATATAGGGGACACAGTCTGTGATAAGCCCGAGCAAAGACCACGTGGTAAACACTGAAGTTGGAAATGGATCCTTGTAGGAAAAATCTCTTAAAGCTCTGCATGTTCTGCAGGCTCTGAAAGTTGCAACAATAGAAATAGCTCATGAGACAATTGTAATTGGACATGGAAAAATATAACAAAGTTAAAATTACAGGCCTCCTGTGTTGTCTATATGTTTGTGTGTGTTATATGTTTGTGTATGTTATATGTTTGTGCGTCATGTCAAGTACACTACGTTGACCTTAACAAAACTCTGGACCAATATACTAACGTGGGGAGTCGGCCTGTGTTGTGAGTGTGATGTGAGTGTGGAGTGAACGAGGAGTGCTGAACGGAGAATGGAATAACAAATGTTTTCTGTAATGTTTTAATGTGATCATGGAATAATTATTTTTTGTCAACAGCATACGGTGTAAGTACTAGAGATTCAAAGATAACAAGCTTTATTGAACAGGTGTAAAAGTGAGAGTACTCTGGGATGAGTACTCTGAGAAAGTACTCTGCGGAAAGTACTCTGAGATGAATACCTTGCTGAAGGTACTGGGAGTCCCTCCCTCTGCTGTTTGTCCTGACAGTGATTCGGTCCAACCGCAGTGAGCGGTCATTGGGCTTTGGTTTGTAACTCACATTTAGGGGAGTTTAAAATTAGAAACATACATTTTGTTAAGTCTGTATTTGGCTACAGCCTCTGCCCTGATGTCACACACCGTCTGTCAATGCTGTTATGTTTTGCCCAATTGGAAAAAGATTGACAGGCTGCACCATGCCAGGGAAGTGGGCATTTCGTGTGTTCTAATGTTTCTTTTTCAGATAAAAGATAAACTACACCTGCTTCAGGGATGACACAGTAGCACGGATCATAAAGGAAATGAGCCTCTACTTTGGCACCAAAGCCCACAATACGAATTGAGGACGATCCGGGAGGAACAACTGGAGATGATTGGAACAGTAATCTACACACACACACAGACGCATGTTTTACACTTGGCCCATGACCAAAGAGAGGGAGTATTGTTATTGTCATAGGTGGTCATGGTCCTTAACCTTCTAAATCATTAGAAAGAAGTGTAAAACATATATTTACAAGAACAAATAAATAATAGAAAGAGCAGCCTAAAAGCAAAATGGGAAAATTATTAAGTAATTTTCGGAGTTGCCAAAATAAAATAAAATTCTTTATTTGTCCCATAGGGGGTCATTCTAAATTTAGTGTTGTGCAAATTCAAAAAGAGAAATAATAGCGCTTATAACATCAAGCAGATCTACTCTTTAAGATAATAGATCATATAATAATAATAATAGAATAGAATGAAATAGTCTGGAGCTATAATGTCATTGGATTCAAGGAGCTATAGGTTGAAGGGTCGCTAAGAAGAGGTGTCAGAATAAACAATAGTAATAATAGTTAGACTAGTGAATAATCATCCATCCATCCATTTTCTTCCCCTTAATCCATTTTTGGGTCGGGGGGGGGTGGCAGTCAGAGCTGCACCCAGTACACAGAGCACCAGCCCCTCACTGATCCTCCTGCAGGTGGTGAGTCCACAGGAGTGAATAATCAAAATAGTTCTATTGTGAAAATAAGTATCAATAAGGTCAAATTGTTCTAATAATTAGAGTAAAAAGGAATGGTTAAAATGTGGTTTGTTGTGTGTTGTATTCTTTCTGTATTAACTCTTCACAGATATCGAGCCAGAACTAGGATGATGGAATCTCCCCAGTCCTGTCACCCGAGAAGGGTTATTGAAAGATTGTGACCTAAATTGTTCTAATATAGGTCAAGAGAGGGAAATGTTGTATTAAATATAGACTAAAAGCAGATGTGAATTTGATTGACCCGGAATTGAACTCTGTCTCTTTCCCAAGCAAAAAGACCTGGTCTCCCCTTGTTCCTTGGTAGTCCAAAAGTGCAGAATATGAGTTAATGATAGTTAATCTGGGGGGATTCTGCTAATCCTTTCGTTGTTTGAAGAAGGAGGTGGACCTTGAAAAGCCTCCTGTCTTATCTCAAGGAAGTAATATTTCTATAGAATTAGGGAGGGGTAGTGTGTGTGTGAATGATTTCTGTTTTAGGTTTGGCGAGACGAAGGAAAAGGCCGGACCCTGGACCGGAAGCTGCCTGATACGACACGCCCCCTTCTTCCTGGACATCTGCTCTTTTTATGCTTGGGCTGGAGGCTTGGAGTCAGTGAGCGCAGGGCCAGAGAGGGACAGCATAGCATAGTTTTAGAAGCTCTCTTTTGTTTGAATGTTCTGTATCTGATTGTCAAGATAAATTAAATACAGATGTTAAACTTGGAGAATCTTTGTCTGATTTCTGTACCAAATTTTGAACACGTCAGTCAAATCTTTTTTTGACCCACAATAGTCGCGCGGAGCTTACGATGGAGACGTGACATCACTTGACCTACGCAGGGATCTCCGCAAGACCCCTGCGTAGCTACCCCTGCTCCCTCGAAATTTCTAACTACGCAGCCAGCGCCGCAGAGATGCTCCACTGTGATTGTGTGCTTAGACGGAAGCATGTAGCGGCTGCGGGGAACATGGACGAGGCACTTCGGAGCAGATAGCTTCATGCTTCGAAGGAAAAGTAGTTTAGGTTTATGGCTCACAGCCTGATATACACGGAGGCTGTGGACTGTTCAGTTCTGACCCTTATAAACTGTGCAGTCGTTTCTATTGCACTGTTCCTGTCTTTGTTTGAATCTGCACTCGTAGCTCACCGCGTCTGTTCCATTCCTCCTGTCTTGTTAATAGTTCATGTTTTGTCTCAGATATTTACCACTTATTGTTTTGCTGTTTGTGCTGAATACAATTTAACAATGGCTATGTTTCCAACAAGAACTGTGTCTTTATTCAAAACATCACAGTCATGAAATAATGAGTCCATAGAACTATCACATAAACCTACATTAGATACACATGTAATGAGTTTAAACAGCTTGGTTTGCTAATGTTTTGTTCTGAAGAGGAGAAAGTAGCTAACATAAATGGGACCGCTTTGGTTTCCCAGGCAACTCCTGTGAGATCGCCATCATTAGTTTGGGTGTGGGATTACAACATTCTCTTCAAAACTACGTAAGGGGAACGCATGAGTGTACTACCAACTGTGGCTGCGTAGGTCCAACATAACCGCAACCGTGACCAGCGCTGCGCGAGTATACACTAGGCTTTACTGAAGTGTTGTTAAACTCGACACTGTGAGAGTATGTATACTCGCCCGGACAACAGGCAACTCCTGTGAGTAGTTGCCTGGGACATCATGTAGTTGTGGTTTGGGATTACAATATTCTCTTCAAAACTGAACACGGGGGCAGGCCTTAAGGTCACAAACGAACTAGGCCAACCCTTCTGACCATGGGCCGTCTTCACACCCCTGTGGCAAATAGCACCACACAGGGTCAAAAAAGAAGGTAGAGACATGTGCAAAAATGCACGTCACTGCGGGCGCAGCAGGAAGACGTAATGTGATGCCCAATATCACTTCCCCATCACACCTACAACTACATACTGTTGAAAAATGACATAGGCTTTTGGATGGGACCGAAAAAGTCTGAAAACAACAGGAAGCTGAAATAAAGTCCCATGGGCACTTTTGTTCCTCAGACGGTTTAACAGACCTGGAGTTTTCAGACTTTTTCGGTTTTTGCTAATTGCTTAGTTGCGTCTCTGTGTATACAGGGCCTACGAGTGCTGTAAGATCTCCAAATCTTAAGTATGGATACATTGGTTTATTTGTATGCACATGCAGTATTAGATCCTTTGGACCATTTCTTTATTGTTTTGTGGCAGACACTTAACCGGTTAAAGATTGGACTGATCCATCTGTCAAAAAACCAATTTGTTGAAATGCCTTCTTGCTTAAGTTTACAATTAAAAAGTGGTTTATATGTTTACAAACGAATAGTAAATATTCATAATGGCTTCTTTATATTTATGGGTTCAAATAAATCATACTTGTATCAGAGAATGTAACACGCGTTTGAGTTCGAGCGTGTACTGAAGGATCCCAGTGTCTTGTTGGTCCATCCCTGCAGAGTAGACATTTCCTTCTCAAAGTTCACATCTCCACAGTGTATGTGTCCTGCTGAATTCATTTGACTCACAAATAACATCATAAATTTGCAGAGAAATGGGAAGCCGGGGTTTCACAATGAGCCTTTGACTACGACCTGAAATAGTCCCACCAAACACATTAGCATGTGAATGAGACGCCCTACAAGGCAGGTTAGGCCCCTGTGTCTCCCAGCATGCAATTCTGCAAACAACAACAAACCGTGGACACGTGATGAGTTAACCAGGGCATCACACACAAACAGGCTTTAGATTATAATACGTCATCGGATTGGACCTCACAAGAATGAAACGCCTTTTGTATTGGGACAAACAGAGTAACTCCTGCGCAGTACCAAGGAATATATACAAGTCACCACGGTTACGGCAAACCAGGCGAGAGCGAAGATGGTGACGAGAAGACATGGTTTTAATCACTTGAGCAGTACCATAGAAGATATATTTCCGTAGTGAGAGCTTAGGTCAAGTTTTTAGTTTGAAAATATATTTATTCATTTATTTGAGCTGTATACTTGATCAAAAGAAGAGGGTTGAAGCAAAAAGCTTGAAAGCACCCACTCCCCAAATCAATACAATAAAATGTTCATCTCATTTGTTTTATTATTTATTCGATTGTACATATACTTGGCAATACAGCGCAAGTTCACTTATTTATGGTGGGATTACTTACCTCATCCATATCCACTGATGTCATGGACGCAAACAAAATCACCATTTCTGCCATTTTCCGTCCTGGTTTGGATATAAAACACTTTTAAAGCTGAACTCGTCATTACGACAATGTGCAGAAGTCAGTGATTCTAATGTTTTGGTTTTCTAAAGGTTGAGGCTAACATATCCACTGGTGTCGTCGCAGATGCTCAGAGGAGCTTTTACCAACAATCAAATGTCTTCTGCAGTAACACTCTCCCGAACCTCTGTATCTTTTGTCTTCAGTGGTGGAGGATCCAGGGCAATGTCTGAACAACTACCGTCTACACTGGTTTAGTCCTGATTGAGCTCCTGGATAAAGTTGTTAAGTCTATTTTCTTGTGTTTTCCATCTCTCCCTTTGTTCTTGTGACCTGTGTGTGGTGCTGCTCACTGATTTGTTGCTGATGCCACTCCTTGGCCATTGTGCACATCTGCGGGCACAAACGAATGGACATTTCTTCCTTTGTTATATGATGACAGTCTGCTAACAAATCTGCTTTTGAAAAATTGTGACAAATGTGAAAATTGTTAAATCAAATGTGGGATATTATGAGAGTTCCAGCAGCACATGAATTATACTTGCAATATCAGAACAGTCTGTACAAGACTTTTATAATACGTATTGGGGAAACGAATTAAAAATATCTTTGAAACTGGAATATTAAGCGTCATGTCATTGTCTACCCCTTTATTAGTCCATTTCTGGGTCGGGGGGTGGCAATCAGAGCTGCCACCCGTCTCATTGCACCAGTCCCTCGCTGATCCCCCTGCAGGTGATGAGTCCACGGGAAGATGGCTTCTCTGTCATTGACGAGATGGCCTTGGTGTTTCAGCAGGAGCTTCAGGCAATGTGGGGTTAAGTGTCTTGCCCAAGGACACAACGACAGCAGACATCAGTGGGAGCAGGTGACATGGGTCGTGGTGGGCTCGAACCTACTAATATTAAGTCCAAAGACCAACGCTCTACCAACTGAGCTACTGAGCGTAGTGATCCAAAAATATTTTTAAGGGCAGAGTCTGTCTTCTGTGACTTTAATGAATATCGATTTAAAATCAAAATCGTCCAAAGCAGGAAACAAAATTGAGATTTTACTTTTTTGCCATATTGCCCAACCCTAGCTCTCCAAGAATAAATTGTATTGTATTGTACTCCTGTTGTCTGGGATCAGTACATGGTTCCTCGCTACACGTGCTTTGTACATGAAGCAAAAGCAAAGGCAAAACTTAACAGCGATCATAGTGCTTTCAAGAGCTCTGCAGAAACTCAATGAGTTATGCTTCCCCAAGTAAACATAACATGTGATTACATTTGTAGAAAATTTGATTGTAATATTTGCACAATAAACATTTTATTTATTTGCGCACAGGGACTGGACCAAAACTTGTCAGACCAGGTTGATAACCTACTGAATTTTTTTTTTTTTTACATACTCATTATTCAAATGCTTTGGAAACACACTGTCTACTTATCATGTGAAGATTGCTTTTCTACTGATTATAAATTGCATATCTTGTTTTCAGCACAGATGCCATTTTCTTGGTGATGTTGAAGGCTGAACCACTCTCAGAGAGAAATGCAGATCATAACATCCACTTGATTCTGTGTATACACCACTTGAGTAGTACTTTATTCATATGGCCCTGACCTGTGGAGTACCACAGGGGTCGATCCTGGGACCTCTTCTTTTCAATCTCTACATGCTGCCGTTAGGTCAGTTAATACGCAGAAACAAAGTTTCCTATCATAACTATGCAGACGACACTCAGATCTATGTCTCACTGACTGCAGGAGAACATGGACCAGTGGACTCACTCCTTCACTGTATCCAACAGATCAGTGAGTGGATGCAAAACAACTTCCTTCAGCTAAACGCAGACAAAACTGAAATGATTGTCTTTGGTCCCCAGAAACAAAGAGAGAGCGTCATCTGTCATCTACAGTCTCTCTCCCTAAAACCTTCAAACAAGGTCAGAAATCTAGGGGTAATACTGGACTCAGACTTAAATTTTAATAGCCACATCAAATCAGTAACATCAGCAGCTTTTTACCATCTAAAAAACATTGCCAGGATCAAAAACATAGTGTCTAAAGCAGACCTGGAGATTCTTATCCATGCATTTGTCTCCAGTAGGTTAGACTACTGCAATGGCCTGCTCACAGGTCTGTCCAAACAGGCTGTAAAACAGCTGCAGTACATTCAAAATGCAGCAGCTCGAGTCCTGACTAGAACCAGGAAGTACGACCACATTAGTCCAGTTCTCAGGTCTCTGCACTGGCTTCCTGTGGCTCAGAGAATAGACTTTAAAACAGCTCTGCTTGTGTACAAGTCTCTCCATGGCCTCGCACCAAAATATATTAGCGACATGTTAGTCCCATATGAACCAGCCCGGACTCTGAGGAGCACAGGGACTGGACTCCTGTTAGTGCCCAGAGTCAGAACTAAACATGGGGAGGCTGCTTTTCAGATTCAGGCTGCTAAAATCTGGAACAATCTTCCTGAAGATGTGAGACAGGCCTCCTCTCTGACAATGTTTAAAACCAGGTTAAAAACGGTGCTGTTTAGCTGTGCATACAACTGAGGGATTTTATATTTTTATCGTTTGTTTTAATGTTCTGTAATTATTTATGATTTTAATGCATCTTGTTCAGCACTTTGAGTTGCCTTGTGTATGAATTGTGCTATACAAATAAACTTGCCTTGCCTTGCCTTGCCTTGCCTTGCCTTGCCTTGCCTTGCCTTGCCTTCTTTAATTTTGTTTATTTATTCACAGTTTCTTTACTGATATCAGTAGGAGGACAAGCCCCTTGAGATGAACCATCTAGTTTTCGAGGGGTCCTCAGTTCAAATTCACACCCAAAAAAAAAAACAAGCTAGATAGTAGAACAGAATAAAAAAAAATTAGACAAAGACAAAAAAACTAAGAAAAAAAACAAAAATTATTTGTTATCATTTTCATTGCTTTTAATTCTGCAACTGAGGCCTTTACAAAACTAATTTCGGGACACTACTTTTGTTTTAAAAGGCAGTGTGATGTAATAGGAATAGGGTTTTAATTGCATCATATTGTTACATGTTTGTGCTAGAACTTTGTGAAATTAGCATGGATGGATCTAACACTACTCCAGGTTTCTGTTATTGATGGGGGAACAATGTTGTAACATGATTAAAAAGCTCAAAAAGGTAAAGGTTTGCATGATCTCATAAATGGCTTCCACTGGTCAGACTAAAAACATATTGAGTCCTCTCCCTGCTACACATGAGCTTTTAGTGAGCGTCCTGATGCTCACTGTATGTTTTTAAAGAAAATTGTTGTTTATGATGTATTGGGAACTGCCCTTGGTGGTCAGTGAGTAGATTAGTTTGTATTGTAATTTTGGACTTTACACGCAAAGTGAGATATTTTGAGCCAATCCCCAAAAATCTCAGCAAATTTGAATGTTTTGAAAATAGACTGATTGGGGCTGGTGATATGGGTGGCAGATCTGATTGCCAACCCAGAAATGTACTAAGGGGAAGAAAATGGATGGAAGGACGAAAATAGACTTTAAGCCAAAATCATCAAAATTATGACAAACAAAGGCTTGGCAGATGTCGCTTTGCATGAGCATGTATACAGATGGACAATGCCGAATCTGCAGCTCAATGAAGCTCAATAGAGAAGTGCTCATGGATGAGGTTTTGCTCCAACTCTGGCTCCTTTTCACATACATTGAAAAGTAAACTTCTCCAGCTCCATAAATGGGCTTTAAAAAAATCCATGGTTTTACGCTCTCTATGATCCAATATAGTTTGATGTTGTCTTTGTAAATACAGATATGAGCCATGTAAGGCTTGACAAATCAGATGCCTTCATTCAGGGAGGGAACTACAGCTTAGCTTAGCAATCGTCATAGCCAGGGACGTGCAGTCAGGGGAGGCAGGGGAGGCAGAGCCTCACCTGCCATTATTGGAAACTAATAATTATTTTAGTTTAAATATATAATTTATATCCACTGTCCTATGCTTTTAATGTATATTCGGCACGGTTCCCATCAGTTTTGATCATTTCTGAAGTCAAAATCGCCGAAATCCCGTTATTCCTATTCAAAGAGACGAGGTGAGGCAGCGCTCCTGCGTGCCTCACCCCAGACCGCTCCCTCACAGTGTGTGTGTGTGTGTCTGAGTGCACTCAGCTCGTGCAGTTGATATATCACCGTTTGTTTCAAATATCCTGCTTTAAAAACATTTTTTAAACTCCTCTTAGTGTTTAGTAGTGTATTGCACGTATGTGTGTACAATTTAATTTAGTTTAATACCAGAGTTGCTAACAAAAAATCAGCCGGTATCAAGGGGTGAAGTGCATAAAGTTCTTTTGCTGGAAAATGGCCCATGATTTGAATGAAGAAGATTTTTTTTTTTTTTTCTCAATTGGACTTTCAAACAAAGAAAGAATTAATATAGACTGGGAGACCACCACTGGACTTACGAGGTTAGTCCGGCTGCGGGGGAGGAGTTTGTTAATCTGTGTTTTATGTTGAACATTGACAGATACCGGCAAAGTAGTGCTTTTCCGAAAAACACTGATTCAAACACTGCTCAAGAGTTCTGCAACTTGTTTAAATTATTGTTTATGTTCCTCGCGTCTCTCTCTCCTCGCGTCTCTCTCTCCTCGCGTCTCCGTCTCTCTGCTCCTCGCGTCTCCGTCTCTCTGCTCCTCTCTGTCTCTCTCTGCTCCTCGCGTCTCCGTCTCTCTCTGCTCCTCGCGTCTCCGTCTCTCTGCTCCTCTCTGTCTCTCTCTGCTCCTCTCTGTCTCTCTCTGCTCCTCGCGTCTCCGTCTCTCTGCTCCTCTCTGTCTCTCTCTGCTCCTCTCTCCTCGCGTCTCTCTCTCCTCGCGTCTCCGTCTCTCTGCTCCTCTCTGTCTCTCTCTGCTCCTCTCTGTCTCTCTCTGCTCCTCTCTCCTTGCGTCTCTCTCTCCTCGCGTCTCCGTCTCTCTCTGCTCCTCGCGTCTCCGTCTCTCTGCTCCTCTCTGTCTCTCTCTGCTCCTCTCTCCTCGCGTCTCTCTCTCCTCGCGTCTCTCGCACCTGCGCTTCTTAAAGATGTTGTTTGATGCGGAGCAGAGTCAGCAGCTAGATTTGTTGTGAGATTATTAAAAGAAGCTGGTTCTCTTATCTTTACAGTATATAAAGTTTGTGGATGTCATTGCATTGGTGATTAAATGCTATTTTATTTGAATAATGATTGTAAATCTGACTTTTAAAGTCAGTGCCTCCCCAATCACAAACCTCACCGCACGTCCCTGGTCATAGCAACACGTCTCCCACTGTTACAAAGCTAACAATGTCGGAACAAATGCCCTGTAAGAAATTGTCTCCAGCTAGCTTATGTTCAAATTGACTTAACATTATGGATGATGTCAGCACTTCTCTCCTAATAAACAATATACAGTATAGTAAGTTGAATTACAAAAAGGAATAAACTTTATTCATATAGACAAATATAATGGCATCCTATCATTTAAATTGTGCAAGAAAATCGTTATTGTCTTGCTACATAAATAGTAAGGATTGACCCGAGCCCATCACTCATGCAGTAAGAGGGACGGTTATTCTTAGTGAAAGGGCCCAGCCTATCCATCACACTAATAGAATCATTGACATAACCAACAATGTTTTGTACTAATGAAATCTGTTTACATGTGGAATTAGCCTTGGGTCTTGTCCAGTCATTCTCTTTCAAACCACTGATTAGCGATCGCATTTGTAAATAAATTGGCTTTCTCGCGTTGCTGCCAGCCATAGCTCCGTCAGCCTAACCTCATGACTGCCAGCCTGCGCCACTATAAACTTATTTCCCTATGATTCATCATTGGTTCTCAGGCCTGACCGGCAGACCGCAACCGCTCCCTGAACAAAGCAACAATAAAACAGAGCGTGCTTCTATCTACGGCGCTGCAAAAGACAAAGGCCTGTACATAAATATAGTTTTGTTTGCAAGTCCAAAATAAATAGTGTAGTCTCTGGCCGGTGGGACGAGAGTAAACTGGGGCAGAGCCATATATTCCACTGTACCAGAGAGTGCTGCGTCTGCTGTGTTTGGGTTGAAATATAAAACTGTCCAAGAAATGTAATTCAACTTTCTGCAGGATGATTGAAATGTTGATATACTGTATAGGGACAGTGCCTTTACAGAAGATTGAGGCAAAACTCAACATATTTATATTACAATATTTTTGGTGAGTTTTGACCATCAGAGAGACAGGTTCTAACAGCTTTTCAACCAATATTGTCCTGTATTTTGCACCATCCACTTCTCCACTGACAATCTTTGTCCCTGCTGAAGAATGTGGAAATACTTTTTCAAGGCGCTGTAAGTACACACAGGTGAAACTCTGAAAAGATAATCCAGCTTGGCAAACCCCAAATAAAACATCTCAGAAAGTTTGAATATTTTGAAAACAAAAATCCACCTTTCCACTGACAGCTGTCTGACAAATGTCTCTGCCCCTGTTGAAGTAAAGTGGTGCCACACAATCCAATAAAATATGTTGAAATGTGGAAAAGTTCATAGAGTATTAATTCTTTTTAAAGGCACTGTAAATTAAAATATCCTTTATTTGTCCCACAGTGGAAATTTCAGATAATACATAGTGTAAAAAATTTCTCTCATCTTGTTTCTGTCTCCAGCCTCAGATTAATCCAGCCTCAGGAAAGCCAAGCTGCCTGCACAGATGTTGGTGCAGTTCTACACGGCCATCATCGAGTCCATCCTCACCTCCTCCGTCACCGTGTGGTTCGCTGGAGCCACAGTCAGGGACAAACAGAGACTACAGCGCATTGTGCGCTCTGCAGAGGAAGTGATCGGCAGCAGCCTTCCATCGCTGCAGGACCTGTACGTCGCCCGAGCTCGAGGCCGGGCTGGTTGTATCACAGCCGACCCCTCTCACCCTGCACATGGACTATTCCAACCACTCCCCTCAGGCAGGAGGCTGCGGTCCATCAGGACTAGAACCTCCCGCCACAAGAACAGTTTCTTCCCCTCTGCTGTTGGACTCTTGAACACTTCATAACCTGTCCCCCCGCCCTTTATAAAGTCACTTTACTACCCATCATACGTCACTTTACTTCACTGTACTGCTGTCACCTTACATTGTGTGCACCATGTGCACTTGTATATTGTAAATAGTAACTGTAACTCTATTTTAAATTTAAATTTATTCTTTAGAAGTGTTTTTTATTCTTATTTTTATTACCTCTTTTTGACTGTTGCACTGAGCCAAAGCAATTTCCTTTGGGAGGAGGTCTGTGACCTCCTGTTACTTACAAAGTAACCTCCTGTTACTTACGTGGCAATAAAATGATTCTGATTCTGATTCTGATTCTGATTCTGATTAATCCTGCGTCTAGAAAATGAGCCAATTTGAATGTTTATTTTGATAAAGCCCAAGAGGAAAGCCCACCATGAGAGGGTATGTTATGAACCTGCTGGGTGTCCCTGTATATATTTTGAAGAATAAGCTAGAGTTTAGCACTTAGTAAAATGACTGCAGGATTGTGTTGTGAGATTCATTCAGGACTTTTCTATTGTAATATTTTGGCAAACTGAGTTTCGCTTCTACGCTCAATGCCAACATCCAGATGAATGCAAGGCAGCAGAGCACTCCATGAGAATCAGAAGAGAATGATTAAATGTAAACACTCCAGGTTGGATAGCAGGAACATACAGCTGTAAAATGGAAAAAATACTAGAAGAAAAAACATAATCTTTTTGTTGGATTCAACCACATTCATGCAAACACATTCATACAGTAAATATGGAGGTGATAAAATAATATTGATTTGCAACTCTGAAGCGCTGGCTGTGAGCCCTCTGGCCACCAAAAGAAATCTGGTATAATAACATTTACCCCCCTGTGTGCACGTGCATGAGAGCCACACAAGCATAATTGGCCCAAAGCCTCATGGGAGATCGTCCACTGCACAGAACCGGGAGGACCAGACGATGCCCAAATATGGGCGAGTTCAGTTAATCTTTCCGTCCCTATGTATGCATGCGCTACTGCGCACAAGCCATTGATTTGAATAGGGCACCATCTTGGCTTGCTGGTTGGTTTGGAATACTTTGGAGCTCCATACATTGAAAATAAAAAAGTAAAATAAAAATTAATTGAGAAATACACAGATACTGTAAATATGTGGATAATACAGGAATGTTAACACAGTCGCTGCTGTGATGTGTGCGTAGGATTGTCTTAACATCAAAACTGAAAAGGCAGCCTCTATAGATATGTATCTTGTCCCTTGGGATATGTTGCTTTTGAAAATAATTCTGGGAACTTGTTCTATATAGTTAGCATCAAAAGTCTCATTGTCATGTGTATCCACATCTTGTTTACAGTGACCTGATAAAGACTTGAGAGCACAGAGTTTGTTTGAATCATAATCAAGCATCAAACGACTGCGTTGTTTCAAGTCTTCCTCTGATTGATTCTCTGTAGTGTTACTGTGAACACAAACTCATAATTCAATTCAGATTATACTGCTCAATGAAACAACTCTTGAACAATAATGTAATTCCAAGTTAAAGGGGCATCAGTCCGTCCAGTTAGAAGCTACACCAATTATGAATACATTTCACCTGATGTTGTGCAGGTAGAACCAACCACAGATGGAGATGAGTGGATGCCCACAGATCATCTCCCTCTCTTCATCCTTGCTCCCTCCACAGGTGTTGGCACATTTGCTTTTTTGTGTGTGCAAATGATACCTTTGATTCCTTTCACAACTGAAGGTACCATACAGCGAGATATTCAAGCCACAGAGGTCGGTGTAGCTCTTCCAGGATGGTCCCTCAATTAAGACGTGACAAAGTTTGTGGAGACCAGGAGGAGATACCAGCAGGACCGTTGTCTGCTCTTTTGCTCCTGAACCATTCATGACGATCTCCATGCAGGCCACTATTGTGCATATGTCTGGCTAAAGAGTCAGAAACGGACTCCATGAGGGTTTTTTGAGGTCTGGATGTCCTCAAGTTGCGACAGAACACAGAGATTGGCTATGTCTGCTCTGCATGGATCAGTGAAGGTCTTGGGAGGTATTTTCAGAAGCTCAATTAAATTTCATTCAACTTACTGTATTCTTGTATATCCCCAAATCACAACAGTAGTTGTCTCGGAGGACTTTACAAAACCGTTGAATTTGCCATCAGATCAGAGGATCCAACAGTTCAAACACAAGAAATGCAACAATTAAAAAAACACACTCACTTGAACTGCCACGGCCTATATCACTGATGCGAAAAGGCAAACTTTGCAATAATGGCATTATTAGATCACATCAGAAAAATTATAATGACAGTGATCATTTTACAGAAATGATTGTCGCTAATAGCACCAGAAATTACATTGGATATGGACATCTGTTTCAATTGTGCAATCATAGTCTCTGCTTCTCAAAGAGGTGTGGGCATCAAACATAATTACATTGATTGTAGGTTGTTTTGGTTCTGTCAATGACAATAAATGCTATACAATAATATTAAAATAAAGTAAATCTGGAAAACGCCTGCTAAATAGGCCTTTAAATCTATCAAAGTAATATGTTTTTAAGCCTCAAGATGTATATTATACTATATTTTTTGGCCTGGTACCTCAGAAACCTTCTTCTCTAAATAATTGCTAATCCGTCATCTTCCATTACCCTCACAAGATGTTTTTTTTCTCTCACCCTTGCACAAATCCAAGACAGTACTTCTTTAACACTCAGCAAATTTCCACTTTAGATCACACTGCCCACAAGTACCTAGAATCAGATCAACAAGTGAAAGAATTCACAGCAGAGGTGCACCACTGGCTCTGTTCTTCATCCACAGTTGATTGAGAGCAGTTTGGAAGAATTTAAGATAGGTCTTGAATTTGTACATTGGTGAAAATCAAGGCCAAAAGCTTTGAGGTTAAAACAATGAGAAATTTTTCTGCTATAACTAAACATATAAAATGATGCAATGACCATCATGAACTTGGCTAATCTTTTCTTTACATAAGTCACTTCTATAATTTCAAATTGATTGACAACTGCTATCATTTCAGTGAAAGCAGCTATACGATTATACGCAAATCAATATCTAACTTCCTCAGCTTTTATTGGCTCCTCTTTTCCAGAAATGCTAGTGGACTGGATTCAACGGCTGTCCTTGACCTCCTGTGACTGCACGTCCATATTCCCAGATGAGAGAACTTTGAGTTCAGCAGCTCTCTTTTCTCCACGGTATTTTACAAACACAAAATACTGTCACAACACTGCCAACCTTGGTGGATTTTAGGGCCCGATAACTATGTATGTAAAATACATTAGTGCAATTAGGGGTTATGGCATTGGTTGGGATTAAAGAAAAGAAAGCTAGGAATGAAGAGATAGGTTAGCTACCTAAATTAAACGCTAACACAAATCCATTATTTTTTGAATCATAGTTGAACACTGTATCTTAAGAATATTGTTGATAATGTTGTGAAAAATATCAGGGGCCTGTAATGAAATGATGACATACATGTATTATAGCTAGAAATAGCATTAATGACTGGGGTATGTGCCATTTAGGAACTGAACCACAGCAAGTTAAGTGATAAAATAAATTATTATGTTTTCGATCATTATAGCATCATGTAAAAATAGAAGTATTAACAATATCAATATGCAGCCCCATGTGACCACCCTGAAGTTTCACATCCACATTCGGGAGTTAAATGATTTTTTCTGCGAAAAACACTGAACTCCTTCCACTCTAAAGGGATTTACCTTGCTATTTTTGTTCCATCAGTGATTTATCAGTGCAATGATTCTCGAATAATACCACATGCCATACTTTTCCCCTGACAAAGAACCACCCATGCACTGATGGTGGTAACTACGAGCACATAGACAACAGTTGCCCTGAGGACAACTTATAGGAACCGACTTATGTCTCGTTTCCATCAGTCTCTATTTTAATTCTGTTCAGAAAAAAAAAAGATAAAAAGACTAGACAATATTAACTTCCACATTCCTTACTTTTTTGGAGAACTTTTCTTATTGACCCTCGAGTGGAAACTCTGTCCCAAGGCCTCAGCTGAACTTACAAGGCTGTGAATACATAAAAATGAGAGGTAAAACGAACCTAAACAGTTTTTTTTACGCTGAGCGTCCATGTTAATATATAGCAGTGAAGTGATCTGATGGAGTAGGTTGTGCTTTTGTAGCTCCTCCGGAATGTTAATTTAATTTGATATTTTATGCATCACTTTTTTTTTTCTCTGGAGTACCAGTCTGATTACCAGTGTTTATGTACGCGCATGTCGGGACGAATTAACGTGTTTTCAGCCCTAATAATGAGGAAAACTGACATCAGAGTGACCACACGCAGCACTAGCAAGTCTGAGCACGAGGGGGCTGCTACACCAATGGCTGAATCCGAAGCTAACCGATCACTGCTTGCTAGCATGAGAGAAATGATGGAAGAAATGCGCGGAGACATTATGAATGGACTCGGAGACATCGTTTCTGACGTCGTGAAAAAAGAGATTACGGGAGCTCTGTCACCATTGGAGGCAAGGATTGCATCATTTTCGAGTGCTGTCCGTGATTTGGAGCAAGCGGCTAATGAGCAGGACGGGAGGCTAACAGTTGTGCAGGCCTCGGTTAGCCAGCTACAGGATCAAGTTGCCTCTTTGACCAGAAAGTGTGAGGACTTGGAGGGTCGCTCAAGACTCAACAACATACGAATCGTTGGAATTCCGGAGAATTCAGAGGGCCCTCGCCCCACTGAGTTCGTGGCTGGCTTACTACATGACTTGTTGCGCCTGGATGCTAAACCTGTTTTGGACCGCGCTCATCGTACCCTACGACCCAGACCAGGGGAGGGAGCGCCTCCACGGCCTTTCGTTGTTCGTGTGAACATGTACCAAGTGCGGAACGAAATCCTGCGTAAGGCCCGTGAGTCTCCTCTTCATTTCAACGGGAGGCGAGTGCTTATTTTCCCCGACTATACTACGGCAGTAGCGAAGAAAAGAGCTACATTTGGCAGAGTTAAGAAGGAACTACATTCATGCCCTGGAGTGAAGTTTGGACTGCTCTTTCCAGCAACGCTTCAGATCACGCTGACTAGTGGGACAAGTCATAAGTTTGAAGACCCTGATGCAGCCTTGGATTTCGTGGAGAAGAATATTAAAACTGTGGTCGCCCCAGACTCTGTATGATGCATGGCGTGATCAGGTGGTATACACTATCGTGTTGACTGGACTGGTGTTCTCTGAGGTAGTTTACTCATTCTATTGTTCTACATAGGGGTGGGCGATATGGCCTAAAATTCATATCGCGGTATAATTTGGGTCATAGACGGTAGACGGTATATATCGCGGTATAATTTGGTGTGTGAATTTCAATATAGGTCTAGCAGGTTCTTGCATAAAATAGTCAAGATTGTTAATTATTTATATATTAGAATCTAATATATATATTTTTTGAGTTAGAAAATCAGTTGTGAGACGAATAAAGAGACAAATAACATACATTATTTATGTATGTTACAGTAAATACCATTCACTGTAAAAGCAATTTTTAAAAAGAAAAAACATATGCATTCATTTAAAATATAAAAAACTCACAAATGTTGAAATCAAAGTCTGTAGGAGTTAGACATGGTCATTAGTTATAGTGTCTGAGAGTTTTGTGCAGGTACATGACTTCAGTAAAAGCTGTTCGTTTACAAAGCTGGTCTTGCCATTTGTTGACGCTCCCTAAGTGCTTTTCTCTGCGCTGGATGATTCAATG
Organism: Knipowitschia caucasica; assembly: GCA_964034765.1. Taxonomy (NCBI): domain Eukaryota; kingdom Metazoa; phylum Chordata; class Actinopteri; order Gobiiformes; family Gobiidae; genus Knipowitschia; species Knipowitschia caucasica. Next base: position 15,570,114 of record OZ035825.1, on the reverse strand, counting down.
GATTTTATGTTCATTAAAACAGGGCATTGGATTTGAACAATTGATGTAAATGGTCATTTTGGCACAAATAATTTTGTTCAACAAAGTAGCTTTCGTGAGATATTGACCGCGGAGGTCTGAATCTGACGCTAACTTTCCCAAACTTCTGCTGTGATGCTGTGGACACGGCACACGCATGGATCTATTTTGGCTCACGCTGGCGCTTCGAGCCTACGCCGCTTTGACACTGATTGGCCAAAAGGTAGACTCTTAAACTGTGATTACTGTGTGTGTATTTACCTCTGCTGAGGCCGCTGTGACAACAATACATAGACAGAAACACTGTGTTAATGCCGTGCTGTTGTTCGCTGTTTCCAGTGGTGTCCAATAGTGCTAGGCTAATGTGCTAGGCTAATGTGCTAGGCTAATGTGCTAGGCTAATGTGCTAGGCTAATGTGCTAGGCTAATGCTGCTGAATGCCGGTTTGTTTTGGTCCTTTCTGCTGGCGTCAGAGCCTGCGCAATTTAATGACATAATGACCTATCGCAATATGCCGGTATAACAAAAATCTCTACCGTGGGCCAAATTTATACCGTCTACCGCTGATACCGTTTATACCGCCCAGCCCTAGTTCTACATGTTAAATATTTCTCTTCCTTTAATAGAATTTATTCATATCATCTTTGTTGTGCCGTTAGTTTATACTTTGCAGTAATGCAGTGTTTTTCGTTTTGGATACATTTATTGTTATTATAGCATATATTCTATACACATTTGATTGTGTTTTTGTTTTTTATTATTATTTTTTTTTACATATGACTTTTTTATTTTAAACTTTTGAGAATTGCACAGTGCAAGCAAGGAGGGGAAATATGTCTTTTACTTATTAGATTAGCTTTTTTTATTTTATTGTAATAATAATAATAATAAGTATTATAAAATATTGACTTTACTATTACTTCAAAGTAGTGATGCATTATTTATTATTTTTCGTTGACATATAGCATTCCACTGGAGAGTAGGGTTTATTTCAAACTGCTCTCCGAGCCCTGTTTAAGGGCTCTTTTTGTAGTTTTTTGGGGAGGTTGGGGTCGCGCATTCCAGTTGGGGGGGTGCTTCTGCGACTTTGTCTATGTTCAGTTTTGGGGGTTTAGGCGTGTGAATGTAAGTGTGTGTATGGGTGTTTTTTCTTCTATCTGTTTTCGTCAGGTGTCCAGGGGGATCCGTGCCATCTCTCGTTCCTTGTTTGCAACCCATGTCGAACCATAGGACAGCACCAGCCAATGCTGTAGGACAACAAATTCGTTTTACCAGCTTCAACTGTAAAGGGCTTAACAATCCGGTAAAACGTAGTAAGGTATTGCATCACATCCAGCGATTAGGGGCTCATATAACTTTCTTGCAGGAAACGCATCTGAAAAACTTGGATCACAATAAATTAAAAAGGAATTGGGTTGATCAGATCTACCATTCATCTTTTAACAGTAAGGCTCGGGGGGTAGCTATTATAATATGCAAATCTGTCCCATATATACATTCACAAACAATCTCGGATCCTAATGGGAGGTATATCATTCTTACAGGCACTATTTGTAATGTACCTATCGTTTTGGTTAACATTTATGCTCCAAACCATGATGACGAAGGCTTTTTTAAGCGTTTATTTTCTCAACTTCCTGACTTGTCGAATCATAAGTTACTTCTGGGTGGAGACTTTAACTGTTGGCTTGATCCTCAGTTAGATCGCTCCTCCACTCAACCAGGTACCCTTTCACGTTCAGCTAGAGCAGTTAATTCATTCATGACAGAATTTGGTGTATCAGATGCTTGGCGCTTCCTAAATCCTTTGCAGAAAGTTTACTCTTTCTTCTCTCCGGTCCATCATACTTTTACACGCATTGATCTTTTTTTGATCGACAATCGGCTACTTTCCTCGCTTATTGTTTGTAAATACGAGGCAATTGTTCTTTCGGACCATGCTCCTGTCTCTGTAAATTTAGAATTTTCTTCACCACCAAAAAAGCAATCACTGTGGCGGCTAAACACTCGTCTGTTGTCCAATAAGAATTTTGTATCCTTTGTTGAACAGCAGATTGACTTTTTCCTTGTGAATAACAGGGGCCCTGGCGTTTCAGCTTCACTGCTGTGGGAAACTATGAAGGCTTATATTAGAGGTGAAATAATTTCTTATACAAAATTTGAGCAGAAGGTAAGAAGAGAAAAGCTGTCTAACTTGACATGTCGTATATCTCAACTGGACGACCTCTATTCAGTTTCTCCAACCCCAGATATATACAAGGAACGCGTTTTGTTACAGACAGAATTTGACGTGTTAATGACACAACGTACAACGGAAATGCTGCTTCAAACAGGAGCTCAATTTTACGAACATGGAGATAAAGCTGGAAAATTGCTGGCACACAGAATTAGACAAATATCAGAATCCCGACGAATCTCGCAAATTAAAACTGAAGACTGCACTACTACAGACCCAATTGAAATTAATTTGGCTTTTAAAAGTTATTACCAGACACTGTATTCATCTGAGTGTAATCCTTCCACATCTGACCTCGATGCTTTTTTTGAAAAGTTAGACATCCCCGTTATTGACAAGACCACTGGCGATCATCTTGAAAGGCCTCTAACTGCAGAGGAGCTTACTGAAGCAATTAAATCCATGCAGGGGGGTAAATGCCCTGGGCCTGATGGATATCCGTGTGAGTTCTACAAAAAATTTTGTGATAGGCTTTCACCTTTACTGTTGGATCTCTATAATGAATCTGTGCACCAGGGTTGTATGCCACAGACGTTAAATCAAGCCATTATTACTCTTCTAGCCAAGAAAGGTAAAGACCCTCAACTTTGTTCTTCTTATCGACCAATAAGTCTGTTAAATGTTGATTGTAAATTGTTAGCGAAGATACTGGCACTTCGTATAGAATCAGTCCTTCCTTCGATCGTTAAACCTGATCAGACAGGGTTTATCCGGAATAGGCATTCCTTTTCCAATATAAGACGTCTTTTTAATATAATTTATAATTCTACTCCTTCCAATACTCAAGAAGCCCTAATATCATTGGACGCTGAGAAGGCCTTTGATAGGGTGGAGTGGCTATATTTGTTCCATACTATTAAAAAATTTGGTTTTGGTGAGAATTTTAGTTGTTGGATTCGGTTGCTTTACTCTGATCCACACGCTTCCATTAGGACAAACGATGTCCAATCAGAGTATTTTCGCCTCCATCGCTCTACGAGGCAGGGGTGTCCACTGAGCCCTCTGTTATTTGCACTAGCAATAGAACCCCTTGCAATTGCACTTAGATCCAATCCAGATATCAGGGGAATATGTAGGTATGGAGTGGAAACCAAGGTGTCTTTGTATGCAGATGATTTACTTTTATATGTTACAGATCTGAACTCTTCGATTCCAGTTGCTATCAACACACTTCTTGAATTTGGACAGTTGTCTGGTTATAAATTAAATCTTTCCAAGAGTGAATTATTCCTTGTGAACTCTTCAACGGTAAACTTCTCCCTAAACACTCTGCCGTTCAAATTCTCACCTCAGGGGTTTACTTATTTAGGTATTCAGGTAACTCAGAGGTTTGCAGATCTTTTTGTAGCCAACTTTGCTCCACTGCTGACACGAATCAAGGAGGATTTTGATCGTTGGTCAGTACTTGGCTTATCCTTGGTGGCCAGGATCAATTGTATTAAGATGAACATTCTCCCCCGTTTCTCTTATCTTTTTCAATGCATTCCAATCTTCCTTGCACAATCTTTTTTCAATAAACTTGATACTATTATTCGGGAGTTTATTTGGGACAAGAAAATTCCCCGTATGCGAATGCAGTATTTGCAGAAATCAAAAAAGCTTGGAGGCATGGTCTTACCAGATTTTAAGTATTATTATTGGGCTTGTAATATTAGGATATTTAGGTACTGGCTTCAGATTGATGCTTTGGTCTCCCCAGCTTGGCTAGTCATGGAAGCAAACTCTGTAAAACCGGTTTCTCTGTTAGCCCTCCTACATTCACCTATTCAGTCCTCGATCGCATCTTACACAGGCAATTGTATGGTCAGGATTTCGTTAAAGATTTGGTCACAATTCCGGCGGCGCTTCGGTTTGCAAGCCTTTTCTCTGTCTGCTCCTTTAGCTCATAATCACGCTTTTTTGCCCTCTCTTACAGATGGCTTTTGCATATTGTGGTCGAGAAATGGTATTAGGTCTTTCAGAGATCTATACATTGATAATGTATTTGCTTCGTTTCAACAACTTTCTGATAAGTTTTCTTTACCACGTAGCCACTTCTTTCGTTATTTGCAGATACGTAGTTTTGTCCGTAACATGTTCCCGGCCTTTCCTGATTCTCCGGGAAATTCCCCCATTGATGAGTTTCTCGAACCTATTCCTTCTTTGAAAGGCGTGATTTCAATTGTTTATAATCAAATCACTTTAGTTCGTCCTCATAATATGGCTACAATTAAGGAACTTTGGGAAGAAGATCTGGGTGTCACCATATCAGAGGAACTTTGGTCACGAATGTTGCTTTTAGTTCATAAGTCCTCCATTTGTGCCAGGCACAGTCTGATTCAATGCAAACTGTTACATCGCATCTATTATACTAAGGCCCGTCTGGCTAAAATATATCCCAATTTGTCACCTATATGTGACAGGTGCAAACTTTCGACTGCAAATTTGATTCATACTTTTTGGTCCTGTCCACAGCTTTCTCATTATTGGGCCAGAGTGTTTTCCATCTTGTCTGATGTTGTTGGTAAGCAGATAGCACCTGACCCTCTGAGTGCACTGTTTGGCATTGTTCCTTTGCGACTCTCTTTATCTAGCTCACAAAAATCTGCACTTGCTTTTATGACTCTTCTGGCACGACGAGTCATCTTGATTAAATGGAAGTCTCCACAACCACCATCTTATGTTCATTGGCTGCGAGATGTTCTTCACTTTCTTAAACTTGAAAAAATACGGTTAACTATTAGGGACTCTCCTGGGGTGTTTACAGAAATATGGGATCCTTTGTTTGCGGCCCTCAGAAGGATTGATTTTCCGTTCATTCCTGACTAATTATCCACAGCATTGTGCTGGTAATTTTTTATATTTTTTTTTATTTATTTTTCTTAGGTTGCAATTATTCAAGGTCTTTGGTTTTTATGTCCCCTTGGTACACTCTTTACGTTATATGTATATATATATATAAATTTATTTTATTTATTTATTTTTCTTTTGTACTTATTTACATAGCTGTGTTTACATAAACATGCCTTGATTGATTTGGTTTTGTACGTGTGTGTATGTGTATGTGTATGTGTGTACATATATACATATGTATGTGTGTGTATGTATATATATATTTTGTAACAATTTTAATTTGAGAGTGATGTTATGGAACACAACTTGTACCTGTACATATTAGAGTGTGTGTGTGTGTGTGTGTCTTAGTAGGGGTTTTGTTATCTGTATTTTCTTTCTTAATCTTAGGTACTTGGTTTGTACACTGTATGCGTCTGTGTTGATATACTCTGTACCTTTTGTCAAAAATCAATAAATAAAGTTTGAAAAAAAAAAACAATGAATGAACGATGCAATAAGGCAAGAGCTTTTGGTGCTCCGGAAATAACCATTATCATTCCAACAACTCAGCAACCATCGACCTCATGTAAATTATGTCTGGTTTTCTAGAAATCAATTATATCGTCTCAACATGTCATTGTGTTGGACATTTTATTTTATTGGGGTGCCATCAGTAACCCGGCAACGGATGAAGAGGAAGAAAATGGATGGATGGACCATCCATAACAATTGTTAACATCAATAAAAAAAATTACGATTTCTAAAAAGCATATTCTTTTATATTCAAGCTGGCTCCAGAAGATGTGATTTTTAGTCGGATTTAAGCCATTAGTAGTTCAGTTTCACTTCACTATACTCAAAAAATCAGGAATAAAGACTGAAATGAAATATGTTTAATTTTTATTATAAATAATTTAGTTATGGTAAACTCATAGACTTTAGAAAGAAGTGCTGATGTCACCCAAAGTGAAGAAGCCGATTTGAACGTAAGCTGGAGACAATTTAAGTAACTGAGTAGCGTATTTATATAGTGCCTTTCACAGATCAGAGTCTCAAAGCTTTTTACAATTGTTGTGGGCTTTTGTCCTCTCGCTTCACTCAGAGATGGGAGCATAGTCGCCCTACAGGAGGCACATGCCAGACCTATCGTACAAGTTTTTAATGTTAGGGGAAACCGGAGCACCCAGAGGAAACCTACACCGACACGGAGAGAACATACAAACACCACACAGAAAGGCCTGGAGGTGGATCGAACCCAGTGAAGCACAAGTGCTAACAACTGCACCACCGCTCATATTAGGAGATTAGCCTCCCATCACAACAGGGGCAGGCGTGTTGCTAAGGGGGTTGCAAAGGCTAACAAGAGTTTCTCCCCAAATTAAGCATTTTATATCTGGATTTACAAGGATCAGAGAGTACGATACCAGCGATTTTTTTACGCCAAAATGGTGAGCTAGTGTAATCTAAGCTAGTGTTATTTACTTTTCAATGTAAGTCAATAGCAGCCAGAGATATGTGGAGCAAGACTTTGTCCATGTGCTTCATTAAGCTATGGGGTTATAATTGTCCATCTATACACTGTACAATCTGTGGCTCAGAGACAAATTCTATCATAGCAACTGCTCTTTCTATTTGCTAGCCAAAGTCAAATTTGGAGTTGAGAGGCGGTCAAGGGGGACTTTTCATGTATCATTCTTATTATACAGTGTGAACTATATTCTGAATAAAGTGAACTCAGACACAAGACTGGACAAAACTGGAGAGATATGGATAAAACTTTTAAGCACGGTGAAGCAAAAGTACAACATATCTGACCCACATTATCTTTGATGCATATTGTAACTGTGATATCAAGTTCCATATCTCTGTACAACGCTTCTGTCATATTTGCGTCTGTTCATTTCACTGTCAGACGTAATTAGTGACCCAAATTGTTTGCATATGAACCACTGTAACTCTGTAATTCATGCTTGAAGTCCGCAACAAATAAACAGCTCAATGTTCCTGTTGTCTGGTTCCTGTTGGCTGTCTGATTCACTACAAAAGCTGTGTTTTTTACATTGTTATTTTCGGAAAACCTTTGGAAATCTTTTGCTCTCCATGACGACAAAGTGTACAAAGAGATCTGTCGAGAGGAGCAGAGGGACCATTATAAGTTGTGCTCTTATTTCTGGTCTCTACTTTTGGACTTCTCTTACATAAGCAGTTTTTTCAAACAGCTATGGGCTTTCATTTTGGGCAGGTCAATGATGTACAGTACACGCTCTGGTTGCCGTGACTCACCAGCCAGTATGACGTGCGGTGTTTCCCACCAATGTCTCCCAGTGTCTCCGCTAATGGCAGACCGCTGTGTTGGGATTAGTCCGGATCAGACACCGGGGCACGGGCACTCGTCTGGGCCTGAGGAGAGGTGGAGACATGGGTGTGGTGGTGGTGGTGGTGGTGGTTGTGAAAACTGCTGACTACACTGTGGCCGTGACCAGCTATGATTTACCAACAAGAACAACTAATAGTTACCGCCACAGAGCCTGGGATCACTATTATTAGATAGGAAATTACACTACTGCCGCTCTGCAAGTGTAGGAACCATGGAAGGCTAAAACTATAACTTTGTCTAATACTGGATTTGAAGCAGAGTGCAACCCTGTTTTTTGTCTACCTCCTGCATATGTCACACACCCACATATGTCACACATATATATATATATATATATATATGTATATATAGTCACGTCAGTAAAACAGTAAAACCATGAAGAGAATTAGGGCTGCGTGCAGATGTAAACAGCTGATGCAACCGTCATCCAAGGAGCCATCTGCACCAGGAGCAGCGAGCCACTTGTAGCCACAGGGGACACCACAGGACCCAGAGGAGACATGAACATATGAAGGTATGACACAAACAAAAGGATAATCTGAAACAATCTTCTGTCTCACAGCCATATGCCTGCATTGGAATTCAACAAAAACACCTCCTAACTCCCATTGTGTTTCTTTTCATGTCAAATACTTTCAAACATTGTCTGATAAAAGGTCCTTTTTATAGGACATCGGCTGTGGCTGTCTGATCTAAAATTTGATTGATTAAATGATTGATAGGGAAGGATTTATGCAGGAAGCTGGTGGAGATCAGAAGGGCCAATGGCATAGTGGAGAGTTGCCTCACTTCCCTCAGTCTGCCCCTAGGAAGCTCTGGCTACAGTAGTAGTTTAATATTTTTATCATTATAAAAGCAAGCACACCACATTTGCCAATAACTGTCTTCATTGGCAGAAGTATTTTCTTAATTCCTCTGACTTAAAGTCTTCCAAGAGAAATGAAATATTGACATAAGAAAATCCATCCTTGTCAAAAATAAGCCCTACATCTAGAATAATAAAAATTGATATTCACCTAAGTCAGTGTTAGCTGTAGTGTAAAACATCCCGTTCAAAAGTCCATGGTGTTTTTCTGAACTCTTTCTTGTGCAGTTTGACTGGTCTGTGTTTTCCCACCACGCTCCCTTCCATAGCAGCGGATAAACCCACATCCAAAGCTCTCTCTTTTGGCTGTCTCTCAGTCCCTGCTTCAAAGTGCTCTCTGGAGGAGAGATGGAGAGCACAACAGCACAACAGCAGTCCACACAACCTACCGACAAGTCAACCCTGTCTGCTGTGGGCATTACCTCACTGGGAGAAAGACCAAAAAAGGAACTGGAAAAACATATCTGATGACCCCTCCGCCAATGCGATGGGCCACTGTCACCAGAAAGGTAATTACCTGCCAGTCACAATCCAGAACGGAGCGGCGGCCGGACACTAGAGAGATGCACTGTTTATAATGAGGATGGGGAAGTGTCGCTGAAGGATCACGAGAATGTCAATATTAAAGAAAATATAATGCATTTGTTTTGGCCCTTAAAACATAATGAGACTTACTTTGTCATTTTATATTTTATTATGTGCTGTCTGCCTGTATCTCTCCATGCCACCAACAGAGAGTGGAGTTGTTGATGGGTTCATTTTTTCTAAATTCGGAAATCACAGAACACAAACACAGCCAATTGTAAAGACCGTAATTTCACTTGAAATATTTTCCAAATTAAATTATGACCAGACTTGTACCAAAACTAATGTATGACCAAAATTCTGCTCTGAGCGTGATGTCATAGTGATATATTGACATCATACTATTACAAGACGGAGATAGTCATTTAGACAAAAGGGGCGGAGTCACATATTTGTACCAGGTGTGATGAGGGATAGCCTGGCCTTACTGCGTGTAACGTCTGGGTCTGGTCCCTGTGTTAGCGATTACAATCGGTTGAATTTCGACCGACCAATCAGAGAGTGTGGAAGTTGTAGTTGAAGTCTTGTAGTTAGTTGTGGGTGATGTCAAGAGTTTGCGTTGAACGGGAAGGTTGTAGTTTGGCAATGGCGAAAAATGCGATAGTAAAGTAATCCGGTCTGGTTCTATCAAGAAATTGAAGCCGGAGCAAGAAGAATGTTTAGCAAATGTAATCGCTAGAAAAAATTGTGGCGCTACTCTCTGCGGGCTTCGTTAGCGACAAAGGAGATGGCTAAATGCTAAATGCTAACGACAGATTCGGGCGCACTACATATGTGGCGGTAAACTCAGATCTAATCGTTTCAATCGGCAAAAGGAGTTAGCCCCTCCCACCTGTAAACGGAGCTCAATGGAGCACCTCCAGACCTTAGTACGAAATGTACTAGGCTAGATGAGGGACAATGTTGTAACGTGGTTAAAAGGCCAATTTTGCACATTGGGGATGTATTATGTAAAATTGAGTTTAAACATTGTTTCCTTTTCATTACCCAACACAAAGTTGATTCTTGTTTGTTTGACTAATCGTTCGTTCAAGGCTTCAATGCCGAGAAAATAACTGTTTCTCCTACCCCTTAACCCCGCCTTTGTCGTGTGAGTTTTCCAAAACATTTTACTCCAGGTCTAACATGAACGCATCAAAAATGGTACACACGTTATGCCAGCATTAAAATACATTTCAAAACTTGAAATGGAACAATGAGGAGTAAGGGATAATGTACTAAGGTTTTTATACTACTTATTCCCACTCCCTTTCGTACATGAAATGAGATAGTTTATTATTATTATTACTATTATTTTATTTATGTATACTTCTTAAATATGTTCAACTGAATATTATTATTTATTGTATTATGCTTTTCTTATGTATTCATATATACAATTGTCTTTGAATATCTTGTTTTGGTCAAGTTTTGTAACTATTCAAAAATAAATATATGAAAAATCCTCAGAACTGGACCATGTTTGTTGAGGACTGAACGTTCGCTGCCCTAAAAAGGAGCTCATGAGACACAATGGTAAAAACCAGAACATCTTTTAATTGAGTTCACCAGGCTCACAAAAGGTTGAGACAAATCAAAAGAGCCTCTTAGTTCCAGTCTTACGATGCCAATTTGGAATTCTTTTATCTACAGACGCCATTGTTCTCCATTTGTGCTGTCTGACTATGTTCTCCTTCCATTGTACATGTGGGATACAACCATTCATTAAAGGCAATGCGACGGCAAAGAGAATAGGAAATAGGCTTGAGAGAAAAAAGAATGAGATGGAATGAAATGTTTCCCCTTTTGGCGTGTTTGCTTGATCGGGACGTGTGATGTCTAATGGATATGTCTGATATTTTTGTCGACAGCTTGTTGATGCGTCTTACGTCCAATTGTCTCCAGAGGATTCATTATTTAGGTGTTAGCATTAATTTTGCATCCCTCGCAGTCTCCACACTGGTGAGGCTGTCAACGCATGTAAGGATTGGAATGGTCTGATTGTAGCTGGATGACAGGGTGAAAGTGAAAACAGGACTTCAAATAATTCTTTTTTTTTTTCATAGCACATACTTGTTGCCGGTTTCAGTCAGTTGATTAAAAATATGACATTATACGTGACAGAAAGGAAGAGAACAGAGCCCGACAAAACAGTTGTTGTGGAAAACGTAAATGACATGCATTTTCTGGCTTCTGACACTTTGTGAGTTACTGTATGTTTATATTTTTGTTGTTACATACATTTAATCAACTCCATTTTATTTGTTTTGGACAAAATCACAGCAACAGTCGTCTCGAGGGACCTGCACCCAACGGCAGACTGGGGCCAAGTCCTCTGGTCCACAGAGAGTCCAGGGTTTCGAGTCAGTGCATTCATGGAACAGATAGAGGGACAGCGGGTGAATAGAAAAGCATAGACTACATTTATAAAGTTGAACTGGCAGTGAAGAAGAGTTTTACTTCTCCTGTAGCCTGTGAATGTTTGAAGAGTAAAAAAAAAAAACAGTTACCGGTAAAATAAAAAGCTTAAGAGTCTGGTGCATCACATTTGTGACAGTTGTGGATGTACACTGCATTAAAAAGAGTTCATTAAAAACATAGTATTTTAAGATTTTTTTTAAATGGTATTGCTTTTATTGTATTTGTTTAGTAATCATATGCAATAAGTGTACCATTTACATTTGTGTTACTATGAATTTGAATTTTATGTGCAGCACTGAGAAAAATCAGGTCATGACAATCAACCTATGCTGTATAGATGGTGATGGAGGACTTCTTGTTTGAAAAATATAAACATGAATGTATCTTCGCAAAGCTGTGCTGACTTATGATATAAGATAAGAGAATCTTTATTCCTCATGTCAAGAACATTGAACAGCACTTTGTGTGACTTTGGTTTGTGAAATTCACTTTATAAATAAATAGGACTTACTGCGAGTGTTGGCACAGAGCTGTAGGAATAAAGGAGCACTCAAACAAGATCAATGACAGAAAAACAAGAGAACAATAACAGCAATCTCATTCGATTTGAGCTAAAACTAGTTACGCTTCGGAAAAATAAAAACTGTAACAGTTCATGGTACATACAGGTGAACATTAACAAGAATATCCTTCAAAGGTCCATTTACTTTTGTAATTCAACTTACAATGTGAAACTAATGGCAGACTCATTACACACAAAGTGAGATATATGGACCATGTTTTAATGTTTGTCTCACAACTGTAAAAACACCAAATAAATAAAACATCCTCCAAAATAGTATCGAGAATAATTTGGAAATGGACTGTAAGCCACAATCATAAAGCATGTCGGTATAACAAACAAAGGCTTTGCATCGAATAAGTTCAGAGATTCCCCTGTACGTCCACAAAATCAGTTTTGGCAAGTTTATTTGTATGGCACAATCATAGACTGTAAATATTAACGGAAAATGTGCTCTACTGGAGCTATCCAAAATGGCCGCGAGTGGTCCCAACCACAAGAAAATTGTGAAAAAACGCATCTGCGCATGCGTCAGCCGGCTCCATTCATTAGAACGAGAGACTTCAAAATTTCACAGCAAGTAAACTAGAGTGGGCCAAACAAATCCCTCCCCCTCAGCATTGACACACATGTGGAACAGAGCTTTGGCCCAAGAGCCAACTTTTGGACAATCCTGTAAAGACGTTTTCCAGAGGTCTGCCGATGCTATATGTTAGTGTCAGGGGGTGCAAAATGGGTGGTGGGTTTTAATATGGTTTTATTTATATTTTATGCAAGTCGTGTTTGTGTTTTTAATATTCCTTGCACCACCTGAAGCACCCCGGCTCCCCACGTGACAATTAGAACACCTGTGCCACGGTACAAAAGGAGATGGGGAGGGGGCAGGAGAGAGACAGAGAGAGCCAGACGTGGCGGGTGAGAGCCCCGTGGTCTGGCAGCCCAGGCCGTGGGGACGCATTTTAGCCTGTTTTAGCTTTTTAGTCTGTTTTTTAGCTTAGGGTTTTATTGCTTTTATTTACTTGTTTTTAATGTATTTTAAAATAAACTGCTTTTAATTCGCTTTTAATCCAGTGGTCCTTTTATAAATCCTGGTCCGAAGAACCTGCTTTTTACACATGTGACATTATCATTGGCTAATTCTTATTCCGGGTCCACCTGGGTTCGAATCCTGGTCGGAACAGTGCCTCTCCGAGTGCAGTTTGTACGTTCTCCCTGTGTCTCTATAGGTTTCCTGCGGGGGCTCCGGTTCCCCCTACCACAAAAAAATATGTGCAATAGGTTTGACTTGTGCCTCCGGTATGGCGACCTCGCTCCCATCTCTATGTGGAGTGATTGTAAAGTGCTTTGTGACTCAAGGCCTATATAAATAAAAACTTACTTAGCACAACTCTATACTTAAAAAAATAAACTAAAAACATTATCTTTAGTTTCAGCAAAATAAAGAAGAAATGTGTTTAATACTTCATACTTCAGAGCAGGGATGTCAAAGTGAAATACATCAGAGGGCCAAAAAACAAATTTGCAACTAGCCGAGGGCCGGACAGGTGAACCAAGACCTAACACACTGGACCGTATTTAATTTAAAGATTAAATTAATAATTCAATATTTCTGTAAGGTTCTGTCAGTCATTTCAAGTGTAAACATTTTTCAACAGCTCACGAACAAAAACAAACTTTCTTCAAAGAGAAAACACATGTCCTGAACATTAGATGATGTTTCCAATATTTTCTTATGGCTCTGTGCGGCCGGTTCTACCAATCAAATATCATCCCAGGGGCCAAGATAATTCATTTGCGGGCCGCATCTGGCCCCTGGGCCTTGACTTTCACACCCATGCTCTAGATACTCTTAAATACATCTGTAGATTATCTGTAATACTCTGAAAGAATATTAGGGTAGTAAGCCCTTAGCTTTGATAGTCCACTGCCCAAACCAGGAGTGGGAATATGGTGTTTAATATGCTAATACCCTTAAAAAAAAAAAAAGTTTCAGAGTAATATTTAGAGTGATGACTGCAACTGTGTATGTCTATGTATGAGCAACATTATGATATGAACAGAAGCTTGTTAGTACAAAATATTCAGAATCACACGCTCCAGTGCCGGCTTGTCCCTCATTGTGCCTCATTCATTTTGCATTCTCAAAGTGTTGGTTTGTGCTCGAGTAGCCAACTGGCTTAAGTGTCTTTCTTCCAAAACACAAACTGGAAAGACCGCCCAGCATGACATCCCTACTGAACATGTGGCTGTTTTCAGTTTTCACACACACAATGTAAATGTTTTTTGAATATTTTCTTTCTTCATGGATTTATTGAACTATGCAGACAGAGTGTTATTTAAGTCCTACACCCGCCAATACTTTCATCATGTGTCAATATGCCTCTGCGATCACATAAAAGCCTCAATTCTTTATAAAATAAAACCAAAATGCTTTATAGATATGACAGAAACCATGCATAACTAGAGTTGTGTTTTGATTCATTCACGTGTGTAACAGCAGTGGTTCCCAGTCTTGTCCGGTGTAGCCCTTTGCCGGAGCGGTCACGTACTCAGGAGTATTGCAATACTTTAAAGAGATAAGATAAACTGTATTGATCTCACAATGGAGATATGTACATGTCACATTTAGCATCAATAGGATCACTCACTAGGTTTTGCAAAAGACAGGAAAGGTGCAAACATGTTAAAAATGTATAAATAGTCTCTTTTCTGCCAGATATATTATGCACAATGAGGTTAAAGTGGCTATAGCAGTGTGAGTTCACATTCCTGCACTGTCTATGGAAGGCTTGCATATCCATTATTGTTCATCTGATTTTTTATTGCTCGAGCAGAGCTCGGGGCTAACCAGAGTCTTAACAATTGTATTAATAGAGTTCCTCAGACAACACATGAATCTGAACTGAACATTACGAAGAGATGCAGAACAAGAGCGGACACCACAGTAGGCAAACATCTCACTCACTGCTGTGCCGAGGAACCTTCAGCAGCAGCCTCAAGGAGTTGTTATAGGCCACAGTGAGTTTCTGCAAACTGGACTTTTTAAAACTCTTCCAAAGGTGAGCAGTAAGATTTAAACAGAGTTACCTTTACCTCAGGAGAGCACAAACTAAACTTACGTGGCAGCATATTAGATTGGCCATATAACTGACACAGCTGCATGTGCATGTCCTTGTCATCAGAAAGGTCACTGGTGATGTCGTGACCGAGGTATTTCACCTCATCTGAAGAATTCAAAATGTTCCCGGAGAGGAAAAAATTTACTGTCATCTTTAGTACGCGCAATCATTACAAGGCTTTTGGCAGCGTTATATTTGATATTATGATCCAGACCATATTGAGAGCACACATGAAGTAGTTGCTGAAGACTCTGCAGGGACTGAACACCACCAGATCGTCTGCCCACATGAGGTGAATATGTCTGCTGTAACCAAGACTGCATCCTGTGGTGCAGGAGTTGAGTTGAACCGACATGTCATCTACTGTATGTACACATTAAACAACAAGGGAGAGAGAATCCCTCCCTGACGAACCCCATTAGTGACTCTGAAGGAGTCAGAGAGAGCCTCCCCCCATTTCACCTGCGGTCTGCTCCGAATACCAAAAAATAAGCAGTCTGATCAGATAACCAGGAACTCCAGACTTTGACAGTTTCGAAAACAATTTCTGTAGGAATAAACCAAATTTTAGCTTTTTATTTACTATTAACAAAATAATGCATGCTTGGACTGAACCAAAGCTGAAAGTTAAGCTTCCTGACAATTTTTTATTTTTAACTGTGTTTTGGGTTCAATATTTAGAATATAGTAATTAAATCAATACTAGATGAATAATATAATTTGGTTGTTTTCTTGAGAAAATTGACTTTACAATGCATGCAAAAATAAAATGTAAAAAGATTGAGACATTGTTCACAATTAAATTAACAAGGTGCAAATATTCTGTTGGAGAAGCATCTATGATAAGGTAAGGTAGCACAATAACTCAATTTCTGTTTTACTATCATTAGCGATCCACGTCGTTACCAGCTCCACGTTCTGCTTTGCTGCACACGCTGTGATGACGTGTTCCCAGACAACAGGCTTAGGAAAACAACAATTATTATGAAGGATGCTAAAAGATTCATTTGCACTGATGATATTTGGAATTTCCTGAGGCTTTTTACCCCCGTTCCTCCGCCCGGCCCAGCTTTCACGACGAGTCAGGAAATGGGAAGGAAGAAAAGCAGAGACTCCATTTGAATACGGAGTGGATTGTGCCAGAGTGGCTGCGGGATAATGGGAGATGCACTGAATGAGAGCGACTGTGGCCTTCTGACAGGAAAAGCACTTAGCTTTATTTTAGCTGCAAACAAAGTGTGATGTCGCCATGGGTCCTGTTTACATGAGGAGAGGATATGGCAACACAGCAGCTCAGGTTGGAGTTTTCAAGGCAACAGTCGTAAGTGCTTAGGACAGAGCTGTCAATCACACTTTGGTCGGGGGATGATTCAAAAAAGTAAGTCGAATGTATAAAAGTAGTTTTTCTTAAATTATAATCATTAATGTTAAGTGTGAGCTTGGATGTTACCATCTGGTAGATTCTTCTGACCAAAAGGACTTCAGTTATTGTTTGGATTGAACCAAAACTGGACCAAATATAAAAAAGTGATGCAATTGAAGACTGAGAGTTGAATATAAGAACAAATCAGAGGCCAATTTAAAGGGACATTTTAGATTCAGATTCAGTTTATTTGCCATTTCCAATAAAAAAACCACATTGGAATACATTAGCAAAAAGTCTCCAGTGTGCACAGACAAATAGACATAAAACAACATTAAACGACACCTACATCTTTTATGTGTTCCCAGATAACAGGTCATATGTACAAATCATAGTTGACCATTTCTGAATGGTCCAACAGTCTTTTCTTAATTAAAAATACAATACACATGATGTCCATAATATTATGATTACAATTTGCAAGGAGATCAGAGAGGAGAATGAGTCTCACATTTTGATTGCCAGTTTGTCATGTGCAATTAAACTGATCATGCATTTTGTTTTATATTTTCATTTGCAAAATCCCCAAACAGATATACATATTTAACACATATTATAATGAAACCACTGCAGAGGCTAATACCAAAATAAGTCTAAAATGAGGATGTTATTGTTTTGACTGGGTTGATCAGAATCTCCAAACTTTGCCCATTCGATTATTGTATCAATATTTCTAGAACTTTTGCTCGTTGCTTTGATGACCCACCCTGGCTATTTACACTCCAAAGCTTTACACAAACAACTGAACAAACCATATATCTTCATCTTATTTCCAGTGTTTGGACTGGCGTTTTATTTCCGATCCATATGAAATGTTTGGTCAGGCTAAATGAATGGGATCGCATTGACCCTCTGGCCTCCGCGGTAATTGCAGTGCAGTTAAAGTATCGATCAGCCGCTGCTTCACCTCACAGGGCTGGAGGACTGGCTCTCAATGGGCCAGGACCCCTCTTCACGGGCTCCTCTCTCCATCTCTCCAGACATTATGAAGCCACACTCATCAGCTCACTTCCTCCTGTGCGTTCCCGCGGCGCTCAGAGGTGCTCATTTCTCACCCAGCGCTAGTTTGGCGCCTATGCATCAAAACAAACGCACACAAACTGTAGGTTACGTACTGGGCCTGAGGAGCGTGAAGTCGGAATGAAAAACTTTAATATCAACAGATTCAAATTTAAGGGTGATCAATAAAAAATGTATGAATGGATTTTTTTCCATCTACAATATATATGGCGCTCTTACAAGCAATAATAAAGAAATGCTGTGTACTATAATCAAATGTACCATCTGACAAAAACAATGGTCACACCTCAGAAGCTAAGCAGGACATGGGCTGGTTAGTACTGTGATGGGAGACCTCTGGGATTACCAGGTGTCACAGTGGGGCGGCTGCGGCTCTAAAGTGCCAAACTGTCATTGTCTCCTTCACCCACATTTCCCGTTGTGAGTTTGCGTGAGTTTTTGTGTGCATGAGTGAATGACTGGTAGTGGTCGACCAACTCATTCCAACCAATATTTTGCTCTGAATATTTTCACAACCATAACTATATAACTACAAACTAGATTAAATGTTATAACAACTATAAAATCAACCTGTTTTTAGAGTAGAATAAATGAGTGCCGATTGTTTAGTGGAATATAAACATTTAGACATATTTCCTGCTTTAAGAAAAGAACATGAGATTTCTGAAATGTTGTCTTCTTTCACACGTTTTGTAATGTTGGACACCAGTTTGCCCCACTGTGGCACACGGTGATCCCTGGGGTCTCCCATCACAGTACAAATCAGACCATATCCTGCTTAGCATCTGAGATCTGCTGGGATCAGACATGCAGCAGCGAGCTATATTTAAATTCCCAGAGAGTTAAATATTGCTTTTTTACTCAACTCCTGCAATTGGTATTTCTTCCAATTACTACAGTTAACAGTAAACTAATGAATAAGAATAAAATCTTCAACACTTTAGCACACGTCCTGTTATCCACGCACTCTACACTTCCTAACCTGAAATAATGACATTGTGAAAACCATATCATTTCCCCACATGGCTCTGTTGGCCTGTAGGTGCGAGCGCGCATCATTTCACGCTCTGAATTTGTCCAAACACACTCTTTGCAAACTGCAGACGGCGATTATGAGCTCTGTTTATGAACGTGTGATTAATGCGCCTCCTCTCGCGCCTCCTGCTCCCTAATGCAATATGCACGCATTGTTTTTCCACCGCGGGATCCACTAATACTTGCCCAGAAAAAATGGGGGAAAATACAGACTGCTCCAGAGCATTCAATTTGCATTCAGGCAAGCTTACTGTCACTCCAGCATGATATAAAAAATGTGCAATGAGAGGATGTTGCTCAGAGAATACACCAGCGAAGTAGAGCGTGTTAGCCAGGCATGGATGAACCTCATTAAAACTTTTCAATTAGCGGCAGATGAGTTTTTTTGGGACATTTTAGCCCAATCACAGCGTGTTTTTATTCATTCTGTTTAGTTGAAGAGGAAGAGGAGTTCATAATTTGGGCAAGTGAATCAACTTCGTTTTTGCTATAATGGAAGATGCTCGTGGTCCAGGAATCAAACCCTGGACTTTCCGGCTGTGGGGTGGAACTGCCAACAACCATGATTATCAGGAGGTTTAGGCTTGTTTTGATTTTAATTAGAGTCGTCATTACAGAGGATTGTGGTTTATTTTTGCCTTCATGACATGTAACTTGTGAAAGCCTGATACTCTCAGACCTCTGAAGATAAGCAGGGTAGGGGCTGGTAAGTATTGTGATGGTAGAACTCCGGGAACACCAGATGCCACAGTGGTCAGCTGTGGTGGTCAGAGCGGCCACTAGCACATGCCGGGTTGCCTCGCTTCTGTCAGTCTGGCCAGGGCAGCTGTGGCTGCAGTAGTTATTTTTGCATCTATAGTGCTATATAAATCCTTATTCTGTATGAAAGAAACATGTTGTTTTTATCAAAAAAAAATTTCACATTTATTACCTCAATCCACTGTGTCTCATAGTTATAGAGACTTTGAGAAGTAATGACAAAATTATGTTTTTGAGAAATGTCGATGCTGTAGATCAGGACGTTGCTGAAGAATACAATTTGATATGTAAAATTCAAGCGAAGCAGGGCAGCTCCTGGCTAGAACTGTTATGGGAGACCTCTGGGAACAGCAGGTGCCACAGTTGTTGTGTGTTTAGGGAAAACATTCCACCCACATAGCCTGAGTTTGGTGTCTCTGCGTGTGCGTGTGCGTGTGCGTGTGTGCATGAATGATTGGTGGTGGCCGGAGGGGCCGATGGCACAAATTAGTATTCTTACTGCCATAAGTTTGCGAAACTGTGGCTTCAGTAATAGTTACAGTGAATGAATAATGCAAGTAAATGCATGAAAATCTCTATACTGTAAATACTATGCGTTATCAGCAATGTTACTACATCTTGGCACCAGGCATTGACAAGAAATAGAGCGCCGCTAAAAACAGCAAATAAATACAGTGTTACAGTGTTGTCCAATCATTAGTGGAACTATACATCTGAACGAGGGGGACTTTTTACCCTCTAACAGAACCTGAATAATGCTGCTATTGTAGGCTTTTATTGAAGACGCAGTAAAAAATAAAATATAATCAACCCATGTCTAGATCCACAATATGACACCTCCACTGTGAAAGCTATGTGAAATGGAAGCCAAAACAAAAACATGATTATTTGAACACACAGACTTTTGCAAAAAAAAAAATATGAAAATAGCCTCTGTGCAGCATGCGTGGCAGCCCCCATTGTCAAACAGAAAACAGCCTCTTCCTGAAATGTTTCTCACTGATTTGGGAAACACAGGCAGACACTCAGAGCACCCATTCATCCCCCTGATTCCATCTGCCGCCCGCCTGACGTGTCCTGTCAGCAGAATGTGATGGAAGCTTGGAAAGTTCAGTCACTCGATATCGGAGATTAAAGTTGTCGGTGTGAGCTTTGGGACATGCGACCGTCTGGGCGAAGGACAATGATCTGTGATAAAAACACCAGACAGTGCTGCGGATGTGAACATGTGATGGATTCTCTCTCACACTCTCTGCTCACGTTGTTACAGGCAGAAAAGTATGTTAATTATGCGACCGATCACTACTTGTGCAAGCCTCATTATTATTTTCATTCGGGGCGGCTGGGTCACTCCTATAGGCGGTGTTTGCAGTAAAGCTGACAGGTTTAGTAAAATCTGCAATCGGAGTTTTAGAAGTGTGTGAGTCCCGATGAGAAGGAAACCTACAGTGAGTTTGAAACCTCAAGGTTCAAGGTAACACTTTAAACCACTGCCCTCAGTGTCGTCGATAACAGAAATGATCCCTGATTGACATTATACAGGCTTTTTGCCCGATCTCAAGCTAGAGGCTTGTACAGGTATGGGTTTGTAGGATTTAAACTTCTCTGCAGGTCTTCCGTCATACCTGAGCGTTTATATTCAGCACAGGTCTGACAGACCTAGCACTCTGAACTCTCTGAATGTCTTCACTGTGACGGTCCCCAGCATCAAGATAGAAAGTGGACAAATGTTCTTCGCAGTTTTGGGCACCTACAGACTGGAATTTCTAATAGTAAATTATCAAACTCCAGTCTCAACTCAAGTCTTGTACCAATAGTTTATATAGCTGTGGATATAGTGGATGTTTCTTATACCTTAAATTCCTGACTAAAAGTTGCTACTTTTTTCTAGTTCTTTGAACCCTGCAGCTCATATAGCAATGCGGTTATTAAGTGTATTTTTACTAGGCAAGGCAAGGCAAGTTTATTTATATAGCACAATTCATACACAAGGCAATTCAAAGTGCTGAACAAAACAAGAAAGCATTAAAATCATAAATAATCACAGAACATTAAAAAGAAAGATAAAAATATAAAATCCCTCAGTTGTAGGCACAGCTAAACAGAACTGTCTTTAACCTGGTTTTAAACATTGTCAGAGAGGAGGCCTGTCTCACATCTTCAGGAAGACTGTTCCAGATTTTAGCAGCATGAATCTGAAAAGCAGCCTCCCCATGTTTAGTTCTGACTCTGGGCACTAACAGGAGTCCAGTCCCTGTGCTCCTCAGAGTCCTGGCTGGTTCATATGGTACTAACATGTCACTAATTCATTGTGATTTTAAAGTTAGTATGTACTCCAGTACAACATACAAGCCCGCTGGAAAAATACATTTACAAATGCCCCCCATGTAAGTATCTTTTAAGAACCCTGTATACAAATCTTCATCTTGATAGAATTTTAGACATTCATTAGATTTTATAAAAACATAAAATGTTCATTGTTTGAATTCAAATGTTTTTTGCACTGCCCTTCACATTTACCCCCAGCCTGCCTGTGCCTCCTGTTTTCCTGCAGTGGACATTGGACTGCGCTGCTCCACATCACATCTTAAACATTTATTCCCAGTTCATATTTGATACCTCTGCGCTTTGATCGGCTTCACTCGCTGCACATCGTCATGCAAGAGATGCCACATCGCCGGGGGCAACCACAGCATCGTTATCAATCAATACTCCGGTCATGGATGCACTTACGCAGAGCTCTTCACACTGCTCTGCTGCTACTATGCATAGAGTAGGTTTACAATAAGAACAAAAAAAGGCATCTTGTAACTTTGCTTTTGCTCTCAAACCTTGGAACAGTATTTGTAAATGAAATTGCTATCATACATACTGTAAACTCAGGGTTCAGGCTTTAGGGTTACAAAGAGCATATTGAGAGAAAGCCGTTTCTCCCACCTTCAGCTGCAGACAGGATAGGGTAGTTTTTTGTTTTTGTTTTTTGTGCTTAACTTGGTTTTGTTCTTGGCAATTCCAGGGTTCCAGTCTGCTCCTATAGTCTGGCCCATTAAGCTTACCTTCGTACCATCCAACCTTACCTCCTGCTCAAGAAATAACCTTTTTCCATAAGTCTTGAGTAACACACAACTTCAAAAGGCACAAGTAAATCTGAAATATATGAAGATGCTAGACGGTGGAGGGCTTCATTTTCAAGTCAAACTGGGCGATCTTTTCCTAGTCTGAGTTGCCTATATGCATCCAAATGTACACATTTCTTATATAAACATGGGTTTTCCCTGTGCTCTTAGATACATCTGCTGGCCCTCTCTCAGTGGTATTCAGTTTACGTGACCTACATGCCAGCGTAAACAGAGTAGAAAGGGACAAACCAAACTAACTGGATTTGAAGTTTACTTTTCAATGTAGGTCAATGTCCACGAGCACGAGCATGTGTCTTGCTCTATTCGATTAAGACGGACAGACGGTCAGCATCCGGTTTTCACTAGTAGTGCTTTGTAAAATACTCAATGTGTCAATGCAGTGTTGAGGTATATATTGTACATTGTGGTGTAGTTGTGCTCTCGCTGTCGGCTGTCTCCCATGGGTGGGGGCAAAGGGGGGAAGTGGAGGTGGGCGTGCTGATTCCTGATGATGTGGTGATCGTAGAGGCACTCACGGAGCTTGTCTTTTTCATTAGCCACTAATTGCGTTTGCTTTGTACAGAGCCGTGTTCCTTTGAAGTAAGGTTAATTAATAGAGATTCTGAAAAGACTGAGAGCGTAACTATAGTGGATTGAAGACAAACTCTTTTTTTATTTTAAAGTTTGCATCTCCAAAGCGAGTGAGTTTCTTGTTTCGTAAATAATAGATTTTGTGTGTACTGTGGACAAATCAACGCAAAATGTGGTGCCTTAGAAGAAAACACTTTCACTCTTGCATACTACATGACTGTGTGGGATTGGCTTAGTAAAGCGCTCACAGTAGTTTAGATTGAAGAATGCAGATCTAATGCTTGAGGTCCTAAAAACTGGTACATGAAATCAACTGAATTACCAAACTGTTTTGAGCGCTATGGAAACTAATAATAAGTAGACAGGTAAAAAAAAAAGAACTTCCACCATTTTTACAGTTTGAAAGTCAGCTTTAAAAGACACTTTTAAGGCTTGTGTCTCATGTTTTAGAATAGCCATACTTAGCAACAGTGGGAATAATACAAGATAGACACAGTTTTAATGAATGACTAATGTTCAAAGGTGAGAATAATTTACTATATGGACAATGCTCACCCTCTAGCTTAATGAAGCCCGATGGGAAGTGCTCATGCACAAAGTGTTGCTCCACCTCACTCTGGCTCCTATAACTCCTGTAGCTCAGTAATTGTTTGTGTCACACTCACCATTTTGAAAAGTAATCCATGGTTTAGCGCTCTCTAAGATCCTGCTGGTGTTTATATTGTGAGATTGTCTTTGTAAATTCAGATTTGAGCCACATAAGGATTGACCAATCAGCTGCCTTCATTTGCAGGAACCACTCCAGCCTGCCTTAGCATCCATGTTAGCAACATGTCTGGCCCCGCTACAGCTAACGTTGTCGGAACAAATGCCCATATAAGGAAATTGGCTGCAAGCACTATAGTGAGTGAGTATATGGGAGACAATATATGTCCGATGCTTTGTCTGGGCTATGACATCAGCAGATTGAGAATGGCCTGTTTTTGAGGAAGGATAACACTCAAAGCAATGCAAAGTTTTGTTGTTGAAACTCAAAATAATTGAAGCTCATGCTGAATTATTACACAGTACGTCCATAAAGCATAATGCATGGTGTTACACAAAGACGTTCGTGCAATCTTTGTGTGGGGAAATATCATGGAACACCTTTCATCAAGATGACAAGAGCCACAACATCAAATCAGCAATGAACTATGTCAAATGTTGATGATCCATGAAGAACAAATACCAAAAAGCCATAGAAGAACATTGCAAAACCCTCCTAAGTGCCATTTGCTGATGTGTCTACTATATGAGTATTTCTTCCACGCCGTATTAGAGCAAATGAAGAATGAAAACCTGTAGTGATTGGGGCAGTGTGCGAGGATGGATGGTGGGTGGGGGGTTTATGATTCTGAGGGGAAATCTATCACACAGCAGAGCCTCAGAGTCCGGGGTCATGGAGAGGGTACAGGCCATTTACTGTCCCCTCCACACTCTGCCATAGGTCGTAAATTAGGAGCGGACTGGCCGAGTGCTAACATTACCACAGTGTGTGCTGAATGTGAAAGCAGCCGATTTGATAAGAAGCTAGCTGTAGCCAATTTCCTTATTTGGGCTATTGTTTCGATGACGTTATCCTCGCACCCAGGGACAGACGTCTGTGATTGTTGTAGGGATTGCCCATCACCAAATGTTGATGATTTGCTTGGCCCGGGACTACTGGAGCTGGAGGATTACCTTTCAGACTGGAGTGATGCCCTACTCCAACGATCTCAACCTTTTTAGAGCTATGGACCAGTTTAACGTCACACTGTAATTGCACGGACCGGATTCAAATGCAACCCCCAACACTGCCTATAGTACATGTTTTTAGCAATAGGGGTAACCAGTGGGGTAACTACCATAGAATGAGGCAACCAGTTTGTGCCCCATCATCGGCTTCTCTGACTACCACCAACCTCTTGTGCGCACATATTGGAGAAGTGTCTTGCCTTAGAACACTCCGGCAGATTGGCACTTTTACACCTGCAGCAGCCCCACTGTGATACCCATGATATTCAGACAGGTCTCCCATTACAGAAATAACCAGGCCCTGCCCTGCTTAGCTTCTGAGATCTGACAGGATCAGGCTCTCACAGGCAGTTGTGAAGTGAATCCCCAATCGTGTCAAAATCCATATGAATACTAACGATGTGCCAGAGCAGAGAAAAAACCAGTCGGACTGATTCAAAGTTCACCTTTCACTGTTTAAGAATCCCAAAAGATGCATCGTTTCAGGTAGAAAGACAAAGAGGAAGATTTGTGTGTCCGCTCTCCTTCATTAGCTCTTAAATGTGTGCTTGCGGAAGCCTCGTGGAGCTCCTAATGGTGTGGAGCTCCATTACAGATGTAGCATGCGTCTCATTTACCAAGCCAGCACATTGCAAAGGTCAGGAGACAGATGCCGCTGTCTCTGCGGCTTCCGGACGCACCGACACCAGCGCCACCTTTATTAGTCATCTATTAGCATTAGCTTATAAAGAGATTTGTGATGCTCCTCAAGTGGGTATGTTGTGGGTTGATAGGCACTGTCTGTGAGTGTACAGCCCTTCAGGATGATGGCTGCACGTGGATTACAGCACTCCTTGGCTGTTCCAAATCCTTATTAAAGCTGATGTTTGCAACTTCAACTGTATTTCATTTTTAACCCTTTTATTATTTCCTCAACCATTGGGTGGATCCCCTTTTGAGTCATATCTACTTGAAGCTTGGAACTGAAATCTTCCTCATGGGGGCCTTTCTATTACTTAGTTTTAGGCACTTTTACCATCAAGCTGCATCTCAACCTTATTGGTGCTTCTACATCTCAAAAAAATGACGTGGCTTACTTCAAGGAGTGACGTTTAAAGGGTTAAAATAATGCATATTTTTGACATAAAGTACTGTATGTATTTTACAAAATCAATATATTTAATACAGTCCCATAGACTGTAAATTAGGAGAGTAGTTTCTTTATATGGGCATTTTTTACGATGGCGTTAGCAACAGGTCTGCCCCTGATACGTGAAGCTATCATGGTTGTCTATGGCTTTGTGTTGCCTTGAGTAGGAAATGTGTTGATTTATTGATTGAAGGCAAGCAGGAGTTTCCCCTTAAATGGCCCAGATCTGGATTTTTTAAGACAGTATCAAGATATGAACACAAGAAAGTGCAAAACCATAGATTTTTAAGCCCAAAATGATGAGTGTGGCATAAGCAGTTGCTCAGACAAGTTTACTTTTCTTTGTAGGTTAGTAGGAGCCAAAGTGAGTTGGAACTTCTTCCATGAGTATATGGTGGTAGGCCCTTGAGCCGCTGGTAGCCTATCGCGTACTGCCTCAAAAGGCCATTAAAAGGTAGTTTGCGCACCTGCGCTCCTCCTTGCCTCTGACCCACTGCCTGGGAGCTGTGCAGCATTCAAGTTACACAGTTCAACGTATGGCTTGGCTCTCACTCTAGACCCTGTGCTCATGCTGCAGGCCACAACACCAAGCAGCCCCGTGCACAGCGTCAGGCAAGTGCTTACACACAACCAGTGCACCAGACTGCGGCACAGTGGCAGTGCCCAACTCTGTTCGGCTTTGGGTCAAGCCATTCCAATCAGCTAATATGCACGCACAGCGCCTCTGAAGCCTTTTATTTTGGGATATTACTCCCAGCGTGTCTCTCCTTCACCCATTCCTTCTCTCCTGCTCCCTGGGCCGTGGACCCAGTCTCCGCACCCTTGTCCCCCCCTAACCGGTTAAGATTTGACTAGACGACTAGTGCTAGGACTGGGACTAGGACTAGGACTAGGACTGGGACTGGGACTAGAACAAGGACAGCACAGCTGCCCGGCCACATTTGCGTGCGCTCTGACGCGTGCGCCGTGCCAGTCACTGCCGTGTCGACCAGCACGAACCTCCGGTAGGGGGGTCCAGTAGGAACTGTGGGGGGCATTTGGGGATTATTTTTTAAGGTCTTGTATAATGTTTAGGCATAGTTCAATAATTGTCGTGTAAAGAGCTCATTTTAAAAGAACCAAACTCTTATTTTTGTACAAGTGTATCTACCTTTATTGTAAATAAACGGAACCATTTTTTCTCAATTGTGTCTCCTGGTCCGCTCAATCACGGACGTGCACGTCCTTGTGGGTTTCCCTATTAAAATATAGGGTGGCGTTGTTAGGTTAAGGAATCAGTGATTAAAAGTATTATTTGGAGGTAATAACTGTAACACGGCCATCACAAGTACTTCCCTATTGAGTGAGACGGTTATCACTGTCTATATACAGTCTGTGTCCAGTGCCTCTCCTCAGCATAACCACCACCAATAAGATCTGCGAGAGGAGCATAGTTGGGCCACGTCTGGGTAAAAAAAGGGCCACGTCTGGGTAGCAAGGATTTTATTAGAAAAATAACTGACTTACTCAAGTAGAAACAAAAAGTCATTGGAATTCTGTATGTGCTGTAGTATGTCCCACGTGCACAGAGGCCTCCTGGGGGATCACCGTGATGAAAGCGAACGCGTTAACATGCTCTGAATCTGCATCACATTGTGCAGATGGTGAGTGTAATTAGTGTCCTGGTAATAAAGGCTGTGATCGCTCCGGTGCACTCTCACATACCCCCACTCACTCTGCACTCACTCTGCACTCCGACGAGGCCCGCAATATTAAACAAGCAACACCGTGTGATGCTTCACGGCAAGAAGGTCCTGCTTTACTGCGCTTCAGTCACACCTATGCCTCCGAAATACAGACCAGGGATCTCCAACCAGTCGCTCACCACCCCCTTTCAACTAACTCACCAAAGGGTTCAGGAATTTTACGCATGATTCTGAATAATCAAAAAGAGTGATTTCAAATCCATTTTCACATAAGTGTTTTCCTTAGTGCGCTATTGTAGGGACATACATTAGAATGGTAGGTTTTGAATAAAGCGTTATATATAGTTTAGTTTTTGCTAGACTACACATTTGTGACATGTTAGTGCCATATGAACCAACTCTGACTTTGAGGAGCACAGGGACTGGCCTCCTGCTGGGACTCTGAGGAGCACAGGGACTGGCCTCCTGCCCAGAGCCAGGACTCAACATGTGGAGGCAGTTATCAAAACCCCTCTGTTTAAAAGCTCTGGTTTAAAACTCGTCACATTGACAAATCCTCGGACCATCTGATTCCTGGCCCAGACAGGAGGGCTTTGTGGAGTTTGAATGTTTTCCCTGTGAAGGTTTCCTCCAGGTGCTCCGGATTCCCCTACCTACAAAAACATACACATTAGGTATGAAAGTAATGGTCATCCGGCCTCTTGTACAACGTGTGGCGTAAGAAGGTCTCATGGTGGGCTCAAACTCACAACCTTCAGGCTCAAAGGCCATTGCTCTACCCTCTGGGCTTCAGCCTTCTAAGCAAGTAAAATCATGAATATCCTTTTCTGTGGCCTTATGAAATGCACTATATAGATGAGTTTGTACTTACCTACTTTAATCTGAGGATGTACATTACACAGAGCTGTTTCTGCCCTAAACCATGTTCCCACCAGCAACGCCTGAACCTGCTGACACTGCTGGTGTCAGACGCGAGAATTCTCCATCATGAAACAGGGTTTGTTCCAAGCAAGAACACTCATCGCATGTCATGATCACAGCAGTCATATTTCACACTCCTGTTTAGTCCAGTCACAGTAGAATATGAACTGCGGGCTGCTACAATAAGTCCTGGTCCAGACCTGGTCCGAAAGACGGTTTCAATTTGATATAGTTGTCAGTGTGTTTGTGTGATCTCCTCTTCTTCCTGGTGTGAGTGTTTAAATGCTGCTGCACTTTTCTTCTTTTTCTGAATCATTCAGTCATCAGTCATTTTTCTAAGTTGTCACCAACTAAAGCAGAGTTTTGCTGCAAATTGCTCTGGCTGTCACTGACTTAGATTGGAAAGTAAACTCCTCTGGCTCAATAACTGCTTGTGTCACACTCACCATTTTGGGCTGAGAAAAATCCGTGTTATAGCGCTCTCTATGATCCTGCTGGTGTTTGTATGTTGATGTCTGTGCAAATCCAGGCTTAGGGTTAGGATTGACCAATCACATGCCTTCATTTGCAGGGGGGAAACTCAAAATTGTCCTAGCAACCATCTTAGCAACAAAGTGATGAAAAAAACAATTTAGCCAACAAATTTGGCTAAATTGTTCTTTTTACATTAAAAGAGAATGTAAAAATGTAAAAGAGATTACATTTCTAGGAGTATATGTCGGTGGACGCAAAATGGGTGGTGGGTTTTAATAAGGTTTTATTTATGTTTTTATGCATGTTGTATATGTTTTTAACTTGCACCCCGGCTCCCCACGTGAGGACAATTAGAACACCTGTGCCTTGCGTACAAAAGCAGATGGGGAGAAGAAGAAGAAGCAGGAGGAGAGTTGGAGAGTGAGACAGGGGCCAGCCGCCAGACACGGTGAGGGGAGCGCCCGTGGTCTGGCGGCCCAGGCCGTGGCCAGGGGAAGCATTCTTAGCCTCTGTTTTAGCTTTTTAGTCTGTGTTTTTTTAGCCTAGGTTTTTATGTTTTTTTTATTGCTTTAATGTGTTTATAATAAATAGTTTTTAATTTGCTTTTAACTCAGTGACTGCCCTTGACGTATTTGCCTGAAAATGGTGATTTCTGTCAATTTTTCCTCTATTCGACTGGATATTACAGGAGAAAAAAACTAGCTAGAAACAAATGTATTTTTGCTGATGAAAGAAGATAGTCTAGACTTTCAGAATCTACATTTCACATAATAAATCATAGCTCAATTTTCTGTGGCTCTTGAAAATCAAAAACGGCTGGCAGTCGATGTGTTAATCCAGTGGTCTCCTTTTTAAACCCGGGTCCGAAGAACCTGCTTTTTCACCTTTGACATATATTCTTTGCAGCCCTCTTTTAACAATAGACTCAGTGTTTATGTCTTCAGTTTGTTTTCTATTGATCTCGGTCAGCCCACTCTAATATACACTAAAATATAGTCTCAGGCCAAAACTGACCCCTGTGTGTGTCCAGCGACCACCTCGACCTGGGGACTTTCACAGATTGCAGAAGATGCTAAACTAAGCAGCTGCCTCTTTGGCGTCTCGTCGCATCTTGTGTTCCATATTCATGGCGTGTAAATAATGGCAGTGCGTAAAAGCCAAAGAACGCCTTGAATAAAATTGAGCGTGTAATTAGCTGCGGAGGACGGCCGGGCAGGTGAAGGTGCTTACTCATCTCTGGAGCAGATAAACACGAACACGCCTCGTCTTCATCAGTTGTGGCTGCGTGGTCGGGTGCCGGGAATGCTGAAGTGTAAACACAATCTTCTTCATTTCCATCTCCGAAAATTACACAAAATAGTTGACAATATTTGTGTTTTATATGTATATGTGAGGTGATGCAACCAAGTCAATTTTGTAGGATCTATGTGTGAATATTTCTACCCAATAAAAAGAGAGCGTGAGTTTAGAGGAATACCATAGATATATTCTGGTCCAATCGATCACATTTATTTATAAAGCACAATTCATGCAGTGCAACACAAAGACATACAGTCACAACACAATTACTAACATTACGAAACATATCAAAAATATATATATATTTCTTTATTTCTCAAAGTATTCCCTGACATTTCAGCCTTTGGGACTACAGATGGCATGAGATCGATGTGCCCCTGAGCAAGGCACTGGGGTTTCTATTAGAGATAGAACTACGCTTCAATCAGACCTTGTTAGACCACGGAATGGTAAACCTCAATGGAGTTCATGACACTGAATATGAGGTGAGATTGTTCTGGCTGTGGAGTAGATGTATTCAAATAACCAATTTGAGAGCAGTATGAAACCAGGAGTGGAAAACCTGAGGAGACGGGGGAATTTAGAAACAGAGAAAGAACAGTTCTTGGTTTATGCTTCAAAGAATATTCTATCTGAAAGAAGTTTGATGGGAGTTCAGTCTAATAGCAATTATGTGGGTTATTAAGACATCCTCTATTCATCCCACAGTGCCATTCTAGATTAGCCTAGATCTATGAATAAACCCGTTTACCAGTGTATTATATGTTTGAATGATATTGATCTCTAAAAAGTAGGATTTCCTTATCGAGGAGTGGCCTTGAGGAGCCGTTTGTGGTGGATTGTTTGAAAACTGGATTTGGAATGAATTTAATAAATTAGTGCCTTGTTTTGCTCATATTTCCTTTATCTGCCATAAAGTATGACAACTATTTATGTCTAGGCATAAAGGGATATCGTCTTTGGCCACAATGTGATTCAATCCTGCATCTGGCGAGAGTAACTCAGTTGGTAGAGCACTGGCCTTTGAGCCAGAAGGTCGTGGGTTAGAGCCCACCTCAAGACTTTCACCATCTACTCCTTCTCTCTGCTGTCGTTGTGTCCTTGGCAAGAAACTTAACCTCTGGGAACACCTGCCACAGTGAGGCTGCTGGCAGCTGTAAAGTGCCAAACTGCCGTTGTGTCCTTAGGCAAGACACTTCACCCCCATTGCCTATAGCAGTGTCTCCCAAAGTGGGGTCCGCGGCCCCCTGGTGGGCCGCGAGGGTACTGCAGGGGGGCCGCGGGAGGTCATAAAAAAAAAAAAAAAAAATTTAATGTTAAATTTATAATCTTTTGTTTGTAATATTGAAATATTTGTGTTCATTATTTGACTTGAATAATCCACTGTAATCATTTTTGTATTACAATGTTTGTAGCAGAGGCTATTTCCCCAAAATAAAATAACCAGACGAGCCTATTCTTAATGTTGTCTTCTTGGTTATTATTTTGGGGGGCCACGCAGACCCGTCAGATTTTTAAGGGGGCCTCGGTGTTACTGAGTTTGGGAATGGCTGGCCTATAGAATAAGTCTGGTGTGTAAGGGTGACAGTAGCTCAGTTGGTAGAGCATTGGCCTTTGAGCTTGAATGTCGTGGGTTCAAGCACACCATGAGACCTTCTCCACCGACTCCCACTGATGACTGCTGTCGTTGTGTCCTTGGGCAAGACACTTAACCCCACTTTGCCTAAAGCCCCCACTGAAAGATCAAGGCTATGCCATAGAGCAGCCATCCTCCTGTGGACTCACCACCTGCAGGAGGATCAGTGAGGGGCTGGTGCTAAGTGTACTGGGTGCAGCCTTGACTGCCACCTCCCTGACCCAGAAATGGATTAAGGGGTAGAAAATGGATGGATGGAGTCTGGTGTGTGTGTGTGAATGGTTGGTGATGGTTGGAGGGGCCGACAGCACATACTGGTTGCCTTGCTTCGGTCAGTGTGCCCCAGGGCAGCTGTGGCTACAGTAGTAGTTTATCACCACCGTGTCTTTGAGTGTCCAAAAAAGTGCTATATAAAACCGATGCATTATTATCTGTGGATATTTGTAAGTGACAGGGCTGTGTGGACTTTTTGTTCTCCCTGTGTGAAGTCATGGTTGTTACCCTAATCCAAACTGCTCAAAAGTTGTTGGCTTGTGAGATGTAAGATGGATAAGTAGCATAGTCAAAGAATCAATGAAGCAAGGAATACCAGAATGGATACTTACAGCAGCAGGAAGTCTTTGTGTTGAACACATGGATACAGGCATCAGGTTGGACAATGCAGGCAATCTGTGCATGTAGGTCAGGTCCTTTTCTTGCAGGAGCTCCTTATGTATAATCTTTGCAAGTACCAGAGAGGAGTTTGAAGCATTATTTAAACTAGTGTCCTTTTGGGGTAACCAGCTCGACTTGCGCTCGACTCCAGCACTTCTCATATAGTGGCACAGAGCTGACTGATCGATGCGTTTGTCTAGTGCGATACTATCTTTTTCCATGTTCTTCATTTAGCTCCCAGCCCAGACTTGATGTTCTAGCACAAAAATACATTCTGACACTGTGCCAGCATACGTAGGTTTCCATACCACTATGAACTTGTTAAATACCTGTAGCTCTGAATGTAATGAGTGAGGGAACGGATAGTGGTGGTCAGAGCTGTTTTACCCGCACTCGTGAATGGGTCGCCCCCGGACTCATGGGTTGCACCCCTTTCCCCACCTGGGGGTCGGTTGGCTTACGCTACCCACTCCAGCTTCCACCCTCTCCTCCCACTTGGCCCAGTCGGAAGGGCGGGAAGGTTGTCGTTCCTCTGGTGTTTGAGGGACCAGTATGAGCACTAATTTTCTCAAACCCCTTACAGCAGCTGTGAATAATCTAATTAAAGTGAATGTCAAGTTACTCTCTTTACAATTTTAAAAGTGAAATTTTTAACAGTTTGCTCAATGCTGAAGAGTCCGATTTGAACATGAGCTCGCTGGAGCCAAGTTCCTTTCTTCCTACAGTGTGGAAGACGGTCGAAGGTGTTTGATTCTACCTCCTGATGAGTCCTTTCTATGTGGAGATGTAATGTTCTCCCTGTGTCTGTAGGTTTCATCTGGGTGCTCCGGTTCCCCTTGCCTATTAAAACATGTACTATAGGTCTGTGTACAGGCGATGCCGCTTCCAACACTGTGTGGAGTGACAGGACACAGCGCTTTGTGAAAAGTCCTATATGAACAAAGATCAATAACTCACTATATCTGGATTTACAAAGACAATATGACAATATAA
Organism: Knipowitschia caucasica; assembly: GCA_964034765.1. NCBI lineage: Eukaryota > Metazoa > Chordata > Actinopteri > Gobiiformes > Gobiidae > Knipowitschia > Knipowitschia caucasica. Next base: position 15,536,627 of record OZ035825.1, on the reverse strand, counting down.
ACGACCCAAAATGAGAGTTAGTATGACACAAACAGTAACTGAACTAGGAGTTTACTTTTAAATGCAAGTCAATAGGAGCTAGAGTGAGTCAGAACAACACTTGTCCATGAGCACTTCCCTATTGAGCTTCATTGAGCCAGCAGGTTAACATTGTCCATCTATATACAGTCTATGAAAAGCACATGAATTCCTTTAAAACCTTTTAAATTCAATTCAAGTAGCTGGAATGCGTTGTTAAATGTGAATATAAAAATGGATTCTCCTCCAAACGTGAAAAAGCAAAGAAGGCTCATCACCTTCAAATATGTCACTTCTTTAACCTTCAGTTTTCTGGCTCTTACAAGTAAACCAACCACAAATAGCAACACACACACACACACAGGAGAACAACCCGACAACCGCGGCGACCTTACCGTATACGTCCAGGGCGGGAGATTAATGGCCGACATCAACACTGCCCCCAAAGGAAAACGGCGACATTTCACATCTTCACACGTCGACGGTTGAGGAACTGCACGGGTACTCTCCAGCGCTAGCACTTTGGAGGCATTTAAGAGCACCTTTATCAGCACCCGGACCGCAACAAAGCATTGAAATAGGATTAAGCCGAGACTTGAAAACACAGACAGTGCGAACGGCGAGGCCTGTTGAGAACGCACGAGGAGAGATGCTTCCAGCGAGGATTAAGCCAACACAGAGATGTAGGATAAGGAACGAGGAGGATAATCATTCCATCCAGCGCGAGGAGAGGCTGGGAATAGCTGCAACGTGCTACCAAGAGGGACGGCCATTCATCAAAGCCGCGGCAATCCCAGAGATGTGCATAAGGTGGATAAATGGCTCATAAGTCAAAGCAATGGGAGGATGTATCACTTCCTAAAATTAAGTTCATTAAAAGAGCCTGGTGTGGACATGCATCAGTGTCTCTGCTCAACGCGTTTTAGAACAACGCGGAGTGGGATCGCGGATCTCTGTATGCGGATTATTTTCCAGGGCTGAAATTATAGTGTTCAAAAACTTAGTGAGGAACGTGGAAGGCACAATTAGTTTGCTCATTGGTCTCATCTTCAAGAGCACTGCTATTCAACTTAGGCAAGGCAAGTTAGTCTGTATTTAGTCTGTATAGCACAATTCATACACAAGGCAACTCAAAGTGCTGAACAAAATAAGATGGCATTGTTTTTTTCATTCACCAATTTCTTTTTTTTGGAAGGCCTAGCGCTCTTGACATCACCACTTTGAATGTTTAACAGCAAATATATTAGTACAATATTCAATTAAAGTATAATTAACAATGAATGCTAAAGACTGGGCCACTACCAACCAGGCATGAAGCAGGACCTAGCCAGATTTCAACTAGAGAAAAGATTTTATTTGTTCTACAATTTTGAACAACAATGGTTGTCTTAAGATTTGGTTTAAGACAAAATATCCACAAACAAAAAAATCAAGATTTGCCACCGGGACGAGGATAAGTGAGAACCTGGAGTCTCTGGGGCAAGGACTCACCTGAAAAAAAGACTGAAATTTCCTGGTTGATTCAAACTTGTATTCGTCCCACAGTGGGGGAGTTTTGTCATCGTTGTGTAGAAAAAAGAGCACAGACGATAAGCACACATCAAACAAGGCACAAGATAGTAATCTGTTATTTAAGATAATAAAAAAATAGTCTCTCGTCTCTAAATCAAAACATAAAATCTCATCATCTTAGCTGAGCCTGATTCTGGCAATAATTGGACTTAGAGACCGTAGCCGTAAATGGCCCAAAGGAATAAGACACAAGCAAGTTCAACTTTAAAGGGAAATTGCTGCTGTACTTGAATCACAATGAGACAAGCAAAACATTTCTCCTTTCAAGAATTGACTACCTATTGTTTGGTCACTTTTGCAGTGAATAAGGGCTTTGATTGTTTTATATCCCCGTCAATCACTGCTGTATGACAAATCAGGAACAATCATGACCTAAATGACACAGTGAGCGCCATAGTTTCACAAAACTAAATTAAATACAGTACATTAATTTGTGTTTGAATTGACACCAATCACACCTTTTGTACATGTTTAGTGGTAAGGCCAACCAGAGCACTCAGAGGAAACCAATGCAGAAACAGGGAGAACATGCAAACTCCTCACGGAAAAGGCCTGGCGGTAGAATCAAACCCACAGCTTTCTAACCTCTGCGCCACCATCTATCTCGTCCCTTTATAGAAATTTGACATCTGCATTTGACCCATCCTTCCAAAGCCACCAGACAACTTGACAGGAGCAGGGGTCTCCCTCCAGGGGTTCATACTCCGCTGGGCCGAGACCACCTTCGCTGAGGATGTTACATGACGCATGTTTTGGGGGAAATTGGCCTCTGTGTGTGTCAAGCACTGAGATGAGGACAATTATTTCAGGGGAATAGCTCAGAGGTCAATGTGAATTTTATGTGTCATTATCAAAAGTGCAAACAAGTATTACTATTAACAATTAATGCATCTTTTGACCCAACGTGGACTCTGAGAAGCACAGGGACGGGCCTCCTGCTGGTGCCCAGAGTCATATAGATGGGGAGACAGCGTTTGAGATGTATGCAGCTACAATCTGGATCAGTGTTCTTGAAAATATGAGACAGGCTTCTACTCTGACAATGTTCAAATCCAGGTTAAAAACTGTTATTTTGCTGTGCATACAACTAAAGGATTGCTTCTTCACTTTTTTCAATGCACTGTGATAATATATGATTTTCAATGCCTCGATTTCAATGTTTCTTTTCTTATTTCTTAAGGACTGAGAAATGTGCTTTGTCAAACAACTGCACTATACAAATAAACCTCAGCTTGCTGTTACATGCACAATTTTGAGAATAAGCAACAATCTTAATAATTCATAATTGTCAAACCCTCTCTGGTGCCTCTCAGTGAAATAACTTATATCTAACCTAAACATCTAGCAGAAAAAGTTACTTTATGGTGAAATATAAGGCAAATACTGACCTTCGTAAATGTCCTTCCAAAACTGTTGAAGTGAAAAGGAATCGTTTGGATTTCACTGAAGCAAAGGAGCATCCACCGCTTCTACCGCAACAGTCCACACAGGCCAACGAGATTATTGACCGAAGCAGAAGCCGATCAATTCACACATCTTCGACTTGTTGGACCGTTTTGTCTCAGTTTACAAACAAAATCAGCGTGAAGGAGTGGATTATGGACTGCGTGTACACGACCATGATCGCAGACCAACTTTCCAAAGACGACCCCCCCTCCCCTCAGCACCTCTATTCATGCGAGGAAATACAGCTCTCCATGCCTTACACAAAAGACGGTTAGTGACTGCGGACAGGGCGGCTATCACTAAGCAACAGGCCCTGGAATCTGCGGCCCAGAACAGGCCCAAGCTCACGATGGCAAGATAAAACCGTCACAAATAACCCTAACATTTTGTTACGCCATTGTACACACACACTATGGCGCAAAAGGGCAGTGGCTTATGTGTGTTAGTAAGAGCTTAGCTGGTCTTAACCGAAATATTAATAAAGGGATTAAAATTGTAATGATGCAGTTTAGTTTGGGGGCAGATTATTGTGCTTCGCTGGTTTTGAATGCACCAGATTATCTTAATATGTGTGGATGGTATTGTGTTTTTGTTGGTTTAAGATCGGACAGGATATAGTTGCTCAATTTGCAGGAGCTGAACAAGGGATGCATTTGGCATTACCTTTTGTTAATCCCTAAAACAGATGCAGCATTAGTGTGTTATGAGTCACGGTGCCTTTTGTTTTTTTTGGTTTTCAACGTAATTTAGGCCATTTTGACTCCAGAAGGCTTTAGTGGTTTGACTGGGGCTACTTCCTTACTTACTTACTACTGTTTACTGCACCAATTATAACCTTCACTGAGTCAATCATTAAATCTGGGGTCCCCAACTTTGAAACCACAACAATTGACTATGGTCAAACTAGGTCCTTTTTGGCCTCAGCATTTTCAGACAGAAAAGAGAACAAGCCAATCGGCTCTCAGCTCAAAGTGTTGAAGAGTGATCCAAAAGGCTATTTTGTTTTTTTTTTACAAACATGCAAGCGCTGAAAACAGGATGTTGTAGTTTGATTTGTTCACGTCATTCTTTCTGTTGGGACAAACATGTATCATTTAGTTTCCTGTATCATTTTAGTGGTCGAACCCTTTTAAACTACAAGCGTGTGTATTGTCGTGCTCATGTGGCATGCAGTCTGCAGCTCCTGTGTAATGTGCCATGTGAATGTCTGACATCTGCTCACACTGCTCCCTGTAGGTTGAACTAAATCATTTGCTTTATTTAACATGAAGGATGCCTTCACTTTGGAAACAAAAACACACAATGGATGTACTTGAAATGAAAAAGAAAACCCACATTTTATTGCACTTAAGTTATAAGAAAATAAAATTCTAAGTGAATCAAACAATACACAATCCCTTTAAGGTTTTTTCTGACTGTTATCTTTTTGCCAGGCAGTTTTACAGAAACGCAAAAATAAAACACCTGTGACAAATCTGATTGGCAAACCAGATCATAAATTAAACAGGGAGAAACAACAAGAGGAGATAGAGCGATTGTTTTTCTTGTTTAATATACAGTGTTATACCACTTTCACAGTTCAGCTTGAGTTGTGAGTCTTAGAGATTGAGAGGGTTTGTTTGGCTACAGAGTTATGTTCTGGTTTGTGGTCTGGCAGCACATGGAGCATTGATCTCCTGCGCTGCTCTCCTCTGTAGCTTCAGACATCATTGAATGCACCATCACACAAGAACGACACTTCTCACACACAGCCCAGTTTCATCTTTGTTTTTGTGGCCGCTTCACACAGCATTTGTACATTTCCCCAAAGAACAGACTGCAAGAGCAATGTCTCCAGGAATGTGTATACAAGTAGCCCATGACACGCGCACACACACACACATGCACTCACACTCCAACAGTGTACATCCCCCATGCTCTGCGCAGCCTCGTAGAGGCACGTTTGGCTCAAGTTTCAGTGGCAAAAACAAACTCAAATCTAAATGTTGATGTTAGCTTTAGGTTTGTGACATTACGTCCAAACAGTTCAATTTGGAATTTTGCCTGGGACTAAAACGTCGCAGCAAGTAAAAGTTCATCTCATTTCCAAAGGACTAGCAGCATAGATACAGTTTGGCCACTTGGGAAACGTGGAGGGGGAGGGGCAGCTGGACTGAAAACTTCTGGACAGCATTGATGTGCTACACACTCAAAATGTGTACAACAGATACATACAACTCCAATAAAATAACCCTGTGATATAACGACAGCAAACCTAAAGTGAAAAGGTTCTAATACTGAGATTGGTTCCTATTGGCAACGGCAAGACAGACACTTACAACAGGAAACCCATTTGTGAAAGAAAGTAAAAGTCCAAAGATTCACAGCTGTGGATGTGAGACACTGTAAAGTAAATGCATTGTGAACCAAGTGGAAAAACATGAAGAAACGGAGTGACAAGAAACGAGCCTGCCCTCCAGGCCCCGCCCCTCAGCCTGGCAGCCAATGGTCTTTCTGCTTTCGCTCCTTCACAACAAGCAGCTCATGAATTTGGAAATGCACCTGGAACATCTCCCTCAATCTCTTTGTGTACGCTGTGTCTTCACTGCACTCAACTCGAGAGCAAGTGGAAGTGTTTGTGGGCATCTGCGGGTGGCTTTAAAAAATAATATCTCTCTGTACAAGTCCAAATTGGCCAGGCGCAAGAGATGAGACCCAGTGCGGGAAACCACTGCGCTCAGTTTCTGCTTCTTTTTCCTTCTTTTTCAATCAGAAGCAAGATCCCTGCCCCGTGTCCGGCCCGGTCCCCCTGACATGTGGCGGAGGGTGGGACAGGACGGCGGAGGACAGGACGGCGGAGGACAGGACGACTGGCGCGAGTGCTCTCTTCCTCTCCGGTCACCCAGCGTGCGCCCTCTTTTCCTCCCGTCTCGCTCTGTGGCGTTGTCCCCTTGGCGCCCCCCTCACTTCATGTCCACGTCAAAGTCCAGCACCAGCAGCTTGGTCTCTTCTGTGCCGTTGCGACTGCCCACCGCGCAGACCAGCTTGGTGTTGGAGGCCCGGATGCGCCACACGACACCGCCGCTGCCGCCGCTTTCCAGGGTCACCAGGTTACGGATGAACTCGCCGGTCTTCAGGTCCCAGAGCTTGACCGTGCCGTCGTCTGAGCTGGTGATGACAAAGTTCTTGTTGAACTGGAGGCACGTGACGGCGCTCTGGTGCTTGTGTGGACCTGTGGACAGATGGGAGAGAGAGAGAAGGGGTGAGGTGGAGGACAGGGTGAAGGCGCCTTTGCTACAGAGGAGCCACTCTGCGGGAAACAACGGTTACCGAGAGATCCACTGATCTCTCTACGCTTTCACACGGAGCCTGTGAAGTTCAAAATGGTCTGTTCTCACAAAACTTGAAGATTATTTTTAATGCTTTTGGACGGAGCTTTCTGCTATTGTTGCAGATAGCTCAACTATTTTGGTGCCAAACATTTGGCTTCACTTCCAAATTTGTCAAATTCTTAAATGTAAACCTCACAATTTGAAGTTTTTACCCAAACCCCAACAGAGAAAACTATTTAAATTTGACATTTACATTTGTCATTTAAACAAGTGTAAGTAATAGATCTGAAGTGAACAGGGCTGGAATGATTTTCCATACTGACTAATTATTTTTTAACTTCTATGAAAAAAAGATTGTAATCTGTTGGACAAAGGGATGATTCTATAGCATGTTACACCAATGTCCTGGTTGGGCCTTTCAATCAATGTAATAATGTATTATGTAATAATAATTAACCCAGAGCAACATAGAGTTAAACATTTTTTTTCATACAGTTATTCTAGACTTCATTTCAGGATTAAAAACCAAAATATCACAATTAGGCCCATATTGTAAATTGGGGAAGACTCGGTTTACTTCAGAAGCAAAAGCAAAAGTCCTGCTATCATCACAGATCTGTTATACAAGAAGTGCCTGAGAGGACTTCTGGACACTTTCACATTAAAAAAAATTAGGCAAAATAAGATCTAAGTGCACAGCCAGTGATCTAAAGGAGAAAAATGGGTATGGGCAGAAAGCCAAAAGATTGAGATTGGAATCAGAAATGAAACAGCTGGTTTGGTGCATTCTTTATGTAAATGAGGGAAAGCGTATGACAGACCCCTCTCAGAGCTCCATAACAATTACACAATGCACCTTTAAATGGCACTTACTGATCAAATGTTTCCTTTTGTCATGCTGTTGTATTTAATTTGACTGATTTTTTTTATTTTTACAACAAGCGTCCGTCTGGATAGAGCTACATTATTGGAGGAAGCACTAAAAGTGAAATGTGTTATCATTGTCCTAACTACCGAGCATTTACCACCACCAAAAGACCCCAAACACAATGGTGTACACTGGAAATAAAACATCTTTGCCGCCTCAATCTAGGCCTGAAAACAGCACCACAACCGTGCGAATGGGTTGAATTATTTAAAGCTGAGAGCAGTGTCGAGTGTAAACAAGACGTGTGTAAATATGAGCAGACAGAAGACGGCGTGTGAGGATGTGATTGCATAAAGCGGTTCATGGCTTAGTACTTGGGGCAGCTCTGACAGTCTGGTGGAGGAGACAGTTTTTGGCTTGTCACTGTGACTGCACCGTCTTCCTGAGCTCTGTGTGTGTGTGTGTGTGTGTGTGTGCGTGTGCGTGCGGGCGGGCAATGTACGCGCCCTCGCAGCTGGCAACCGGCCACAGTCAACGTCAAGATGGCTTCCGTTAGTGTGCCGGCTTTCCCTGAGCTGACTCATACGACGGCAGGTCTGTGTTTATACAGAAGAGCAGAGGGTGGCACAGATTTCCCAAAGGGCCCAAAACAAAGTCAATCAAATTAAGAAAGGAATTTGTACTGAATCATGTAGCGACAAATGAAACGGTTGGCACAGGTATACAGTACATCATCAAGTTGAGTGTCGTACTATAACAAGATATAGAATCAGTGTCATAATTCTGGGATGTACAACCACCAAACTTATCTTCACAGATCTGTTTCAAAAGGATGTTAACTGACTTATGCGACGACTGAAGTCTTTTATTTCCCCAGGTGAACCAGTCCAGATAAAAAGGATAGAACTTGTCGTGAACATTATCCCAATTGGATAAACTACTATTTTCAATTGCTTTTAGTTGGAACAAGCTCCAAATATGGCTTGGTATCTTTCAATGTGATATGATTCAATATATTATTATTACTAAACTTTACATTATGGTTCTGTTACAACACTATTGATATAATTAATTCTTGGACAATAATTGTTAAAGTTAAAATGAACATGAAAATATAAAAAGAAATCTATAAACACACATTGCCTCCAATTAAAAAAATAAATATTTGATTGAAAAGCACACCCTTACAAAGGTACAAATGTGCTATGCATGGTTAGATTCACAAGTAGATTGACCTCATTCCAACACTGCCTTGTTCAACTGTATGTTTTTGTCAAATGATACGACAGACTAGACACAAGTTTGCACCCTTACAAACTCAGACTTCACACGTGCTCGCCCTTTGTGCACCAACACTCATAAGGTGCTTAAACTGTTGCCGTCACACAAAAGAAAACCCTTTTTGACGAACGCGTTACAGTCCTCCTGTCAACAAGCCGTCCCCATCTCCGCCTTTAGATCCGCACTCGGTTCAAAGGCTGTGGTTTTTCCTCTGTAGCCCCCCTTCCTCCCCTTTTCCCCTCACAGTAACCACGGCATTACCACAACAAAGACCCCGTCTTGTCATTACCTCGTGGCTCACACGGATGTCCATGTTGTGGCCCATTGTCTTATCAAAACACACTAATGAATAGCTCAAACTGTCCGCTGGCCCAATTATGTGACCTACAAATATGGCCGACCCTTTGACTGGCGCTGCCCTGCCCCCACCTCGGCAGATCTGTTCCTAGAGGCGAGCTTTTGTCCCGTCCCAGTTACACGGCTTGGAGGAGTTTTCCTACGAGGCTTGTTCGGAGGCGGGACATGCGACTTCCCGCTAATGGAGTTGAGGCGGTTTAAAATGGGCACAAAGGGAATGAGGAGGTAATCAGTGAGCAGCAGCCTGCGTTTTGCTCACGTACAGATATTTCGCAGAGCTTTCTCCATTTATGCAGTAGTTTACAGGATGCAAATGGGACCCGACTGTATGTGCGTGTGTGTGTGTGTGTAGGAAGGGGTTTGGAATAATTTGTTGAGGCAGGTCTGAACACGCTCCCAGTGCATTGGTTGAATTAGAAGGTTGTGCTTTAGGTGGAGTTAGGAGGCCAATTAAGACATTTTTTCCTCTCCCTAATGCAGTAATAACGCACTTCTGAGTTCTGCAGGCGCTCGATAAGTTTTAAACATGTTACAGTTTGTGATGTGGTAAACTATATATCTTCATGTAGTTTAAAACTGGGTTATCTCACTTTTTCCCTCCATATATATAACATGCTACTTTTTACATATAAGGAGAATTCCAATGTTGGGAAGAAATATTGAGTTAATAACACCACAAACAAATACGCAACATACTCTGTAATGAAGTGAGCAGTTTACTGACCTTGTAGCGTCTGCAGGCACTGGCCCGTCTTGATGTCCCAGATCTTGACGGTAGAGTCTGCGTTGCCCGACACCAGGATGTTGTCTTTGAGCTCCATGCCGCTGGTGAGAGACTGGTGCCCGGTCAGCGTGTGGATGCAGTTCCCCGTCTCCACGTCCCACACCCGGATGGACGTGTCCAACGAGCCGCTCACGACATGGATGCCGTCAAACTGCGGAACACAGAGGCCGAAGGTTTAGAGCGGCCCATCTGCTAGATGCTGGATGTTTCCATCGGGCCCCTGAGCGCTCCTCACTTTATATAGATATAGTTATAATCCCTCTGTGCTGAGTGCAGAGCTCTGGAGCAGCAGTAGCACTCCTTTGTGCTATAAAAGCAAGCAGAGGCCACACAACAAAGACAGAACACGACAAAGACAATAAAATAAAAACATAAAAAAGATCACCAGACAGCTAATGGAAGGCCATTTGAAAAAAAAGTGTGTTTTAAGTGATTTAAAGATGGTAATAAAAGGGTAATATTTACATTGCTTAAAAATGTCCCTTTGGCTTTGCCAGAATTTTTCTCTGGTGCAACATTTTTTTCCCCACCCATTTTTCAGTGACTATTACATAACAAAACGGAAAGTACTGACGCTACCACAGAGCTAATACAGACATAAAGACATGACCCAATAAAATAAGCAGCTCACGTAACAATAAGTGACAAATGTGAAAGCTCAGCCGAGGTTAGAACCACAGCCAAAGTGCGCTGTCATCATAGAGAGCTACAGGTCAATGGTGCACAGAAGATGCCAGATCAGAGCTTTTATAATGGAGTTAAAGAAGAACAGAGGTTAAAGGACTGGAACACCCCCGAGGGAAGAGTTGCACAAATGGGTGTGACTGTGGAACCTGGGGAGGAGGCTCTGGTATGTACAAGACCAGAGGACTTGACATTTAGCAAACAGTGGAATTAGCGGGGAGTTTTCCATGTAAACAAATCATGTTGTTTAACTACAGATCCTGTCTATAAAAGTTGCAAACACACGCTATGCAAGTGTCTCATAAAATGTGCGTAAATATAAACAGCTTATTAAAGGTATAAAGCAAAAATAGTCCAGAATTCTATTTCAGTAGGAGGGAAGGTGCCAGTGCCACTCAATAGAAAAGAAAGAAGAAAAGAGAATGTCCTGAAGCTTCCCCAGATCATTATTTGATAGTGATCAGATTTGCAAACCTGTCATATTATTCTTATGTCTGAAGGTCTTTTCTACTGCCCACTATCATGCATATGTCTCAATAGTGTCATCTTCTATGAAAAAAATAAATAGACCATAGTTGATACGTGCTGACGAAAATATGATAGTTTTTTCATGTGGATTGGCCGAGGAGTTTCCAACCCAGTGTGCGAAGTGAGGGGAAAAATGCCCACAATAACTGTATAGCAGCTCTGTCTGTGAAAGGCGCTATATGAATAAAGATTACTTACTTACTAGAAATGAGCTCCAAATTAAGGCCTAAAGTTTGACTTTCACAAGTTACAGTTGGGTACCAGGAAAGATTGTTAAAGTGTCCTCCACCTCAATTGTAAACTATAGGCTCTTAGATAATCTAAATATATAAATATAAAAAATAAATAGAAAACACATAATATACCACCAATCTTGATCCAAACGGAATTATACTATCAAACACCTCCACGAATTAAGTAAAGTAGTCCATTTGCACAGGCCCACTAAATTACAAACCAAGACGTGGCAGATTTTATGCACTCAAATACGATAATGATCAAAATCTTTTTTCTTTCAGTATGTAATGTATGTATCCCTGTATCAGGTATGAATATGATAGAAAGCCATAAAACGCCCTTTACACGCATGTACCTGTAAAGAGTAGACTCTGTTGGTGTGCCCCTGCAGCGTGTGGAGGCAGGTCTCCGTCTCGGGGTCCCACACTTTGACCATGAAGTCGTAGGCTCCGCTGACCACCCGGCGGCCGTCGTACTGCACACAGCGTACCGCGGCCACGTGGCCCATCAGCACGTGTAAACACTGACCGCTCTCTATGTCCCAAACTCGAAGTGTCGCATCCCGCGAGCCACTCACCACCCTGGAGACACAAGGGGGAGGAGGTTAGGAGAAGCAAGCAGGGTTTTCAACTTTTCTATGATTTTTGCAGCCATCAAATAAATAATTAGTAATCCTTACACCAACTTTTGTATGACTGTATGATTTGTTACACCTTTAATTGTTTAACCCTTTGTATCAGTCCAAAGGGAAAAAAAGAGAACAGGGTAACTGAGAATTTGCTCCATTTTATATTAAAAAGCAAAACCTTAAGTCAGTGTCTAGATATGTTCTGTTCTGCCGTCGACACTATTCAAACAGTATACAGACATGACATTTTAGATAATTCTTCACTTTAGTTAATCCCTATCTACATCTAAGCTCTAAGCTCAACAGCATTTAACCCGAGGTGCGGCACAAACTATTAACTCATTTACTTCATGTGGAGGGGCTGATTTCTGACAAAAGGTCCACCTGTCTGTAGACTTCAGAGCAGAGTGTGGACTTTGAATAGACTAAACAGGGGCTCATTCACAATCTGACAGCTGCATTGACAGAATAATGAGGCAGGTACAGCGGTTAAACTCTGACAAACAGCATCATAGTCGTGTTGGAACTTGAATGTTCAAATGGCAACATAGACAGGATCACGGGGAAAGGAAAGACGCATCAGAAAGTGCCAGTCGGACATGGATCTCCCTCCAGGCTAAAGACAAACTAGATTTTTTGGGAGCAATTACTGACTCCAATCACTGAAGTTTTTTAAAGAGGTATTATGTCAGATTTCATAATATTACAGATTTCAAACAACAACGCCCCCAGCTCAAACCTATAATTGCGCGATGCCTTTTGTACCAACCAGCTCGAACATGGATCACGGTCTTTGCAATCAATTAAGAGTTAATGTGTAAAAGTGTTGTGAGACGTGTCTTTTTCCAATGTGCAGCATCTTGGCGTTCTCGATTCTTCCACAGCTGAATCGCGATTAACAAGTTAACTAGTCTAAACAACTAATTTAGAGAGTAAGTTTGTTTTGCTTTGATAGCTTAAGCAATCTTTATGTAAATAGCAAATTATATAGACTAAGGTCACACAAAACACTACAATTTTTAGGAGTACTGATAGTTCCCATTCACTCCCCACGAAATGATGACAGAGGCGAGACCCCAAACACTCTGGCGCATCCTTTCGCTCTCTCACATTCAGAGCAATTTTATGTGTTTTAGCGGCAGGGGAAACCATCAGGAGGAAACCCACACCGACACTGGGAGTACAAACTCTACACAGAGATGCCCTGTCTGGAGGTGTCGAACCCAGGATTTGCTCTGAAGCAGTACTGCTAATGCATGTGCCAGAGTGCGGCCAGTTTGGTCATTGATGAATCTGTTTTTTGAGCCATACTTGGACCGAAACATGCCTCGACCAGATTTTATCACTCAGAAAGGACTACAATCATTACAGAACGACTTGGAATCATATTTTTTAAGTATTTCTAATCAAACAACCAATTGTGTTGCACGTCTCTGAGAGGATATTCTTGAGTGGCATTACTTTTGATTTGTTTTAGTCTAAACCAAGAAAAAACGCATATTCAACGCATCCCCCCACTAATTGTTAATCACAGATATGAGCATTTTTCACCCTTTGTGTACCTTTGAAAAAGTTTTATTTACTGCAGTGCTCTTAATCACAACCCATTTGCAAAATCTCATAGTCTGGAGTCTTTATCAAAGGCCCTGGTCATTAAATGTCTGGAAATCTCCAGGTTGTTATTGACCGGCAGCAGCGAGTGAAGTGCAGCACAAACCCACAGTGGCCCTGGGGCAGAAAGAGCACTCGGGACACTTGGGAGAGTGAGTGAATGGGTGCGCTTCATAGGGTCTATTTAACCAGAGAGAGGCTGCATGCTCACTTGGGCACAGATCTGGCCATCCTTAGACTTGCCCTTTTGCTTGGCAGTCTTCTTCATAGCGGTCAAGAGCTAAATAGAAACGCTGTAAACAGATGGAGCTGTACAAACCAGTCCTATTGTTCATTTTGCCGGATAGAAGTGGGGCACGACAAGCATTTGGCAATAAAGCATGAAGAAGAAAGCATTAGCTGTCCGAGTAACCTTTATAATATCACGGCTGTATATTAAACTGGATTCATGTAGTATTGAATGTTGTTTTGGAGGCTGCCCAGGTATTAGAAAGTATTTTAAATTTGCTATTCATTGCAATGGCTGAAAGGTTCACATTATAATCATCCCATTGTACTTATGTCAAAGTCATTTACATATAGAATAAAATGGGGTTCTGCAACACATGAATAAAAATAACATTAAATGGCTTGTATATTATTTTTTATCTTTGTATTGCATTTTTTTTTAAAGATAAGATGAGAGATTAGTCCCACAGTGAGGAAATTTGGGTTGAAAATTACCTATTACGTAGCAAGTAACCTTTTTCAATAGGTGGCACACAAGTTCTAGAATCGGTGGGCAAATGTCAAAATGGAAGAGACATTTGAAAGAAAATGTCTAAGATCTTGATAGTGATTAGGACTTTCAGACTCTTAATTCTCATGTCTGAAAGTCCTGATCTTGTCTGAATGGCAAACATTATGCATTTTTTGGGAACCATTGTAACCACTTCCAGACACCTTTTAATAGAAAATAAGTCAATAAGTTGTATGTACTGACAAAGATGTTACACAATGAGAGTTTTGTTTCATGTGGATTGGCCGAGGAATAAGCAAATTCTGACTTTTGACAATCAACGGAAAACAATTTTGAGCTTCGTTCAACCATTATAGGCTTTTTGAAACGTTGTGAAGTCACAGGCACAGAACCTATAACGGAATGTACTGTGGAAATCGGATGTTTACATAAATTTGTATGTTTTGCTAATGGCTTAATTAGTTTAAGGAAAATAATGATATAATTTAAAAGATCATCTGTGGACCTCTGATGTAAAAGGCATGAACCAATTAAAACTAATCACATCTATCGGATATAATTACTCAACATTAATCACATCAAACATATTGTCATGGTTTAAGTTTATTTCCTGTTTTATTTTGAAATGTGTTATTCCTGTGTCTTTTTTGGTTGTACTTCCTGTTGTCTGATTACCAGCCCTGCCCTCATCTGTCTCACCTGTGTCTCGTTAGTCTTGTATTTAGCCCTGTGTGTTCCTTCACTCCCTGTTCCGTCATTGTCATTCCTTGTCTGTTTTAGTTTGGTCCTCGTTCCCAGTGTTTTTGGATTTGTTTCATCTTTTTATTAAATCCATTACTTTTTGCAGTTTTGCATTTTGGGTCTCATTTAATTTCACCCACGTGACAGAATGACGGAACCACTCAAGGCCCAAGCAGACTGCTTTATTTTTGTTTTATTATTTTTTGTCATCTCTGGCCCATCTTTGTCCCCGACTGGTCTTGACAGTTGCTGCAGGAGCTGGACGCATTCCCTGTCTGTCTGTCTGTGTCCTGGACCACTGGAGGACACTTAGCTCCGTCCTGGGTGGTTGCAGGCTTCCGTTCCTGACCTGGCTCCGCTGGATATTGTTCTCCATCCAGGGGGCCTTCTGTACCCGTTTGGCTCCAGTCCTGGCTCCAGTTCCTGCTCCAGCTCTTCGGCTCCACGTCCCGGCCCCGGCTCCACGTCCCGGCCCCGGCTTCACGTCCCGGCCCCGGCTTCACGTCCCGGCCCCGGCTTCACGTCCCGGCCCCGGCTTCACGTCCCGGCCCCGGCTTCACGTCCCGGCCCCGGCTTCACGTCCCGGCCCCGGCTTCACGTCCCGGCCCCGGCTTCACGTCCCGGCCCCGGCTTCACGTCCCGGCCCCGGCTTCACGTCCCGGCCCCGGCTTCACGTCCCGGCCCCGGCTTCACGCCCCGGCCCCGGCTTCACGCCCCGGCCCCGGCTTCACGCCCCGGCCCCGGCTTCACGCCCCGGCCCCGGCTTCACGCCCCGGCCCCGCCTTCACGTGCCGGTTACACCCCCCCGGTCCTTCCTACGGTCCCCCTCCTCCCTCCCTGGTTTTGTTTTTGGGACGTCTGGGATCCGTCCCTTAGGAGAGGGTACTGTCATGGTTTAAGTTTATTTCCTGTTTTATTTTGAAATGTGTTATTCCTGTGTCTTTTTTGGTTGTACTTCCTGTTGTCTGATTACCAGCCCTGCCCTCATCTGTCTCACCTGTGTCTCGTTAGTCTTGTATTTAGCCCTGTGTGTTCCTTCACTCCCTGTTCCGTCGTTGTCATTCCTTGTCTGTTTTAGTTTGGTCCTCGTTCCCAGTGTTTTTGGATTTGTTTCATCTTTTTATTAAATCCATTACTTTTTGCAGTTTTGCATTTTGGGTCTCATTTAATTTCACCCACGTGACACATATTACATTTCGTATCCTTTTATCTGTCTGTCTCCACGCTGCGTTGCCACTGTTTACTGACAAAATGCCTGTTGCTATTAAACAGAGCGATGACCGGTTTTGTTATTTTAATCTGATAACAATCTTGGGGCTGGCGGGAGGTACCTTTTCTCGTGTAGGTGCATGCAGCGCACAGTTGAGGTATGTCCGTACAGGGTGTGGATACATTCTCCGGTCTCGGCGTTCCAGACTTTGAGCGTTCGGTCCGTGGAGCCACTGATGATGATGTTGTCCCTCATTTGGGATGACCAGACACCTCCCGTGTGGCCCACCAGTGTCCGCAAGCACTACACAAAACAAAAATATAATAATTGTCAATATAACAAAAAGGTAAAAATAAAAAGGTATACCAAAGAACAGATAACACAAAAGCTGTAACAGCAATAACAGTAATGACAGCAATAAAGTTAATACAAACGTAATCAAATTATTTGCATTTAATTGTAATGTTTTGAGACCATTTACTTTTATCATTTCATGTTTTAGAATGTGAAATAATATCAGTAATAGAACATAGTAGAGAAAAGTAGAACACACATGACAAAACAAGTATGAAGGGTAAAAAATGCTTTCGGTGAGTAACTCCCCGCGTTACCACCAGAAAGACACGTTGAATTTGTTTGATGGTTTATTCAAATTTAAAGTCACTGGCTGCAAACACAACCATGTGATTGAAACATAATTTAAAGTGAGAAATAACCAAAACTAATTAAGGGGCAAAACTGTTCTGAGACGAATGACATAGTGGTACTATTACAGGACAGAGAGAAGCAGTGTTCCGCGTCCAATCAAGAGGTTTACTTAAACCCTTTCACAGAACAAAATAACAAATATGTGCATCCATACTGGTTTTGGAAAGGGGTTGGATGAAGGGGAGGCTTATAAACTCCCAAGCCTCCCCCTCACATGTTTATTATCAAGTTCCTGATGGAGCGAAAAACAACTCCATTTCTGTTTTTGACGAGGATATAACGCTGTAACATTGTTCAATTTAGCATTATACGTCTCCTCTAAAGTCAATGCGTAGCTCTTGGAAATATATAGCCGAGTGCATCTGGGATTTGGTCCTCTGCGCCCTTGCTTTTGCCTGGGGAAGAATGCAGACATGAAATGAATGGGCCGTGACCTTTTGAAACGAAGGGAACGTCTACCAGTCACACCTGCTGCTATATAAGAGCGAATGTCGCACAGTTTCTTCAGATCTTATAATTGCCTTTACTTATCAGCAGGAAAAAGGACGTTTGAGGAGCCGTTCTATTGGAAAGTATGGCATGCATATATATCCGTACATATGAGGCACACTTCAAGGACTTCTTCAATGTTAGCAGAAGAAGCGCCTTATTTGGTGGAAGTAGTGGCAGAGCATAGTATAGTTTGTATGCATGTAAAATGAAACAGAAAAAATAGCCATTTGTTTGTATCCGTATTTCAAACCTGCAAGTGTATACAAACGGGAAAAAAAAAATACAAAGTCCGCTTGGTTTGAAAGGGGGATGATGGAAGCTTACGCTTTTATAAAACCAACCAGAAATTCAGGTGTGAAGTGAAAAGTTTGTTTCTAGAAAGGGATACCAAAAAATGTCCAATTACACCCTTAATGCAGGGTACCGTGATACAGTTTCCGGAGCGACCGATTTGACCGCAAAAAACACAATGCATCTCCCCTGTACAAAACATTTATCCCCATTTACCAAGCGAGATTACATATTGATTACAGCCCTTATGGAAATTTTTGCTCAATAACATTTACATTGTTCGTTTTACCCTTTCAAATCCTGCAGGCTTTGGTTGCCAGGTTGAGGGGAGTGAGTGCTACTTGAGAGTGCCCCCCTGACTACACCCGATAAGCCTCCCAAAGAGTTTATTGCAGAGAGGAGAATCGCTTCATTAACTACAGGCTAACTCACCGTGACCTGACAATCAAAGCTCACAGCACTGCTATGGGTCGTCCCGCTTTATCACAGCAAATAGATTGTTACTGAAGAGTCGTTTTGTAAAAGACCTTCATAAAAACAGTCAAACTACAACTCTTTGTTCTTACTTGTGTGGGACTAAAAATGACCATTTCTACATTATTCTATATTAGAAATGTTACTGTTCTGTTTACATACACAGTGTCACATCGGCCTAAAGGGCACTCAAACAAGAGAAATGACTGCCATCTGATGTTAAGAATATGAGAACTTTTCCCGTTTTAAAGTCAACAAATAAAAGAAGCAGACATTTTAACGCTTTGGGTTTGTTTATTTTAAACAATCTATGTTAATAGAGGCTAATATTAAACTATGACATATGACCTCCCCATACACCACAACCCACAAAGCTATGGTGTTGCACAAGAGGTGAATATAATACATGCATTACATCTTAAAGATACATCGCAAAGATAGACACAAAGGGTTTTTTAGCCTTTACAAGCTATTAGAGGTGCATTCGAGAACAAAAAAATCTAGTGTGATTAGAGACCGCTCAAAATGGTGCGTGGGAAGAAAGCGGAATCGGGGAGGGAGGATTTACTGGTCTTTATCTGTGAAAGATTAGCTTTGGTATAGGACCTTGAGCGCAGGGTGTACTATTTTTGCAAGTGTCCTTTCAATCACATTAATAATACTAATATCGGCTAATGGATTCTAGATTATGAAACTGTTCACTGTTACGGCCTGGTATTAAACTGGATCAGCCCCTTGAATTTAGAGGGTCTTTGAAAAGGTTTCAATAGAGTGTTTGAGGTTGGGGCTTCTCATTATCATACGGCGGGGTGATTAAAAGATTAGCCAGACAGAACAATCAGCTTTCATTTTTTTCAGTTGAAGTAGGCTATGTGGGTGTGTTCACAGTGAAGTGTCAACTATAGTATCTGGACCTTAAAAGGTCATAACTCAAAGACAAAAT